>VZTM01040210.1:167455-269364 GCA_013400555.1 Jacana jacana
TTTTTTTTTTTTTGTTGGTTTGTTTTGTTTCGGGGTTTTTTGTTTGTTTTTTTTTGTTTTTTTGTTTTGGGTTTTTTGTTGTTGTTGTTGTTGTTGTTTAGAAGGTTTTTACTTAAAAAAAGAGCCAAAAGCCTGATATAAAATTAATTTTATTAAGCATTACTGATGCTCTGTCAACACAGCTCAGTGCTGCTTTGGTCTGCATCTTCTTTCTGTATTAGCTTATAGTTCCTATATGTTCATTCACGCTATGTGTGATTTCTCACAAATAGTTTATTGTCCTGAGCTCAGTGTGATGAATCTTGCAAGTGGACCTTTGATAACAAATAAGTATGTCTGATAAGGGGAAATAATTTTTTATTTTTTTTTTAAGAGAACATGTTACTTTGTTCCTCAGAGATTTTTCAGGAAGTGGTGGATTCTGGTTTACCTGTTCACATCAACTAGTGGATTTTGGCCTTATTCCAGAAGGTACTAATTGAAATAAAATGTGGTGTCTTTTTTGTCTAGTCCAGACCTCGATGGGTGGATTTATAGGCTTCAGAAACTAATGTATCACTTCTGCCACTTGCTGTCCAGCTCACTTGGAGTTCAAAGCTGGGATTTGCTTAGAGTTGAAGATACCTTGAAATGTCTCTCCCCTTCTTTATCCGGAGGTGCATAGAAGTTGGCTATAAAAATGGAGCTGGTAATAAGGCAGGAAATAAGAGCTTAAATTGCAAACAGAGAAAGTTAGGCTAGACCTGATGCGGGGGAAGGAAGTAAAATCATAAAAAGATCTGTAGCACCAGTACAGGTTGCTGGGGGATGTGGGGGAATCTCTGCATTGGAGGATTTTCAGATTGTTAGGTATCTAGTAGCATGGTTTAAGTACAGGTTATCCTCCTGTGTGGCAGGGGGAATAGACTAACTGGGGTTGTCTTCAGCCTCATCTCTTGTGGTAAATGCTCTTGAACAATTGTTATGGGATCATCGTCATCTTACAGCTGAAAGGTAGCTCTCAAGGTCTGACTTAGAAATGGAGACTTGATTGAACTGTCTCCTGAACTCAATCTCCCCAAGATGTCTCTTGGCTGTTAGAGTTCTTTCCCTGCACTTCAGTTTTCCGGTTAACTTACCCACTAATTTCAGCTAACCAGAACCCTCCATCTCGGATACATCTGTCGGTTTGTTCTAGCTCTTTGAAGAGCCAGAGTGACAATGAACGGGCCCTGGCTTTTCTGAGGGATTGTGGCTCTTCAATATGATGTTCCTTGTTCTGTTTCACTGGCCTTAGTGTCCCCTCCTTATCTGGGCCTGTGGTAATGACATGATATGGGAAGGATACTGCAGAGCAGCTGGGGGGAGCTCTGCTGGTTACCAGCTCACCCAGAAAGACAAGCAGAAATGCTGCTTCTGTCTGGGTCCTTCCTCTACCCCCATGTGCAGCAGTGGTGCTTTCATCGCTTCAAAACAACACACTATCTCTAGCACTTCAAGAAGGCCAGAGTAGATGTGTGTAGCAGATGTGGTGCTGTGCGCCTTGTTTTGTGAGTCTGTGCTGTATTTTGACTTACTTTCGCATTCCCTCCCACACAACTTGGATATTTGGCAAATTTATCTCAGGTTGTTGACAGATGGCCTCCTTCATGCAGGTGAAAGCCTCCTCTCAGTATCCAGGTTGGTTTTAATGTGCAGTACATGTGCTCACTTACAAGTTGAATAAACAGGTACCCACTGAGAAGATACTGACTGCTCAGGTGCAGTCCCAGTCCCGTATCTGTTGGGATGTGGAGAAGGGATGTTAAAATTGTTTACGAGGTCAGAGCTATAGTGAGCCTTGCACCACCTTTGAGTTACGATATCATTACTTGAGCTGCGGGAGCCAAGAAATAAAACCTTTTACCGTGAAATATTGAGGAGTGCTTATGACTTTGAAGTATAGAGAGGAAGAAAAATGTACAGTGCGTCCTAGTACTTTTTTTTTGTTGTTGTTGTTCTATTGCAGTGGGTTTGATTTTTTTTTTATTTTTTTTTTTTTGCTGACTGCTGACATCTATAGAATAGATATGGCATTTGTTAATAATGTTTGCACTAGAGAAATGCTCCTTCTACTAGTTCATTTCTTTTCGGGTCCTGCCAGGAGAAACATTCCTTTCTAAAAGGAATAAATTATTCAAGCTTATTTAAATAAACTTTGCTATTATTTCTCTACCTGGTACCTGCAGTGTTGCAAGTCCAGTCACTTGTTTTCTTTTAGCACATTGTGTTTTCCTTCCTTTATGTGAACATGTTGGGTTTTTTTCCTACCCTGGTGTAAAAGGCATATTATGTTTTGGTCAAATGAGAAGTTGCACTAAAACATTGATGGAATAGAACAGAGATTGCTGAAGCAATATTGATTGAGCTGATTATTCTTAAGTAGATGGGAGAGGTTAGCAGTTTACTTCTGTCATGAGAACCACTAGCAGTCTTTCAAATACTGAAAGTGGATAATATCTGTATATTCTATAGGTAGCAATCTATCAAAACATGTTTTGGCAGTTCCTATATTATCCTTTATAGGTACTTGTCTCATAAGTCACTTTCATGGAATGGAGTAACGCTAATAGGAAGTCAAGTATCTACAGAGTGAAAAAGAATTTAAAAGCCAACACCAAGAGAAGAATGTGTAGGTGTAAAACCTAGAACAAATGTAGGGTATTGGAACAGGAGAGACAGCGAGAGAGGCAGCAAAGATTGTCCCAGGAGAAGCCAAGAGACAGCTGCTATGATGAAAAGCAGTAATTCAGTATTTAGCAAAGTTAACTTTCGGTTTCTTCAGAAAGTGGATTTTGTGGTCTTGCTGGTCTACTGTTATGTCAATAACTTGCATCAAAACTTCCTCGAGTCAGAACATCTGTTGCGGCCAGTAGCGAGACTCCCCTTGACTTTAATGTGCTTTGGATCAGGCCCAAAATGCAAATAGTTTTTCTCTCATCCTTTGAAGTCTTTAACATTTCATGGGCTCCCTTATGTTATTGGTAATTTGCAGCAGAGGTATTTTGCATGCAAATGAAATTTCAGCAGTAACGATGACTGCATTTGTGAATATGCATGTAAGTGCGCACACACAAATATCAGTAAAGCAAATATTACTTTTCAGTCTACCAAACCAGAAGTTTCTTTGTAACAGGGGCTTGTTCAAAGCAACTAGAACTGTGATCAAATGTATTGACAAATACTTATAGAACACTGTATGAAACTGACAAAGTATGTTTAGATAAATCTGTATAGAGCCTATTGATTTTTTTTCTTCAGCTCGTACATGTTAATGCATGTTTTCTATATGAAACGGGCATTTGTCGCTAACTTGTTACAACACTGCAGAGGTCATAAATTTAAGTACTGTAATTGAATCTGAATTCATTATGGATTTATTTACCAGATCAAAGAGTAACTTCAACCTACAGCACTCATCTTGTTTGCTAGTGTAAACTCATGATCTTAGTGAAGTGCCAGAGAAGGATTATTCCTTTGAATTATTGAGTCCTAGCAAATCACAGGGTCTTAGTTTTTAATAAACTGGAAGTGTATTTTAGCTGAGAAATCCAACTGATTTTAATATTAGCATTTTAAAGTTTCTTAACTCAAAGACTATTGTAGTGCTCTCACAGGAGTCTGAATGTGCTATTCTGCAATACTAGAGCAATAAAATTACAAGCTTACAGTGACACTATTTACCTGATCTGAGGACTCCTCACTTTGGCCACTATGACCTCTCCAGTTAACTCGGTCTTAAAAACACTGAGCACGTGAATACTGACATAGAATTGACTATTTTGGAAGGGACCTTTAAGCCCATTGAGTCCAGCTACCAATGTAACACTGCCAAGTCCACTACTAGCCATGTCCCTCAACACCATGTCTACCCATCTTTTAAATACCTGCAGGGTGGTATTTAATGGTAACCATTCCAATATTGATAAGCCTTGTGATGAAGAAATTTCTCATACTATCCAGCCTAAACCACCCACCCCAGAGCAACTTGAGGCCATTTCCTCTCATCTTATTGCCTGTTACTTGGGAGAAGAGACTAACCCCCACCTCTCTACATCCTCCTTTCAAGGAGTTGTAGAGAATGGTAAGGTGTCCTCAGCCTGCTTTTTTCCTGTTTGAACAACCCCAGCTCCCTCAACCACTCCTTATAAAGGGCATCTCATGTTGTTACCTATTCTGACCAACAGGTTGCTCTTCCCCATTTAAAAGTCAGCCTTTCTTGCTTATCTGTTCAGTTTCATCCTTTTCTGATCCAGCCCTTTCTGCATGAGCTCTTGTTTGCAGGGGGATCCTGCTGAATCCCATACTGAAGTCCTTCAGCCCCATTCCTGGCTCCCTGGGGCAGCGGGCCCTGCCTGTTCTGCTGCATGGTGGCTTTGCTTCAGGGGCACAGCCAGCTGCTGACTGGGAGGAGAAAGGGAAAGATAATTAGGGTTTCTAATTGCCTGAAGATATGATTAGGATACACATTTCCACAGAAAAATGCCTGCTAAGTAGAGTTACAGGAAGGGCTTGTTGGTGCTGTTGCCTGTTAGGAGATCCTGGTGTATGAGTGGAAATGTAAAGAATTAGTCACTCTCTTCGTACCTCGGGCTGTTCTCGAAAGCTCTTGCTGGGAATGTCGTTGCAGCAGGAGATGGCGTCAGGGGAAGAGGGTGCCCTGCCCAGGGCCCTCACCTGGGGGCTGCTGGGCTGAGGCTGGCTTTGGCCTAGTGGGAACTTCTCGATGAGTTCTGGGGTCTGTATATGTGTAAGAGCACTGTGAACACTGGAAGGCCCAGGGAAGTTGTGGAGTCTCCTTCTCTGGAGACATTCAGAACTCGCCTGGACGCGTTCCTGAGTGATCTGATCTAGGTGTTCCTGCTCCAGCAGGGGGATTGGACTGGATGATCTTTCAAGGTCCCTTCCAATTCCTGATATTCTGTGATTCTGTGAAGAGCAAGGCATACAAACTATCGAAAACTGAACATGGGCTTTTGTAGACTGACAACATGAGTGCTCGATTCTTTAAAACTTAAGTCACCAAAAATACATTTTTATTGTCAGTGAAAATCGTTTAAAGGAAAAAAGTGTCTTTGTGGTTCTCTGCATTTATTTTGTGGTGATTTAACAAACTTTCATTTTGAGGAGGAGAGCAAGGTATGGGTGATTATATGAGGAGGTAGTGTTGCAAGCTATATTGTGAAGCCGCTGGCCGCACTGGAACAAAATAAACTGGGCAAATTAAGGTACTTACACTCTTAAGGGTGGCAAAGGAAGCTGACAAACACAAGTCCTGGTCTCAATGGAAAATATTGAAGGGTGGGGAAGGAGAAGAGAGGGGCTGTGGACCAGGCTTTGCTAAAAAGTGGGTTTGGGCGTGCTACAAAACCTGGCTCTTCCCAGGAAGCCATTGGTGTCCTGGAGCGCCTGAGCCTTGCTGAGTCAACACCTGCAGTCCCCTGAGAAGGGACGGAAGGTTTTATACTCCTGAAAAGCTGGTGCAAAAGAGCACGCATCAGAAGCCTGAGGCTGCCTCGTTTAATCCCAGAGCCATGGGCTCTTTGCAACCTCCGACTTCAGAGGGGTACTGCTCTGCTCCCTTCAGTCACTGGTACTGCAGGGTGGTGCTTGAGCCCCTTTTTCTAAGCCTCCCTCCAGGTGTTGCTCGGGGCATGGCCTCAGGGCTGTAGGTGAGCAGGAGGGAAGGGTACATTCATGCAAATCCTTGGCTGCTTTAAGCTCCTCTGCTCAAACCCACGCTGTGCAGGTTTCTGATTCATGGGCTGTTCCATTTGCTTAAATGTCTTGCTTGCGTTTTCTGAAGGCAGGTGGTGTCCCAAATTACTACATGGCACGGACTCCTTAATATCATGAGTTTGAGGACTAACATTGATATGAGCTGTATAAGCAATGAATAATAGCTGCTTCATTCCTGGCAGAGGCTTGGTGACAGGTACTGGCAGGGAGTATCTAGTTAATTTTTGAACTCTTCTTCTTCCATCTGCAGTTGAAAGCTGATCCCAAACTATCAGTGACATCTGGCACAAAACCTAAGTTGTTAAATCTCAACCTACCAGATTTTGTGGTTTGAGGGCACTGCTCAAGCCATACTACTGCAGCCAACTGCTTGAAATTCACCTTGCAGGCTGTGTTCGGGATTCACTGCCCCACCCCTCTGGGGAGTCAGCAAGTGACCAGTCAGTGCAGCGAGAGCTGGGGAATTAGCATCCGAAAATAAGTGTGAGGTATTGCCCAATTAATATACTCTGCGTTACCAAAGACCATGAACAGCCTCTTTTGTCAGGGCCAAAGTTGTCTTTATCAAAGATGTCTTCAAATATGCATGGAATGCATATTGATTATTTTGAACACTAAAAAAGCCTTCCTTGTTATCTGGGAGACTAAGGACAGTTGTTTTATTGTATTGAGTGTTACAACATCTTTGAAACTTTTCAGCTGGGTACAAGCCTGGAATGAGAATGGTCTTCTAAGTCTGAATCACATACAAGTCGTAAGCAGTACTGCTATTGCCACTGCAGAAGGGGGGATGGGGGGATGGAGGGAGGAGGGGTTGCTCTCACAGTAATGAGAGAGGTTTAAAATGCAGAAATTGGGAGTTCACATGCCCTTCTTCCCCTTCTGAGGTTTGGGGGGTTATTTGATAGGTTGTTTTTCTCTTTAAACACACTGGAGAATATTTAAGACATCATTCCAGGCTTTTGACGCTGCCAGGGAGGATGTGCTTTGACTCTTAGATGAGAATGACAGTGCCAGCTTAATTGTCTTTAGAGAGTGAGATTTTGATACTGTGCAGATTGTGCCCCAAACTGCTGATAGCTGGCCTCGGGCCCATGAAGTGACACCTAATGTGACTGCACTCAGACTTAGTGTGGTGCACAGGCCTGATTTCTTGAGAGTCTTCCCAGCGCACAGCCCTTGGGGCTGCGTCTCCCGCCTCACAGCTTTTCTATCTGGGAAACTCCACTAATGATGAGAATTTCAATTTGCTACTTAAATTTATGTTGATGTCAGTGTGAGGAGACTCAGATCGTGTATTGCTAGGCTGGTTTTATGAGAGTAGTGATCAGGCTGTTGAGTCATTACATCCACTTTACCCTTTGGATTTCAATTGCTTTATGGAGCTTGTTAATTTTTGTTTAGTTTGCCGGTAGCTTATGAACAATAGTCGTCTCTATCAAAAACCTCCACCAGCTCTTTTGTCACTACTTCTATATAATACCTATTCTTAGAAACAGGCAGTCAGGATTTTATCATAAGTAACTACTACATTATAGCTTCGGAAATATCACTGTTTTGGTTTGGTTTGTTTTCTTCCCTGTTGCTAGGCAAGCACACAGGTACAATGCTCAGAACAGTGTGAGCAATAATCAGAACTTCTTAAAGATCAACTAATGTGGGAGATAAAACTACCCAGGTGACGTATGTATAACTGCAAGCAGTAAAAAAGCCATATGAGAAGTCATTATCTCCACATTTTTAAATAATTTGTTGTAAAATATTACTGTTAATTTAAAATATCCTTATATAAAGCGCCTGGGAACACACAGCTAGAATGTGGTATGCAAGTCCCTTTGCATGGGGTTTTCCATAGGCAGCTCTTCTTTGACCTTGCCCCATATGAGGAGTTTTAGACTTTCATTTCTGGATTACTGACTGCCCTCCCTCAGTATCACACGTTCACCATAGCTTTCTGAAAATGCAGTGGCAAATCAGATTGCATTAACGGAAAACGCCGTGGCCTAGAAAACAGCTTTTATTGCTGACAGAATGGGCTGATGAAATCTTGGCTGGTAAGGTATGCTATTTTTGACTGTGAAAAGTAGCATTTTCTGAAGGTTTGCTGAATGCGGTAATGCGATTTCATGTTCTTCTTTGTTAGTCATCTCTAGCTGCTGGTGTGAGGGTAATGGGTGGTGTTAATGTTAAACATTTAATCAGCTAAAGTATATGTCTGCTTTTCGTTCTCAAAATTTGCAAGGACTGTTATCGGTTCTATATGTTTCTCAAAAAATCAAAAGCAACTCAGAGAACGAGGGGAGGTGAACAGAGAGATCTGCTAAATCCATTTTAGAAGCCTGTGAGTGCAAATGAATGATGATGTGAATTCAGTCTTCTCCCTGGCTAAAAAGTTGCTTGCAGTAACCATTGGCTTGTACTGTCTCCAACCACACTGTGACCATTTAATGAGGTCTGATTCAGACTCATTCCCTCAATCTGTAGGTTTTATTCCCTGCTGAGGCTGGAGTATTTGGATGTCTGTTCAGACATATAGTTTTCTTATTAATTAGCACATCTTTTACTTTTTTCTGAAGGCCACAACCTCTGTCCCAATCCGGGCAGGTGAAATTTCACAAGCACTTTATCATGGCTCATACCTCAAGCATCCGGACACACCTTTCTAATTGTCATTTATATCCGCCTGTCATTGCCTCTGGCATTTGCTGAGTTCACGTTTCCATGTGATTTACTGCAGAACATTCTGTTTAACAAGTCACTAACACACACTGACAGGGAAGTCCCCCTCAAGAAGCTGAAATAATGATTGCCTTCATCTTTGCTTTCTTGAGGTAAATGCTGAAAATTCAATCTGTTGGTATCAGTGCTTTAGACTTTGCATATATGACAAACGCTTGAAACTGGAAAACCTTGAATCAGTGAGTGCTTTGAATTGCAAATGCCATTTGTCTTGGGCTCTGTGTGTGTAACAAGGTGGACAAACTCCAAAGCAGCAGGTTTAATCCCCAGTTCTAGAATTTTGAGTGCAGTTGGCTTATGAGTCAGTGGGAGCTCTGCAAGTGTTCAGCTAACTATTAAAGTATCTGGATGGTGAGACTGCCCCTTAACAGCAGTTCTGGGAAACTTTAGGATACCAGGACAGCTATTCTGTACTCTGGACTTGGCTTTTTTGCTCCCTGTCTGAGGGTCCTGTGTGCAGCAGGGAAGGAGACCAGCTGGGACCCCCAGTCTGTGGCTACAGCCTGGGCAGAGAGATTCCTGTATCATCTCCACAGACCCAGGAGGCTTCCAGCCAGGGCCCTTGTGAGATAGTTTCTAAGGCTGTGGATGAATCCAGTGTAACTCTTCCCATGTGGGAGCAACTTTCCTTGTTTCTGTGTGGTTTTAAGGCAATCTATGTAGGGAACATCTAATTTAGATCTAGAATTTGCTCTCTTTTAGCTAAATATTTAAATCCCATGTTCTTCTGAAGCCCTAAATTTACTGTGCAGGTGAGCAGGTCTGTCTGTGTATTTCAGAAAGAAGTCACTAAGCATTTGCGATGTCAAAATCCACTTAATGTTGACAAAGGTGATTCATGTGGGTCTTGCAAAAGATTGCTTACGTTCTATGACGAGTTGGACGCAAGCTATAAAGATAGCTCTGGTAAGTGGCACATTCACAAAATATAAGCAAATGCCTAAGAATAAAATATAGCAAATTATCCATCTCCCCTCTTCTCCCTGCTGGTTGCTGATCTCATGTATTCAGAGCTGCAAATTTACTGACCCATTAGTGGCTGCTGTTCGACTGCACTTTCACAAAGGAAAAATATGTCTAGGAAATAAACGTGACACATCAGATGTGCCTTAACCAATTCATTGCAGCCGGCACTTTTGCTCCTACTCCGTGCTGCTTTACTACCTCAAGTTCTCATTACGTACAAATTCTGTGTTTTGTTTCAGTTAGAAAATCCTCTGTTTGTTTATTTGAGTATTATATATTTCTTAATAAATTAATGTGGACAAGAAAGTGTGTTAAGTAATTGCAAGTAAAGGACATGGAAAACTAATACGCTGGCCCAAGCACTAGTTTTTGGAAGAAAGGGTTCTCCTCTTTTTTTCGATTGTTTAACACAGATGTTGGTAATTGAGCAATACAGTGCTTGAACATTCAAGCAAACAGTGGTCCTTGAAGGAATTCTGGATGGGGCAACCTAAAATATTCACAGCAATTTTGGTTTTGGTGGTGAAAGGCAAAGTGCAAGTAACCCTTCTGTGGGGTGGGTGCAGGAGAGAAGTCCAAAGGTGGGTGCTGGGGCTCTTCTTGAGGCTCATCTGTCTGTAACTGCAGTAGTGTCTTGTTCTATGAAACTTGACAGACACAGAACCACCACCAGGAGGGCAGTGAAGTTCTGCAGGGTGATTTTTCTCTAGTTTGGGGTGAATGCACTGATAACTGACAAAGGCAGAGAGAAAAAGGAGAACACTTCTACCTCAGGTCTGTTTGGCTGAAACTTGAAAGTGGAAGTTACTGCGTATAAATTTGGGATCTAGAAAGTGAAAGATATGTGCCAAAAATAGATGGTCTTGCATACCCAAGTAGACTTATTTAACTGGTATAAGATCATCTTGCTGACAATATTTTAAAACCTCACTCTCCTAAGCTATCTTAGATGCAATTGGGATTCTACTGATAGCATTCCTGTTAATTGTTGAGGCAAAATTAAGTCTTGATACGGTTTAGTGAGAGTAGATAAAAGCAGTGCTCATAAGAACTATGAAATGATAACTTATTGTGTCAGGAAGAGCGTGGGGCAGTCGGGGTGAAGGTGACTCACACACCAGCTCTACAGCATGTGAAGCCTCGGTGAGACTCACTGCCAGATTTCTTTGCTAGAGTAAATTTTTGTGGCCTGGCCTGAAGTCAGTGGTGCTTTTGGTCATTTCTAAATAGCTCCATGGTTACCACAATTAATTTATTTGTTTATAATCTTGCACTAATTTATGTATCCTGTAGATACTTGGATAAATGGCTCTATAATGTCAGCTGTGAGGGTTTCAGAGCCAAAGTGGAATGTTATTGTTAGGTTTATTTGCCAATAGTTTTGTTGAAGACGGATGCTTTTCCACATTAGAAGCAAAATTGTGTTTGTTTTGTCACTTTCTCCAAATCAGCAGCTGTGCGACATCCAGCAGGAATTTGGAAGGAAGCTTTTCTTCTTGTGCGTCACCATTGCTGGAATAAAGACTGCAGGCTGGGCTGTGTCCTGACCTGTATGCCAGCCCGTGGGCTGTGCCCTCTGGGTACCTGCTGGGGTGTCCAGGGGCACAGGAGGCTCAGGGCAATGTGGCAGAGCCCCACTGGAGACAGCACATAAGCTGGCCCTGCTGGGGCTGGGACTAGCCTCCAGTGATCTCCATTTGTTCATCACCTGAGAAGTCTTAATTTGCTTTAGCAATTGGATCAGCTGTGGGCTTGTTCCTTGTGCTGGGACTGGTCTTGTGTTGAAATCGCATTATCATGCCTCAGTTTGTGTACTTCCTGCAGCAGCCAGAGCGTGAACCCCATCTCCCATGGGAGCAATAGGCACCTCCACTGTGTAAACTTTCAGCCAGTGTGGTTTTGCTAAGTATAGGTAGATTCATACTCTGGATGCTTTACCTGCAGCAAGTCAGAGCACCCTTGCCACTCCTTTCCTAATTCATCATTTCCACTGGCACACTGGTGTGGCTGCCGAGAGCCTCCCTGATGTTGCCTGGAGTGGCAAAGGCTAAGTTACAGGAGAAGAGACCTATCCACAAAACTATCAGTTTCTGCAGTTCTTTTCCCCAGGATTCTTTTTTTTTTGTTGTGTGTGTGCACCTTCTCATACAAAGGGAGACTTTCTACAGACCTCTTGAAGAAAAACTTGGCTTAAAGTATTGATCAAATGGTGGCCTCCATAAACAAACCTAATTTCAAATTTTACCAGGTGATATGCCCATTGCACAACTGGGCCAAATCCCATACTCTTAGAGCAGCAGCTGTGCTGTAAATCTGTGGGTTATCTGGGCCTTGAAGATGGATGTGCAGAGCTGTGATATAAAGATATCATACATCAGCTAAAAGGAATTAGTGCACGATGTGCCTTGTGAATTCAGGATAGGAGAGGATTTAAAAACTAAGTCCGGCTCAAATTGTAATTCTTCTTATCCAGATCTCACAGCAGCTGCTGCTATCAGTCATAAAACTGATAACTCTCTGGCTATTCTTTTTCTGAACCCGCTTGGTTGCTGGGGCTGCTAAAACAGGTTCCCTAAACCAGCCTCTCTACATCCAGTGCCTTTCCTTTGCATTGCAGGGAGGTGTGATGATGATGGTAAGAGGCACTGGGTGCAGGCTCAGGGGAGACATCTCTCTGCAGAGCAAGCGCTGATGCACCTTCATGGTGGAAACTTCTCCGAGTGCACCTGAACAGGGTCAGCAGCGCAGCCTGGACAACAAGTGTGCTGCTTTCTTATACCTTCTGGGTTGGTGCAGTTCCACTGCTGGCACTTCCATCCAGATATCACGATATACAACTTGATGGGGATTCTGCCACATTGGTGTTTCTGCTTGTGAGCTAACAGATAGTGCTTCAGTGCTATGAGCAATATGCTTCTCCCCAGGTAATTCCCTCTCTTGCTTTTATTTATTGGTGATAAAAGACCATCACAGATAAATAAGCATGTTCTCACTTGACTTGGTAATTTACATGTCATTGCTGAAGGTGATTTATAATTTATACACGGAAAGGATTTGCTGATCTCATTAATAACTTTCCAAACATCTAGATAAACATGCTATCGCTCTGAATCAAGTGAGCTTGAAACAGCCAAGGTATTCACCTGCAAGGGCTTCTGGCACTCCACTCTTTCCCAGACAACAGAAGTTTGACAAAAGAATGTGGGAACTGCCAAAACGCGTTTCTCCTCACAGCCACCCAGATCACCCTAAGGTGGGAGATTTCATCTATTCTCGCTAAATTATTCTTCTGTATTGAAAGGCTTGTTGACAGGAGCGGATTCCCAGCTCTTTGATTTTTAAATAGGGACTGTATTTCACAGCTCTGAGTGCTCAGCCCGTGCAGGCATTTCTCTGCATCCTCTCAAACATCCTGCCAATGCCTGTGATGCAAAGGAGCAGGTAAACAATCTGCACAAGCTTCCTCTACCAAGGCTATAAAAGGGGAGAAGAGACAGCCCTGGATATTCCCTGCTGACTATGCCAGGTTGTTGGCGTGAATTTTTGTTTCATCAGAAGTAATCACCTCCTCTCTTGTGCAGGCACCTTGTTATCTGGAGATCTCAAAGTCATCTATATGTGCTTATTGCTTAATTAAACCTCACAACAGCTTTTAGATGTATCTATTGTGAATTTTATTGCCTCTTTGTAAGTGGATAAACCAAGGCAGGGATATTGAAGTTTATGTTCTGGGTGTCTTTGTAGTTACACCCTTCAAATTAGGAGGCCCAAAGGAACAGCCCTGCTTTCTCTTCCACTGCTACCTGCTTCCGGCTTGCCATTAACTCCTGTGAGAAAGGGTTATCCACCCCTGGGAACCTCCTGTGAACCCCAGGGTGATGAGCCAGAAGTTACCGAGCAGAAAGTGAGGCCAGACCAGCTGGGAAAGACATGGATGATTTTTTCATCTTAATACTGTGATTGATGCTGTGTCTGTGAATGCCAGAGAAGGGTCAGGCAAGCTGGGCTCAGTCTTCATGCCAGAGTCATGTTGTGGACCCAGGTGACTGTCCTGGTCTCCCCTGTAGCCACGAGATCACACCTTGTTGTGAGGCATCAGGCTGTAAGTGAGAACAAATGTAGAAGGATGGCTTCCAGATGCCTCCCTGGATGTTTGGGGGTTTGGAGGTTAGCCCAATGAGGAGCAAATCTTCAGCCTGATTTTCACATCTGGGATAGAATCAGGGAAAAAGGTATCCAAAGAAATCCTGGGTAGTTTGAGTCTTCCGCTTTCAGTACATCTTTGGTCACGAATGCCATGTTTAAACAAAGGTGCACCTGCACGTGCCCCATGTCCAACACTTTTCTTGAAAAGGTGTGATTTGTGTAGAATAAATAAACCTCAGACTTGAGCACATTTAAGGAGAAAAGGACAAACAATTAAGCTGCTGTTTCCCTCTTACTGAAATTAAGCTTCGTGCTAAACTTTGCATTGGTAATGAACTAAAAGTGGTCATGCACTCCAAATAGCAAAGGGCAAAGAAGAGAGAAGCAACTCATCAATGTATGACCCTCTCTAAAATGTCATGGGTAATCAAGTGTGAAGTACTTAATGGATCATGATTTGCATGCCACCATTTTGATTGATGTACTACTTAGTAGAGGATTGATAGTTTTTTACAGTGATGTTGATGGGAGTCTCTCGGAAGCATCTCTGTCTATTTTCTATAGTGCTGAGGAGAGTGAAAGCAGTGCTTGTTCGAAGCCATTGTGTTCCCCAGCATCTTTGTTAAACAGTCAAAAATAGTGCAGAGTTGTTATCTTGCATAGACTCAGATCTCACCAGAACTGGCTATATTTAGGCATCTTCCAAAACCTTTGTGTCAAGCAATTCCCCAGGGGGACCAAAATAGAGTTGCTTTTTTTTTTTTTTTAAATAGTCTCATACAGCCATGTAGAGAGGATGTGGTGATTAAACCATATTAAGACATCTTGCTATAGCTCCAGAGATATGAGCTTAAACTCTGTTCTGGGCTGTTCACAGTTAACCCAAGAATTAAAAAAGCCTAGAAACAAAACATGTCGTTTTTAGTTTGCTGACATGAGAGGGCTCCATCACAGTCATGATACAAGTTCAAACAGTGGCAGAAAACATTACAGCTCTGCTGAGTTCTGCTGCAGAGTGAAATTCCACTTGCACAAAAGAGGCAGCATTAAAGGATTTCTGTGCTGGATCAATCCACAAATTCTTGACAACACAAGGGTTGTCATTAAAGGGTATTAATATAATCATTACTGTGGCCAACTCTCAATGTTTCATTAACACGTATGAAATATAAGCATTTTTAAAATAACTGAAAATAACACGTTAGATGCTCCTCAGTACCATATGAGTATACGCCTTCTCTAAGCCCAAGACCCTCAGCTGATGCTTGTGTGAGGAGTAAATGCAATTTTAAACAATAATGTCAGGGCTAGGTCTTTCCATGTCAAACTGCTCAAGCTGCTACTGTGCTCTATCACAGTCTTCATCTAACTTTGGAAGTTTAATTGCCTTTCTACAGAGCTGTTAAGATTTAGGAGATGAGAGATAATCCCTGGCTGGCTGGACAGTGCTTTGAGATACGCATCTCTGTTCCCATCAGTGCTTTTACACAACTGGGGAGAGAAGCTTATAAGCAGGTCTCCTGACAAGAAGATTAGGGCTTGTTAATGTGGAGATTCAGGCCAATTAATCAGCTTTCAGTGGAGTATACTGCAAAACTTTAGGAGTGATATTTTTTATTCTTTGTTTTTGTAAAATTCAGTTGCTTAAAGAACAAAAATCATGATTTCCTGTGGGTTTGGGGTTTTTTGTTTGTTTGGATGTTTTTTTTTTTAGTTTAAAAAAAAAACCTTAACTTCTTAGGTTTGCTTAAAAAGTATGTTAGTTTTGTGATTCTCCTCGTGCTGCTTCTGTTCAAGGGAAATCATCAACTTGTTTTTCTAATTGAGTAATTATTTGAAACTGATTAGCTGACTCACCTCTTAAATCTCACAGCTTGTATAAAGTTGATTAAAGTTTCAAAGTTAGATGAAGTCTGTGATGGAGCACACTGACAGCTTGAGTACTCTGAAATGGAGAACATCCGAACACTTGACTTGGTAATATTTTAAAGATCCTCTTAACGCTTGCACAAGTGTGTTAGCCGTGTTAGTAGTCTCTGCAGCAAAAAGGGACACAGACGCTCAATTGCTGTTTCGAAGAGGGATCTTTATCATAGCAGGGCATCTGTTTATTGTTTAATTGTTTAAAAACATAAAAATGCAAACCTTTGAGGGGACGAGTCCCTGCTTCAGCAGAATATCCCTATTCGTTAAAGCTTTTCATTACAAAGTTATGCTGCTTTTCATACTCTGCTGAATTGGATCCTGCCGCTGCCTGGAAAGGAAGGGACACCTCCTGGAGATGTTGCAAGGACAAACAGTCCTTTCTGTTTCCCGCTGGTGGAGCGCTGGCCGCCTCGCTGCCATTGCTGGTCCTAGCAAATATCTTCCTGTAGAGAGCAGAGCAGGTTGGGATTTTCATTCCTAGTGGAAAGTGCTGACTTCTCACTGAGAAACGGTTTTTGATGTGGGGCTTTCTTTTCAGTCAGGATTTGTTTCACCCAGACCTTGAATTTTTAGCTTTCTAATTTTTGTTTTCATTTCAGACAAAGCCCCAGTGCAGCAAGTATTCAGTCTGGGGGCCAGTTTTCAGTTTCTATGTCTGTGACTTTTCAGCTGACCCTTTTACTGTAGAGCTGGGGAAGCTGTGTATGCGGGCGGTGCTGATGGCGCTGACACGAGACCAGGGTACTGTCCAAGATCAGTAGCAATCATGATGTGGAAAATGTGAAACTTAACCCCAGCTGTTTCCCCCCGGTACCACAGCTATACCGAAGATGGGTGTGGCATATATAGGCTGTTATTAATAATTAACAGAAATATGCAATTTTTAAATTTTTATATTTTTTGAGAGGTTTTTTTATAGCAGTTGTGATCTATCAGCGGTGAAACGAAGCTTTTAAGAATATTTTTTTGGGGGGGAGAGGGGGGTCTTTTCTGTGTATGTGCCTATTGAACTTATTTAGCATGAATTGTGTATGTACTTAGTTTTTTTTCTTTTATGCTTTTGACTGCCTAGTTTCCTTAGAAAAGGTGACTGATAAAAGTAGGTTTCAGCTTTTAAAGTGATTGGATTGTCGACATTATTATATTTCTTTTGTATGAGACGCAAGTTAGTTTGAAAAGTTTCTTTAGAAGACAATCATGGCATTTGTCTATGTAAAACCTGGGAGAACTGGTAGAGCTTAGGAGCGGCACTCCACAAACCCACACTCTGTCCCTGCAGAGAAGGTTTGGAAGTGCATTGGTACCAGCGGGGCTGTTGGTCTGTGCACACAGTATGTGGTGTCCAAGCTCAGGACTGCACTGTGAAACTCTCTGGAGATCGGTTCTGAAGGCTGAAGCAAGAAAATGATACCCAGGTGACAAACAGGAGTCCTTGGCTGGGGTTAATGCACCATTCTAGTTCTTGTGTCGTACACCTGGTGATTTTTGTTTGTGCCTGTATCAGATACCCTGTCCTGTTGTGCTCATGCCCTTTGCTGAGCTAGCAACTTCTTAATTTCTTCTGCTTTATTTCACTAGGCTTCATGTTTATAATAAACCCATAAATTAAAGTCCTGGACTTCAGCAGAGCAGATTAGGGTTTGTTTAGGAATTTGCTTGTCAGGAGGACAACAAAGAAGTCCATGTGACCTGGTGGGTTGTAAAGGACAAACTGCTGAGAGCACACAAACAGCCCATTGCAGCTGCAGAAGGCAAAGCAGGTGCAGCAGAAGTCTGGGGTGGATGGGCAGGGAGCCCCTGGCACAGCTGAGATGCACAAGTGCCCAGGAGAAGGGTATTATCTATCCATTGCCTGAGGATGCAGAGGAAGAGTTAGGAGAGCCAAAGCTTGGGTGGAGTTGGACCTAGTGAGGGATATGAAGGACACCTTCTTCTGCAGGCACTAAAAAGAAGGCTGAAGAAAATATGGTCCCCCCATTCAGTGGGGGAGGAGACCTAGTGACCAAGGACATGGAAAAGGCTAAATGCTTTTTGCCTTGTTTTTCACTGGGAAGATTGGCCTCTTGGCCTTCCTGCTGAGGTGAAGCATGGCAGAAAATGACTGAGTTAAAGGGCACCTGGGGCAGACATATGAGTCTGTGGAACCTGATGGGGCATGGCTGAGGATGCAGAGGGATTTGGTTGATGTTGCTGCATGGCCACTCCCTGACATCTTTGACAGGCTGAGGCAATAGTGCCTTGATGTTAGCAGTGAGCACCTCTTCCCTTTCCTACTTGAGGATTCAAGAAGAGACCTTGGATGGTAACTGTGATTCATTTCCACACCAAAGATCTCTCTATCTCCTTGACTGCAGCAGTCACCGCAGTGGAGCCACCATCGCCTGGTTTGGCATGGTTGAGTCCTCCTGCAGTGGCTGCTGTAGGTGTTGGGCAGGTGCAGGTGGCTGATGGAGTCACTCCTGCAATGCTGTGCAGCTGGAGACCACGAACCTGGTGTCTGTCAGAATTGTTGCACTGGGAAAAACCCAGCCAGGTAAGGTCTCCCTTGGAGGATGTGGGCTTTGGCTTTGCAAGAGTCACGATCGGTGAGGGTTGGAAGGGGACAGCCCAGTGCCTTTTGGAAAAAAAAAAAAAATCAACTCACAGCACAAGCTGCAGGACTTGTAGCCAAGGTTGATATATTGGAGAAAAAATGACCAAGGATGTGTTTTTTACAGATGTTCAGGTTGACTGTGAGAAAAGATCCTTCACTCAGTTTATGCTGCAGTTTTGTACCTAAAAAAAAAGTGCATACTTGTAAGTATACCTGCACGCACAGTGTCAGTGGCTTAAACAGGGCTTGGATATTACATCACAGGACATTTGTGCTCTTTATTTCTGTTTTGAACTTCCCAGATTTGTACCCAGTCATGGAGGAAAAATGCTCTTCCCCGGGTGGGATTGTGTTTGTGTCTCCTCAGGTCATTCACGCAACAGAGATATCTGCTTAGTGTGTAGAAATACTGGTTTTCTCAGTAGAGATATGAGTTAAAGATGGGGAACTCCTTTTAATTTGGAGCAATTGTACAGTCATTATTAACAGGAGGCAAAGATCTTACAATGTGAACATCAAAGGAATCCGAGGTTATTTGGAAACAACATTTTGGTACATTGCATCAAATTCTACAACTTGACTTTTAAGAAAGGCTTGAGGGAATGCTTTTTTCTTTTCTCTCACACCCCCCCCACCCCCCACCCCCCAGGCTTCTAAGGATCCTTATTTATCACCCTCAGGGGCATTACAGTGAGTAATTAGATTGGACCAGGAGAACGACTTAATTTTACAAGAGACTCATTAATTCATCCTATTTAAAATCTTCTCATTTCACCCAAAACCCAATTATGCTTGTAGTGGCAATGATCTGGAAAGGCATTGTCTCGTAGGCATTAGGGGGGCCACTGGGACTCCTGTGGTATTCATGTCGGGGAGACAAGGGTGACTCCCTTTCTTTGACTTTTAGGTCAAAAGAACTAGTTGCTGGGACAGCTTGACAATTATAAAACCCTGATGAGCATTTGGAAGTAAAACAGCTGTACAATAACGGAGGGGTTCATGGTGCGGGGCAGAAAGCTCATCAAAAGAGACTATCCAAACAATTGAGTTCTATAATTAACACACAAAAATCTGTTCAGAAATGGTAATAACAGTAAAAGAGAGCTGAGAAGATGCTGCCTACTCATGTGGCAGATGTGGTTTTGTTACAATCCAAGAGAGAAAATCCATCCTTTTAAAGGATAAGAACAACATTAGAAGGAAAAATAAAAGTAACTTTTTGTTCCTAAGGGTGCAGTTAAAACACAGGCTTAAAATATTTCTAGACAGGGAAGAGCTATGGAAAAAAATAACCAGTGATGAAAGACATGAAATACGCTATCAAACTATTTTTTCAAGTCTTTAAACACAAATTTATTTTCTTGCTGAAACTTACAAGCCTGATACTGAAATATCTTTTCTTAAATTATTTGCTTGTCCTTCATTTCACCAAGAGTTTTATTTCAGGGATTTTCATGAAAGTTTGCTATAAACAGTGACTGAAAGAGTTTTCCCTCTTCTCTTGTGTGCAGAGGGTGATTTGATGCAAAATTGCATCTCAAGGAATTTTGACATTTTTAAGAGTATGTGGCTGATGTATTTTTCTGCTTAAAAAAATTGACACTATTAAAAGCATAATTTCTGATATTTCAGCTAACTCCACAGATTCTTAGCTGTATTATTCACTTGCCTGTCATAATAAATGCTCTCTGTGGTGAGCTGGTCCCTTTTGGGGAGGACAGGGTGTTGGCAGTGTGGTTTGTGTCCATGCTGGGACATTGATTGAGGGCCCTTTCCTTGCAGACGGCATTTGGAGATCTCAGCCTTTGTCATAGTGATGTACAAGGTGATGGCTCTGTGGTACAGCCCAGTTCATTGACTTAACTAGATTTACTTCAGCAAAACCATGTTTATGTGCTTGTATATTCACCTCGTGCTCTCAACTAGCTCCTGATAAAGAAAAGAAATTGGGTATTTTTCCTCAGTAGTGAGTTCTCCTCTTCAGCAGAGGCAGGAGGTAGAAACTTTCTTTTGGCCATGGTCCCAGGTTGCCAGGAGCTCCTGCCCAGTGGCTGTCAGCTCAGGGCTGGCTCGCTTGGACCTTCCTCGTCCTGTCTTCTGCTCCACCAGTCCCACTGGGCTCCAGGGTCTCTTCTCTCCCCAGTTCAGAGTCCTGCATAGCCGTCTCATGGGTGAGGAGCAGAGAGCTGCCTCTGTGACACTAACAAAGCCTCTGCCTGGAGCTCATTGAGAGTTTTTAAGTTATGCACTGCATTTTTTTATGCTTTAGGAACTTGTCAACAAAGAGATTGGGATAGTTTCTTTATCCAACCCTTCGCTTTTTCTTTTTTAAAAAAAAAAAAGAATTATTAAGCATGTCAAACATTTTCCAAACTATGATGGAAAGATTCATTGCCATTTCCACAAGGACAAAGGAACAATTTAAGAGCAAGCACTGGTGGATTTTTTTTAAAAAGCTTTAAATTTGCAAGAGTTATTTTTTTAAAGACTTGCCTCCCCCCCCCAAATCATTAAAAGACATAGCTTATTTAAAGCTAGATAAAAACTATCTAATACATCTATTTTGTTGAAGCTATGATTAAAAAGAATAAGACTAGAATCATCCGCTATGAGATGAGTTTTTAAATTCTGAAATTGCTGGCTGAAATTTTCTAATAGAAAATTCAGCATTTGGAGAGACCAGGCAAGCAGATTTTCCAGCCCACACATGCATTCTTTTTTACTTTATTTTATTTGAGAAAGCTGTGAGTCTGAAAAATAGGGTTTTAATGAGAAAATGGATTTTGAAAAGCAGCTTGAGAAAATTTATATCCAGATTTGACTGAAGTTTTCTAATTCTTCAGAGTGGATTTTGCAGTTTTAACATGTATCAGTCTGGTAAATAAATAAAAAAAAAGGGCATATAATAATGACCAGCAGAGTTTGATGAATCCTGTCTCACTTTAGGTGAAATAGAAATCAAACAGATTTTAGTGATATCAATGCAATTGTTTGAAGCTGATGTCCATTTAAAATCCATGTAATTTGTTCTGAGGAAAAAAGCAAGTTTTATCATGTGAAAATATTTTTCTTTGAGAATTTTCCTTGGAATCTAGTGCAGATGATTGTAACCTTGTGATGCTTGTGGGTGATATGACCGTGAGAAAAGATTTTTCTCCTATTTAAAAAAAAAACAAAACAAAACGCAAACCCCAAACCCCTAACAGAAAGAACTAATTAAGGCATAGCTAAAGAATTGAATTCAAAGTTTGCATTGCACATGTGAACTAATCTTTTTACAATGGTATCTTGCAAGAGCTGTGTAAGAATCCCATTCATTCCAGGTCTCACCCAGCAAATCCTTCCTAGAAAAGCAGCCGCACGAAGACTTGTCATGAACAAGCAAGCAATGAAGACTTTCAGGGAACAGGTTCTGTACAGGCTTCTTGTTTGCCTACTAAGTCATTAACCTTTAAAAAAACCCCATCTATAGCCTTAACAGGCACTGGTTGTAATAGGTGTGTCAGCTGTACTTCATGGTCAGAACAGCTTTTACAGGATTAGATTGGAGATTTTAAGCGACAGTATCATGGAGCTCTCGGGGGCAGAGAGCTACTGGTCTAACGTAAGACATTCTCTAATGTCCTTTAATGCTCTGTGCTGAAATATGAGGAATCTCTGACTGTGCTAAAATGAAGAAAACTAAGTGTTCAGGAGTAGGTGATTTTTGAAGCAAAATGGCTCTGTGTGCTTTAGGAGCAGCCACTGCCTTTGGAGAGCTTTCTTCAGGCCTTGAAATATTGATGATCTTGGCTTAATATAGTAGAAAACAAAATACAGTACATGAAATGAGGGGAAAAAATCCTTGAATCACAGACTGTTGACCTTGCAGTACCCACTAAAATCAGCTATTCCCTTTTAAACCACCGAGTCTGAAAAGACAGTGAGGAGGAGGAATGGTTGCAAAAATCTGTACCTGTGACATTTTCCTGCCTTTCCAGTGGCATGGTACAACCTGAGCAGGATCTTTAGCCCTGTATGAGATTGGTTTTTATCCAAGTATTTTAATACTAGGAAGATGCTAAAGACAGCTGTTCATTTAATATGATGTTCATATTAACAGTAATGTTAGAGTTGCATGTTTTATTTTAAAAACCTTGGATAATAGAATGAATTTTGTGACTGAGTCAGCCTGGTCTCCTCTTGTATTCTGTTTTTCTGGGGCTTGTCTTTACGTATGGCAGCAAGATTCTGGCTGTCAGTGTCTGTTGTGGTCGTTTGCAGGGGCTTAGGTGTATTTCTGATCTGAGCTGTGACAGGGAAAACCGGGAATAATATCGCAGATCAGCATCTGCCACTTGACTGCTGCTGTTGTTAAACCAGGCACAAGAGGACGCGTAGCGATAGTACAACTCACCAGATATTGCAAATCATATCAAAAACTGAAAGGTAATTTTCCATGGTGTTTTGGATTTGTTTTGTTTTGGGTTTTTTTTTTTCATTTTTTTTTTCTCCTGCTGGGCAATTCGTATCACAAGCAGAACAAGCTATTTTACAGAAGTTGCCTTTGTGAACTGCGAGTGCCTGCCTGATAGGCCGTACCCAGTGGGACTGGGTTTGTGTTCAGGGACTAATTGTCTCTGATGTGGGGAGGCTGGGTTTTGACCCCTGTGATTCTTCCTGCCAAAGCTGTGGTTTCTGATTTTAATTGAAACCCCAAGGCCGTTTGAAGCATGGCCAGAAAGCACCTTGCAGGTTGAACCTTATCTAATAATGTGATGCATGTAAACTCTGGGAGTATAAATCTCAGTCACTTGAGCGATATGTTTTTTTAAGATCCTCTGGTCTAGTGACAGCCACAACAGGCAAAAGCAACTGATTTCCCAGTGCTCTTACAGATGGTGCATGGCACGCCATGAAGTTAGGACTCATTAAGGAAATTCCATAAATGGCTTTGGTTAATAAGAGTGAAGTAACTTGCTGCTTTATAAATGTGTTACTAAAATTCCTCTTCATTTCCCACTGGAGGGCTTTGTAAGAGGAGGAGGGAAGGAACGAGGAGGGAAGGAACAAGGCGGGACTAAGGGAAGGGTAAAACGGAAAGAGCAAGCCCCGTGTACTGGAGCCTGTGCATAACGGAAACCCTAGAGGTAGCGTAGGTGATAAATGGCAAGATGTGAGTCACACAGTATGTATTGGGAACTACCTTTCATTTTTACACCTTTGCATGCCTGTGTATTTTCTCTGTTCTCCGTAGTGCTGAAAGCCAGTGGTGAAGGTTGGCTTTTGTCTCTAGCCAAGGGAGAAATTTCTAGGATGACATACCTGTTAGCCACTATTAAAATATATTAATGAAGCTAATGAGATTTTTCCAAGTGATGTAAAAGTAGCCATTTGTGTAAGCATTGCATTTACGAAGATGATGTCACCGAAAGCTTGCCAATTGCATGTGGGACCTGGTGGCAGTGGTGCAGTTGCTGCTACGCCCTGGCTTCGAGGAGGCGAGAACATTGCTGATTTCCTCCCTGGAGAGAAAGAGCCAAATGAATTTGTGCCTTGCCAGGAGGGAGATGTGCCATTTCCGGGCATGTTAGGCTGAGGGCCTCGCTGCCAATCCCAGTGTGTTCCTGTCCCACTCCCACTTAAAAATTGGCAGTGTCTGACTGTCAGCTGCCATTCCTTAAGTGGTCACAGAATAAACCAATTGCATCCCTTTTGTCGTGCTCTGTGTGTGCGTGTGAATGCAGGTGGACATGGGTTAAGCAACATGCAACTCCACAGCAAGCACAAAGAGGCAGCTGATTTTCTGGCAGTGTCAATTGAAGAGTATAATTTTTTATTTTTTATTTTATCATCTCCAAGCCAGCTTTTAAAATGGCTCTTGTTGGAATTAGAAATTAGTATCCCCTGACATAGGATTACTCATTAAGAGTGTGATGATTGTTAATTCTTCACCTGGGGCTAAGAGGACATCATTAGATCTCTTTGAAATGTCTCCTGCCTTGATTTTGAATAAGTAAGCTACCAATTTATGATCACAGCCTGGGCAAGTAACACTCTCCCTTCCTTCCTGTTCCTCTATCCAGCTTGCAAAATCGGATACTACAAGGCTCTCTCAACAGATGTTGCTTGTGCCAAATGCCCGCTTCACAGCTACTCCATCTGGGAAGGCTCTACCTCCTGCACCTGCGATCGGGGCTTTTTCCGAGCTGAAAATGATGCTGCCTCCATGCCCTGCACTCGTAAGTTGGTTTTTGTACAGTCTCTTCGCCTTTTATCATCCATTTCTTCTTCTGTCTTTCTTTCACTGCGTACAGAATAAATACTGCCTGGAGATCTGTGTCTCTGAAAAGTATCCTGCTTCTGAGAGGAACGTTGAGTAGCTCTTACAGCCCATTGCAGATGCAGTTTGCATTTTGGCTCACACTTCTGGGAGAGAAAGCATTAGTTCTCAGCCCTCAATTCTTAACAGTTACTAATAAATGTGGTTGGCTGACCCTTGAGAGTTTACAGTCTAAATAAATCAGTAGACTGGGACAAAAGAGGAGTGACTTGCACAGGTCAGTAACTGAGTTGGAAATGAAATACAGGTCTAAGTTCCAGTCTGAGGACCTGTTCAGTAGATCACATCACCTTTCCTCTCTTTAAATACTAATATATGTAGAAATTGTAAAAGCTTTTCTCTTAATTGTATGACCTAGTGTAAATAGGTAGTATTTGTAATCTCTCTCTGTATATAATGTGCTCAGAATATAGCTGTTGACTTTTAGGAACTTAAAAGTGCTCCTCTGAAAAGGGGTGGTAATAATAGATCTTGAACCTTAATGAAACAAACACCTGCAGTATGGTTTATTTTATTCTTTGTAGATAAATACATCATGTACAGCAAATTTGGTTTAGTTCCATCAAAATGCCTTCAGCAGGGAGAACCAGAGGCGTAATGCTCTGACCACACCCTCGGGGTTGCTGGAACAACTCCTTATCCTGTGTGTTGGTTAATGGCTCACACAGCTGAAGACCTGGGATTCTAGGCATTTCTTGCATTCTTGGTGTTAAATTGTGATCATCTGGTTCTTTGGGTTTCACTTGTAAAGGAGCAGAGCAGTTTGAAACAGTAAGTGAAAGGGCAATGTTTTACCAGCGAATATCCATGTGTGGCTTTCCCTGAAAGCTGTTGGAAATGCTTCCAGATTTGCAGAGTTCAGCTGTATATTTCTGTAGAGAGTGTGTGTATGTGTGTCTGTAAGTTGAGGGAAGGGTGAGATATTTCTTTTGTAACATTTTAATATATTCCAAATTCATTTTGGAGGGATGACTCACATTTATTTAAATCTTAATTTCTCCCTTACAAGGCAGAAACAAAGTATGTCCATAACTGAGCCAGCACTCATCTCTTCCCCATGCCCCCTTGATACCAGCTCTTCTTCAGTGATCTCTTTCAGCTGTGAGTTTTGCTGGGTGGTGGTTGAGCAGGTTGGGGAATAGCCAGGAGCATCTGCTTCTGCTTAGTAGGGAAGCAGAGAGGTCCCTGTATCCTGTGCCAAACGTTGACTGGGGATGGAGATCTAACTGTAGTGTGAAACCTTGCTGAAGTGGGTAGGAACATGCTTTTTATAATATAATTTACACTAGGAGATATAAAGTTTGATCATTCTGATAGGAAAATGTCTTTTTGCAACAATAAAACTATTGTTTGGAAGGTATACACTAAATAACATTATACCAGCAAAAGTTTTTCATAAAGCCCTGGTCCTAGTGAGTGAAACCCTGACCAAATTGAAGTCAAATTAGTAATCAACTGGTTGAATTTAAATGTGCAGTGAGGGAAGTATGAAGAGAGAGCAAAACACTTCCAGATGGGGGAATTGTGAGCAAATGGTATGTATGATTGCTTGTATTGCAAAATGTACCCCTGCAAGCTTAGCCATTTTTGTCAAGTATTGGGCCAACTTCTGGCACCCTTCCCCATTCCTGTCTTCAGAGGTCAGTCAAAGTTGAAGTGCATGATCTAGATCTTTTACCCTGAAACTATCAGAAGGGAAAGGCCATGGTACTGACCTCAGTCTTCATCTCTGCAGCAGTCTAGGAGGACTCAGCATGCCGAGCAAGCCAATATTGCAGACACACAGACACCTGGTCTTGGAAAACAGGACTGCCTTTGGAGATCCCTTTCATGGTTTTCAATTTTTCTATAGCTTAAGTGTTTTTTTTTTTTTTTTTTTTTTTAAGGAAGGAAGGTAAAGGAAGACACAGGTTATTTTTGAGCTGGTGTGCGGGGCAGCTTTGCTTCACCACTCACTGCTGTGCTCACTGATATCCACTCTTTGGGGTCCACCTTAGCAGCGTAGAACATTGCTACCATGGTGGTACCTGCAGAGGCACAGAATGCAGCCCTGTGTGCATGGTGCACCCCTGCCTCATGCAGGGAGTGGGGTGCAAAGGGCCCTTGGGGGGACCATTCGTTCGCTGTGCTCCCTACACAGAGTAGCCTTCTGACCAAGCATGTGAGGCAGGTGACAGAAAGAGTTTAGAGGGTCTCTGCTGATGGAAGCCCCTCCGGAAGAAGCTCCCCATTTGTCTGCCTTTCCTGACAAGATGTGGAGACAGAAAGGAGCATAAACATCAAAGGTTCTTTCAGATGGATTCAGACTCTAATCAGTTCTTACCAGTTGGTTAAACCAGGTGACAAACCCAATTCCCTTGTGCTGACAGCCATAATAATCAGGCACCTTCTTTGTTCATTATGCTCTCTTTAACCCTGGTATTCTCATTCAGCCCTGCATTTAGTAATCACTCAGTGTGACGGCACACTAATGAAGAAATAAAACACAGTATCTGAGATCTATTCTTCTAGCGAAAAGATAGACTCTGCTCCAGTGGCTTGTAAAATCAGGTTTCTGAACACTTGGAGAACTATTAGACCAGGTGAATAAAAGTAGCATCAGGTAATTTGGAGAGAACACCTGGAATGGTCTGTGGATTGATCCTTTCTTTATTATTTCTAAACACTTTTTAAGATTAAAAACTTCAGCCTTCTTAGGATGTGTTTTTGTAAAGCTTTGACCCTTGGCTATTGATTTCCTTTAGTAATAAAGTGCCTGGCCTTGTCACTTGTCTCGCCTTCTAGGTTGAAGGAGGAAGACTGTTACGACTTTCCATTAGCCTGAGTGTGCTAGTAGATGAAAGGGAATTGGAGAATTCCCCTTCCTTTTCCTTTCTTGCAATTCCCATGGTAATTAATAAAAGCTCCACCTACTTCCTCATGTGCTGTTCAGGAGAGGTGCTCCAGAGTTTTCTGCTTCCATAACATCACTCTCTGACATCTCCGTGTGTTGTCGAGATGTAAAATTTGTGCCTGACCTTCTGGAAAGCCAGGCATCCAATCTAAACAAATAACTCAAACTCTGGCCTTGGTATTCTGCTCTATTTTAGCTATGCTAGAGTGAGTTGTTATGTCTGGCTTAAAGCTCATACAAGTAAGAGCAGAATGTGGCAGGGCGTGAGGGTAGGAGACAGTGGAGTGGGCTGTGTCGGAAGGGCGGGCATAGACACCCTGACATACACATGTTTAGTGATGCATCTTCTCGCTCAAGCTTGCCTCGTGGGGACAATCATCAATGTGTCTGTCACACTGAGGAGCGGGGCCGTGCTGGGTCCGCTGCTTTGACCTAACTCAGGAATTTAGACTTTGAGCTCTGAAGCACAGCGGGCTTGTCAGCTGTATGCTTGGGCACGGAGACGGTACGATTGACCTGTAATACACTTGAGCGCAAACTGTGGAAAACAGGGATGCCTTTCCCTCTTCAAAGCATCGCAAAAATAACGTTAAGGCAACTATTCAGACCTTCATTATATTTCAGTACTTGCTGGGAGGATGGGACTTTCATAAGGTTAGCAATCTAATGGAGAATAAATTGCTTTACCGACACACAAATCCATGAGGCTTGAAAACAATCAGTCTCAATCATAGTCCTCATCCCTGAATCTCCTTCTCGGTAAGGAGACACTGTGCATTGCAGCCTGGTGCAGGCAGGTGCAGTTCCCACCCAAGTTAATGGGCATTGGTCCTGTGTCCCCACCGTTAATGAGTTGGGTGCTCTAGCTGTTTCTTAACAAACAATGCTCACATTATGGCTGAAAATGGAATGGTTTTGGTATTGTTTATATTGTCTATTGGATTCAGATTATTAATGATTTTTAATTGGAAGCCTTTGACAAAAGAGAGATTACCAGAACAGACTGTCCAGCTTGAAATTTGTCTCAGTAAATGACCCTGAATAATTTAGTCCGTTGTGCCACCCAAATAGTGACCGATTGATTGATATTTCAGCGTGGCCTGAAATATTTCTAAAACGGTTGCATTTAAGACAGTTTATACCGGAGAAGCTTAGGGATAATGACAGCAAATTTAGTGAGATGCAAGAGAAAAGTGCCTGCTTTAAAAGGGCTTTCTCCAGTTTAGGTTATCAAGAAATCGAAGAGCCTGACTTCAAACAGAAAACGTCACTTACTTGTCTTTACATTCGCCTCTTCTAATTGAATTTAGTGCACTGCCGTATTTCCTCCAGAAACTATATTGTTTTTAAATTACCATTTCAGTGCTATTACTCAAGGCTCCTGCTTCTAATGCTTTCTGACAGTTATCAGCATAATGAACCATAATGAAATGATGAGCAATCTACAGTGAAAACTCAATGTGGATTCCACTAGAGCTGTGTGACTGTGTTGTTAAAATTTGAATGCACATTAAAATAACACTGTCCTTATTTGTTTCCAAGGTCAAGGCTTTAAAAAAGGTCTGAAAGGTCTAAACACTTCAATTTTGGTGTCTAACATACGCCCCCAGTGCAATCTTGTGCTGCATTTAATATGTCTTGGAGATAAATATTTGACCTCCATTTTCAAAAAAGCGTGAATTTACGTACCTAATAACTGTGCTTGCAAATGAGTAATTACACAGGAGCTGATTATTTGAGCATATGTTTATTATGATTGCATAGACTTCGAAATAAACAAATGTGCTCTTTTTTCCTTTAGCCTAACTTGTGTCTCTTCTAAATTTCCAGACAGACGCCGATTATCACTGTTCTGGCCTTTAGGAGAGTAAGAAAGTCGGGTACAACGCACGGTCATGCTGGCTAGTTTGTTGCGGGTCGCTTTGGCACTGGCTTTGCCGTGCTTCCTTCCCAGGGTTTGCACACTTGTTCTGACACTACTTCACTCTAACCTCTGCTGTTGGAACTCGTTCTCTATAATATGAAGTATATGTCAATACAGCCTCTAATCTTCAGAAGCTGAATTTATGATTTAATAATTCTTCCATGTCTTCATATATGTCTGGACCTTAAGTAAATTATTTTGTTCTTAAACCATCATATAAGGTTATTCACTACATAAACAGTATGTCAAAATGCCCTTTAAGGTTCAGTATGGCAGTTGTAAGAGCAGAAGGAACAGTTGAGTAGGCAGTTTGGAGAGAATGATTTTCCTTCTGCACA
Source organism: Jacana jacana (assembly GCA_013400555.1). Taxonomy (NCBI): domain Eukaryota; kingdom Metazoa; phylum Chordata; class Aves; order Charadriiformes; family Jacanidae; genus Jacana; species Jacana jacana. The sequence goes on from VZTM01040210.1 coordinate 197,060, forward strand.
TAGGCTGGGAAAATAGAGCATCCATCGCTTCATCGCTGCCAGACCGAGCGAAAGGGATTGTCAGTGATGGGAATCTCAGAGGAGAAGGCGTCTCCCCTTGTCTGTGGTGACGGGCTGAAGGAATTGAGAAAACACTGAATAAGAGGGGAGTGGTTATGGCTTGAAGAGAGGAGACGGGAGTGATTTGACAATGTGTGTTTATAATCAGTAGACTTAAAATCATTGCTCCTTTAAATACAGCAACTGTTTATTAGCTGTCTTCTGATTTTCTGGCCAGACCCTTAAATTAACAGAGACATTTACTCAATTAAGTGGGGGCTTTGATTTGGTTAGTCAGGACCCAGTTCTGTAGAGTCGTTGAAGTAAATTAGAGGGCTAACAGAATAAGAAATTCAGCAGTTGGGCCAGTAACAGAACAACTTATTTTTCTGGTTGCATTTCTTTTCTGTCAGGCTGTCAGATCACTTTTTGGTATCTGCAGTGGAATTCTTCTTTTTACCTTAAAATATTGAGTGAACGCAGGTGGTATTTTCTGCAGCGTAGCATGTTAGTCTAGATGCAATAGTGTGCCTCTGCGTACATGGGAATGCACAATGTTCTCACATGATGGTTTTTGGAAGAGAAACCCAGAGCCCACAGGGGCGGCACCAGTTTTCCCATATTCTGCGCGTGGTAACTGGCAGAGTTAAACTCTTTGCTTAACTCCCTTAACTCGGAGAGAAAAGGAAATACTGGATTGTTCTCCAGGTGAAAGTAACAAAGCCTATTGTGAAGCTGGTAACCAGGGTTCTTTTGGTGAGTAAATAGGAAATAGTACATGCCAGTAAAATGGGTATTTTATCATTGGCGCTGGTCCAGGATCCCTAGCTTGGCAGAACTCCCACTGAAGTCAAAGGAGTCTTGCCCAAGTAAATAAATTAAGAATTGTTTACCAAATCAATTGCCGTATTAAAACCCAGCTGTAATGCTAACCATGCACAGAAAGGAGAAGGAGGGTGGAAATGGAGCAGATGACTGATATTTCAAGTGGCTGCCACATCTTGCAGACTGTTGTCTTTGGTCCCAGCAGTTGTAAAAACACATAATCTATAATGATAAATGGTCAGGAATAGCCAGGCAGACAAGAAACAAGCGTTGTCCGAGGTGTCAGTGCTTGTGTGAGTTAGCCTGCAGCAACAGGAGACCTGTCCACAAATGCTGGAAGAAGCAATTAGCGGCAGCAGCAGATACAACTGTCACAGGGAAAGTGTGGGCTTTATTTCTAAGCCTAAACTTACACAGCCCAGGTGCTTACTCTGTGTTATAACTTGTCTTTCAGATGGTTAAAGATCAACAACAAAGGCTTATCTGAAGGGCTTCACAGCTGACATGCTGAAACATTATTGATAGCTCCACAGTTGTATGGGTTTAATGAAGCTTTATGGGATGGAAAGAGGGGGCCAAAGTGCTTTTTCTTGAAGGCTGTGCTCGGCACCGCTTTGCCAGACATTTTTAGTGAGAGAACTTCAGGAGTTTAAAGACATTGATTATTTAATAATTACTTTCTTTGCATCCACTCTAAAAATAGTAAACTCTCTCTTTCACACACTCAGCCCTGCCTCCAGGGAGATGAATTTTAGGATCATGATCAAGTTAAAAGAGTATTGATTACAATTGTTACAGGCCATCCATAAAATAATGGCATCGTGAGGCCCCGTGGAGAAAGTAGCAGTGTGGCCACATTGATGAGGCTGGCAACACAACCACAAGCCCCTTTAAAGGTACTTGATGTGCTTCCAGTGACATTTCATTGCTCTCTGTAGATATGCTCCAAAGATCTCCGGAGTTGTTCATTGTATGGATTTTTTCTTTTTTACACCTCTTTATTTGTCCTCTTTATTCTTGCTGTGTTGTACACAAAAGCTGGCTTTCATTTCTTATATGGCAGAAGAACTTTTCACTGCTTCTGGTAGTGCATTTCTAGTTAGGTTTTCTTACTGTTAGACAATTGGATGCTTAGTCTTAGGGGCCTGCTGCTCCTCTATCACAGACTTAACTGCTCCTCTGTAGTATAGCCAAGGCCAAGTTGCCGATTCAAAACAGGCCAGTTCATACTAGGCTCCTTTTAAATGACAGTGAGTCATAGCAACCTCCCCTGTTGTATGAATCTTGTTTATTATGTAGCAAATTAGCTCAAGATTTCTGAATGCCCTGAGTTCCCTTTGAAATCACCAGAGATGAAGAGGGTCAGCATATCTGGAGCAGGCTCATAAAGAGGACCCTTTTGTCAGTCCCAGTCCAAAGCCCCTTGAAGCCTGCTGGTCTGCCTCAGTGACTTTGATTAACAAACACCGGTAGCTGGCACTCTGCTGTATCTAACGGCATGTTTATAGGGTTTTCTCAGCTTGAGGGTGAAGTTAGAAAGCTCTGAACTGCAGCAGGTTATTTTATTATTTTTACTGTTTGTTTGAATAATTTTTGTCCTTATCAAGCTATGGCCTACTTTTTGTGCCTCAAAAAAGAGAGGTGATATTTTCCTCAAGGAGAGTGCCGAATGGTTAAAGAAGATTAAAGTCTTTTCTACATGCTTGAGGTTTTCTGATGTCTGGTGGGAATTGCCAATGAAGCTTCCTTCCGATTTCACACTGCCAAGCGAACACAGACTGAATGCAGGGTGACAACCCACTTGAAAATAATTATTCATCTCCCCGGCTTCAGAAACACCCGTTACCTGATAGAGAAATGTGCTTTTACACATGTGCACACACAGACTGAGTAAATTATTTTTCATATCATTTTCTCCTTCCAGGTCTCAGAAGTTTCATCCTGTTTGTTACTTAGTCACATACATATCTTTTGAAAGCATCCTTTTTTTTCCTAAAGGAGAGTACATATTAAATGCACTAATCTGGTGACTGATGGGATGCTCATAATGAAGGCATGCCTTCTTGAGGTTATATATTTGAAATATCTCCATTAGCACTTCCATGGAGAGTGTGGGTTTCAGCTTGCATTTGCAATAGATCTCCTCCCACAAATAGATCTCTCAAGGTAATAAATATTAACCATACCGTAGGTTAGTCATAAACAGATGTGGTTACAGTCCAAATACTAATAATATCAATTTAGTTCTTAATGGGTAACATTGCTACCAAAATAACCCAGTGCCACTGTTAGATGCTGAGGACTGAGCTGGCACAGGAAAAGGAGCTCCTGGTAAAGAGCCCTCTGCCAGGGGACAGGCTGTGACGGAGAAGTTCAGGCAGGCAGCAGTTCATGGCTGTGGGAGAGCTTTGCTTTGACTGCCATCAGAGTGGGTTTCTCATAAATGATAAAATCACTTTTAAGGCATTAAATGTCAGAACCCTGTGCTTAGGTGCGTTTTGGTTTGTTTTGTGATGGTTTTGGTTTTCAACCGAAAAAAATAGTATATAATGGCTACTCAGGTCTGGTAACATTGGCCAAACTAAAGTCCACAACTTTAATTTCCGTGCTTTGTCCAAAGGACCTCTGAAAAAAGGAAAAAAGGTGGGATTCTGGCATCCTATCAACCTGAGGTAGCAGAGAACCAAGCTGCAAGGTTCTCCTTATTTCTTGTCATTTTATGGGACAACAGTCACTTGGGAGCTGTTTTGCTGGGAATAATTTCTTTCTCTTCTCATTTCACTGTCCTTTAATCCATGCCTCCTAACCATACACTGTTGCTGAACTAAATTAACTGGTTTAGTGAAGACAGTATTCTTTATGTCAAACAAGTCTGTCTGGTCCATTTGTAGAAAACTGTAGTGGAATTTACTGCATACACCCACAGAGATGTTTGGAGAAGCACCTTGCTGGGCAGATCAGTAGTAAAAAAGGAAGATGTAAAACCAGGGATATTAAAACATTTGTCATAACCATTTAAATACAGTTCCCCAGAACTGTGTTCTTGCAGTTTTACCATCAGATCCCAGGGTTAGTTTCCAGAGGTATTTTTCAGTTGCATAGATTGGTCAGGTTTACAGCTGCAGGGCAAAAGAGTGGGCTGACTTGGTTGGAGTCTATCTGCACACCCAAAAAATCATGCCCATTTGCCTGTCTTGCTGGAGTCCCTCCAGCTCCAGAAGCCCAGCTGCAGCTTGTTCGTTAACATGGACTTGTGGTTTATGGAGTTTGTTGGGGAAGAAGCTCTCACTTTTTGGCTCGTGGTTTCATGGTGGTGCTGAATTCAGTCCTGGCACACCCTGGTTAGACCATTCACTCAGTGCAGCTAATCCTCTGTGCTATTTGCCTTTGAAATTGTTAATTTTATTCAGGGGAGGCTTTCTTATTCCTTGGTGGCACGATTTTGCCAGTTCTACTAGGTTGAACCTCCTACACTTGTACTGTTTTCCTTTGGTGTCAAGAAGAAAGGAGCTTTGGGATAACTTCCTCAGCAGGGTGGTGTCAGAAAAACAGGCAAACAAACTGTCGATGGTTGAACCAACAAGCCCCAGTGATCCCTCAGTGAATAGGGCAGGTGATTTAAAGGCAAAATAATATTCTACCTGCAAATACACCGTTTACTGAAATGCCATTCTGCCCATTGTTAATCTGCAGCCTGCTTTGCTTCACAGCCATGGCCCCTTGCCATCTGCACCCCACATGTGCTGGTCCAGTCCCGGGTCTTCCCTGTGGAAGCCATGTGTGAGTCACTTCCTTCAGTGCTTGCACTGGACTTGATTCCTGGTGTGAATCACAGAGGCTCCTTAACTATGTCCACAGAGAGCTGGCACACAGGTAGGGTAGCACATGGAGATGTCCTGTGGTCTGGAAGGTAGGAGGAAGCTGGTCAGGTGTTGATGTGTGCCCTTGTCATGGTTTTCATGAGGCCTTTATCAGTCTTGTGGTAGCATGAGGGAGGCTTCTGACTGGAGAGGGACTGGAGTGGTTTGTGGGAAGGGAGGGAGAGAAATAGTGATGGATGAAAAGTTAAATCACAGGCCTGCGGTTGTAATAAGAGTGCTAAAATACATCAATCCTTTTAGTACAAGTAATGCTCATGCTATTAACCCTTTAAAAGTCTAGTTTTCCTGGATATTTATTTGCCATAAGATACAACGTTGTCCTTAAGACAGACAGATCTGTCTGTCTGAGGGTGAAAGAGATAGACCGATAGATATAATGGCTATAGCTTATTGCAGCAAGAGAAGGCCAAACAATCTGCATTGCCCAATACATTTAAGTAAATCTAATAGGAGGGTTGAAGAAGATAGCAAGATTAGCTTGACAAAGATTATTTGTTGCTAAACAGTGTTTCCCTCGGCTCTGACACACACAATGAACTGCTCCACCCAGGGCCTTTCCATTTGCTTCATGGCTCAGTTGATTTTGATGGGTTTATTGTGAAGCAAGATTTATGGAGCCCCAGGAAGGAATAAAATTAAAAACTTCCGTTCCCTATGTTCCCACAGAGGAGCCCCCCATGTCCACTCTCGATGCAGGTAAATGGGTGATGGATCTGGCTTTCAGGGCTCGTGATCAAGCCGTGTCCTCTTTGGAGTCCCCGATGGGAGAAGCGCAAGCAGCTCCGCACATCCGTGCCTCGGGTTCTATTGTCTTGGGCAGGGAAAGTGAGAGCACCTGGCTTCTTAACATTATAAAATGACCTTTAAAATTAGTGGGTTTTCAAAATAAGAATATCTAGATTTTAGTGGGGTTTTTTATCTGTAGGAACCATCACATTTTTAAGCTCTTCTGGGCAGTGTGGCAGTATAACTTCACGCTTCCAGAGTGCTGAATGGCTCATGCAATGGCATGTTTCCATCAGCAATTTTAGAAAAAATGCTGTAAATCAGGACCAAATCACAGATGTTGGCACGAGTTTCGGAGGCACAGATCCCTGTCTCCCCTCTCATCTGCCCTCAGGCTAGATTCTTCTGCCAGAGGACAGAGAGTTTGTGCGAGGGTGGTGGTCTGACTGGCAGGACGTTGTTCCTGTGGGATCCTGCTAGCTGGGTTCATCCTGGAGCAGCGCTGGCACTTCCAGCCTGCCACAGCCCTGAAAGGGTTTTCATCTCATCTATCGGCAGCAGCTCTGTTGTCAGAAACAAAGCAAATACTGATCACCATTGAAGGAGCAGATACGCCCTATGTTTCAACATCTGAAACCGGGCCCATCAATCTGAAACTATTCCCTACTCCCAGTGCCAACAGCTCCATTGATGACTATGCTCCAGAAAGAAAAGAAATTGCTTTTCCCCTCACTGTAATGTCAGCCCACCATTTGGAGACTCCCCCGCATCTTCCTTTTCATGCTGGAGGTGGTGCGCTCATCTCTGTGACCTGCAAGCATCTGCTTCCCTGGTTTTCCGCTTCACTGCATCTCTGTTTAGACACCGCAATGCCCTGTCCCACATACTAATTACTGACTTTTTGCTTCTGAGGAGCTTGATTCATTCTGGCACATTTTCCCACGTGAAACTGGACCTAGAGCCTTGGAAAATATCTTAATGGACATCAGCGTAAGTCAGAGTTTAACCCCAAACTGGCTGCTGTCTCTGAGCTAAAAGGCAGATATTTCAGACCGTAACTGTGGGTAGTATGAACGTTCCTCGCGCAGAGTACTTCGCTTCACACGTTTTCCCTGAGATGAGGGCAGCCCCGGCAGAGCGGGGCGTTGCTCAGGGAGGGGAGGTGTTTGCACTGACACCATCTTATCTCAGCTCTCCTGGCCACGCTCCAAATCGATGCTGTCACTTGTGCGATTGCAGCAAGCGAACCTCTGTAAGAAAATGCCTTTTGATTTTTGTCACTGTTAAAGCTTTTGCTGTTTCCCACAGGAGCAGTTTGTGTTCAGGGCTTGCTGCTGCCAGGTACCAAACAGCCTCTGGGAGGATGGACATCCTCAGCTCCCACCAGCTCTGGCAGCCGCTCTGGAGAGGTCAGACCTTGGCTGTATGGCATGGACTTGGGCTTGCAGTCTACTGAGGCTGCTGGTTTCCTCCAGAGGCTTTTGTTTGTTCTCCTTTCTCCTTGACAGTGTGGAAGGAGAAATGTCACCTTGTGCACCAGCCTGCCCTGAAGAGAGAGCCCTGGTGTAAGGCAGTTTGGGGAGTTGAGATGGAGTTTAAATCAGTTCCTGCTCAGCAGCTTCCTGTGCTGCCGCTTGATTTCAGGAGTGTCTTCCACCTCATTGCATTTGGAGTGTGTTTTTGAAAAGGAGGTCCATGTATTTGCAGGCTGAGCAGAGAGCACTTTCTCCTGCCCAGGGGAGCTGGCAAGCCCAGCTTTTGGGGGAAGGAGAGCTGGTTATGGGGGAGAGGTACTGGGCTGAGACTTGGGAGAGCTGTGACTGATACCCAGATGTGCAAGGCATGTCTTGTGTGCCCTTGTCTCCCCCACATCTCTCTCTAACTCAGTTTCCACGTGATGAACAGAGATTAAAACCAGTTTCATTCCCTTTTCTTTCTCTGCTAGCTTCTAATCATTTTTGGAGCACAAAATATCTCTTACTGTGTTTGGTAACTGATCTCTGAGTAAAAGGGTTTTGTCCTTAGGAGTCCTAAATGCTGCCAGTGTATAAATAAAAGTCATGAATGCAGCCTGGCGGTGCAGCAGGCGGGAGAGCTCCTTTTTGCAGGGACTGGCCTGGGCTCTCTCTTGTCCTTGAGTAATTCTACCTGCCAGCCCTGATTAACTCGGGGGCTGTTTCAAAGGTTTGGCAGGAAGGGAGGATTTCCCTCTTTTCAAAATGAATATATTAATTCTGTATTTCTGAAGTGAGTGCAGAGAAACAATCCTTGCTTAGCTACTCTTGCAGCCTTTCATTTGGGCACTGAAGACAAGTGCATAAATTTGACCTCTGTAATTTAAGAGTCTTTTCTTAACCTACCCGCCTCCCCTAAAAGTCCTGTCTCCTGTTGAACACGTGTTACATCCTGGCAGCTTCAATCGTGGACCCAAGGACGTGACAACAGTCCTCAAACCCTTGTCATCCACGGTGTGCTCAAGTCTCAAGCTTCCTTTTAGAAGCACCTGATGAATTGAGGCAGCCAGAATTAATCTTCTCCATAGTCACCTCTTAACAGCTTAACCTCTCTGCTGCTCCACTTGAGTCACTTTGTAATTTCAGCAGAATTTCACCATAATTTATTTGGTTCCCATGTTACCCTGATGGCTGCTTTTGTATCATTGGCATGTGAGAGATTATGATAGATTTATTTATACACTTAATGACACTATTGGTGCTGGCTGATTTTTTTTTTTTTTTCCAGTTTCATAACATTTGACAAATAACAGGAATGTAAAACCTGGAATGAAACTTCCCAGAACTTTCCTCCTTTACTGCCAGGAGACCTGGTTGAACATTTTTTGAATTCCAACTGTCACATGTATTTTGTGAAAATTTAAGAAACTTTCACAAGTTTTCCTGTGCCTTGAATAAAAATTGAATTTGTACTTTCTACAAAATTTTCCAGTATTTTTCTGGTAAGAATATTTGTGTTTAAACTATGGGTAATTACTAAGGACTGCTATTTTGACTGCGTTGTGGTTTGGATCATTACATTTTGCAAGCTTTGTTTTCACTCTCAGTTTCATTTCTATTTGATATAGTATTTACCTTATGTCCTGTCCCAAAGTATTGCGTGTATAGTCAGAACACAGAACACCCTTGTGCTGCACCCCAGAACAGGCTGCCTTTCAATGAGCAGTGAAGGTTTTTGTGATTTATAAAATACCTATCTGTTTCATGGGGTTGCTCTGAATCATCCTTGTTAAATTTAAGGGTACAAAAAGTGTGTCTCACCTCAACTGTATTGAAATTAAATTAAGAGTCACAGGATTAGCTCTTCTGCATTTTCAACATGCCTATTTGGTTTAGGCCTGTGGGGATTTGAGCATATGAGTGAGATTTCTGCCTGTTGGTCACAGAGGGAGGCAGGGCACTGCTGGAGGCAGTTTGCCCAGTCGGGTAGAACCCACCATTACAGTCCCAGCATGTTGTTAGAGGTGCTGGGAGGAGCTGCTTCCTGCAGGCTCTGCTCCTGCTGCCCCTTCCCAGCTCCCAGCTCTGCCCCTCTCCTGCCTGCCTTCAGCTCTCTCCGCAAATCCCACAGTCCCCCAGTGATGGAACTCACTGGGAACTGTTTGGCAGTGTGTTTATTAGTCTTCTAGTCTCCTGTCCCAGTGGTGCAGGAGCTGACCTTGTGTCTCTGTTCAGCCTTATTTCCAGACTTTCTGTATGGTCTCTTCCTCCTGACCGGTTTTCTTGTATCACCTCTTCTTTCAGCTGCTCACTGTGTTTTTCTCCCCAGTTCTTTCACGTTCTACAGCACTCTCCTGTTGTAACTTTTATTCTTCCTCCTTCAAAGCCTTAGTTCTGCACCCAGCTTTCTACTCAAATCACCTTCCTTCGTTCCAAAGTGTCACGTCCAGCTCTCTGCTTGATGGGCTTCAGTGTTTGCTGAATGCGATCTGACGTGAACTGGTCTGGAAAATATTGCATTTCTATTCTTAAGAAAAAAGTATCAGGAATGAAATGAGAGTCTTGCCTGTAGGTAATTTGGGACCTTGAAAATCTCAAGTGAAGCAGGAGTTTCTGCATTTGGTGCTTTGCTTGGGAGATCATGGAAAAACGAATGTAAAATATGTGAATTTACCCATGTAAAGTTTTTCATAACAGGTATAAATAATGACAGTGAAAAAAACCCACTCTTTTTTAATACTGGGCTTCTAGGTTCATTTACAACTGGAAATACTGTTAATTCATCAGATGAAGGAGTTTGATTTACCAGTCAACTTTTCATTTTCATCAAGAACACATAGACATAAAATTCTGTGTGGTCTTTGCTGTCCTTGACTTAACTGTGAGTTGCACACGCTCAGTACCACTTAGGAGCTAAAGCCTGGTGATCCTATGCAAGGTTTTCTTCCAGTTACTATAAACATGTGGCCTTTTTCTTTCTAGGTCCTCCATCTGCTCCACAGAACCTGATTTCCAATGTCAATGAGACATCGGTGAACTTGGAGTGGAGCCCCCCCCAGAACAAAGGTGGTCGAGAAGACATCTCCTACAACGTGGTATGCAAGAGGTGTGGTGCAGGCGACCTCGGCCGCTGCCGGTCCTGTGGCAGTGGCGTGCACTTCAGCCCCCAGCAGAATGGCTTGAAAACCACCAAAGTCTCCATCACTGACCTTCTGGCACACACTAACTACACCTTTGAAGTCTGGGCAGTGAATGGAGTGTCCAAGCAAAACCCCAGCCAGGACCAAGCTGTGTCAGTCACTGTGACAACTAACCAAGCAGGTAGGAACCTAAACACAAATTCTCTTGCTCTCCCTCTGCCTGTTTTTTTCAGGACTGCTGTGATTTCCATTACATTTAGCATGAGCAAATGAATACAAGGATCCCTAAGATGTGTAACTGGGTCAAACCCTTATTTTCTGGTTATTTAGATGGATAGTTAAAATTCTTTACAGCTAGAAAAGCAGAGGAGGGTTTGAGTCTGGGACCTGGGAGCAGAGCCTTGCTGCAGCATGCTGTGAGGACACTGGGAGGCATTCTGCAGAAGCAGAAGAGCCCAGCTGTCCTCGGCGACGTGAGGCAGGGGACAGAGCCAGTGCCACCAGGGGAGACCCAGCACATGGACGTAAATATGTCCTTGGTGTTTAGAGAGAGCAAAATACACATTTGGGAAGCACAGGATTGTGCTTCTGCCTCCTTCCAAAAAAGGCTGCATAAGATTCAAGAAGAAGAATGAGTTGGTGCTGGCTTGCCTGCCTGCTTGCTTGCTCTCCTCTCCTGCAAAGTCAATTAGATTCTGTCCCATTGTTAAATAAATACCTCCTCAACCTGCTGCTAACAACATTTCAATTGATCAGAGTTGGCATTGCTTTAGAAATCCTATACGAGCCTTCATCTTCACGCTGGCTGATTTTTGTGTTTCACTCATCTGGGAGAGTGAAATACCATTTCTGTTTATACCTGATTATTTCAGATGCCCTAAGCAGTTCTACTTTTTTCAGTCCCCTGTGCCTGACCTACTAAAGGCTGCTGCAGCAGATTGCAGTTTAGTTTTGATGATGATTCGTATGATTTTTTTTTTTTTCCTTTAATTACATGAAAACATTTCTTGTTTGCAGCTAGCTAGGATTTCAAGCACAGGGTTTCAGTTGAACTTTTAATTTAATGCACAAAATTATATACATTTGAATATGCCACTCTTCTGTATGCAAATTAGATCTCCAGACTGTCAGACTGGCTACAGGACCGTCAAACCGGTTATCTAATTGCTCACAGCATTGATTGCCTTCAAGTCCCACAAGATGTTGCAGGCATTCAGCTCCAGAGAGTGCAGCTTGCAGGGTTATCATTTGTCATTCGACTTACGGTGTATGGGACAACATTAACATTGCCTATTTTGGTAGGACTGGACTGTATAATTATTTCAAATTTTGTTTCTTAGTAGAGTGGGAAAATAGGTAGGCATAGTCTAAATCTATAGGGTTTAGCTGTAGTGCAGAACACTTCAATATTAACAGTGAGAGATACAGTCAGTTTTGTAGTGACAGTTACAAGCAAAATTGTCAAATCCACGCTGAAGCTCCTTTGCAAAGCTGGTCCAGTGTTTTTTGTTCTTTACACGTACGGCTGACAGCATCCCTTTTAAATTATGATTCAAAAATTCAAACTATTACTTTGCCTAGTTGAAGAGGAGACTAATAGTGAGTAGGAGCTATTAGAGAGTCTTGGGAGAAAGCTGCGGGAGAATGCTGTCGTACGCTGTATGAAAAGAGACGGTTGAGAACAGGAGCAGGGACAGTGTTTTTGTGCTATGAATGCCTAGCTAAGAGAGTATTTCTGACTGAGTTTGGCATGTGTAAGGATTAGTGGATGCATATATGCATGAATAAGTGAGTGGGATCCATCTACTGTGTGAAAATTCTACCATTTTATGCTTTAATATGCAAACTGAAATCTGATTGAATATGCAAATAAGAATTGATTTTGTTTATTATCCATGAGTAGCAGTTCTTCACATCAGGAGATTTGTATTTTTGCCAACATTTCCAATTATGAAACATGCCCAGTCTATCAAATGCTTCAAAGGACTGGAGAAAACTACTGGTACAAATGAAAATTAACTCTAAGGTGCCGGTGTTCTCCCCTTCATACAACTTTGTGTATTCTGCTGCATCTAAGATCTAAATAGAAACGTGTGGCCTAAACCTACAGATCTCAATAGTCCTTAGATATGCAAATAATCCCATTGATTTCTGTGAAACTGCTTGCTTGAGTAAAGGTTTGTAAAGTTGGACCCTTGGGTTTTACAAGTACTGATCTGTTTAATCATTGTAAATGTGTGTCTGGGGTGCATTAAAATTCTTGTGTCATTCATTTTCTTTCACTATATTTCATTATAAAGAAATCATGTCATGATAGAGCACTGCCACAGGCTTGGTTTTGATCTTGCACCTTCCTTACACTAATGTAAAGCTGCCTTGATTTCTTTGCAGCAATTTCTAATTTCAGATTAGAGCCAAGCTCATTCTTTAGTAACACTCTTTCCCTGTTTTGCTAATAAAAATGAAACTGCCAACACTGAAAAATCGGTAAATGGCTTTATTGGTTTTGCTATCCATGCTTGTGCTTTCCAACAATTGATAGAAAAAAAAAATTAATCTGATTCTTTAGATATGAGCAGTGCTTTTGGGTCCTATTCTGGGGAATTTGTTGGAATTGTTTGCAAGAGGCTCGTCTTTGAGTTAAATTCAGTAGAGATGATAAGTATATGCAAGCACCCAGGAAATCCATCCTCCTAACAGCAGTCTCAAATTGACCTTCCAAATATGCAGATGTATAATCTGAAGAAAACAGACAGAATTTTAGAACACAGTTTTAAATGTCAGAATCAGAAATCTAAATATTCATATGTTTGTTTGCATTGGTGCCAGCAAGGTACGAAACAGAAAGCAACGAGAAAGCAGTTACTGGTACATTCAGCACAAAATGGAAAAAATGTATTGTAGTGACATAAAAAGTGCAGTTGAAAGGCACAGGTGGTTTTTTGTTTGCTTTTGCTATTTTACTCCTGGAGATAATGAAATGAGGCAGTTTACTTTCCCCCTTTGTTTAGAAACTCCTCAATTTCCAATACTGTAGAAAATATTTAAATGCAAGTAAGCTTTTGCCGTTCAAAGTAGGATTAAAAAACATTTGAAAAGTATTTTTCCTGCTACTTCTGAAAAAGGTCCTGGGTTTTCTAGCTATTATTATTATTATTATTATTATTAAAGAAAGAAGCTAAATTTCAGGCTTTGAACTAAGTAAAAATTTGTCTCCTAGTGAAATACTTCAGTGTTGTGACATTTTAAGCATTTTGAATGGTGGGATTCAGCTTGCTGTTCTCCATGTTTAGTATATTTTTATTTCTAATTTTTTGAAGTGGAAACTGCCACTCTTTTTCCACATAAGATTAATAAGAAATTAAAAAGAGCAAAGGATGAAACACTGAGCTGTTGCAGCTCGCATCCAGCACCCTTAGCACGATCAGTACTGGGAAATGCTGATATTTAAGGGTCTCCACCAGCAGCAGTGACTTCTGTGGCTTTCTGTTTTCCAATCAAATGAAATCACCGCTTTCTCAATCCTTTAAAAATGCGAAATGACTTGTGGAAGAGATGCAAACCGGCAATTCTCATGCGATGCTGCTAGGAGAAGCTGATTTCAATGAGAAACCCTACCAGGCAGTTGACTGAATAGCTCAAAAATCTCCGGGCTCTTTTTTTTTTTTTTTTTTTCCCCACTACGGATAATGCTGCGAAGCTGTTCAAAATTAAAAGTAAATCTCTCAATAAAGAGACCTTGTTCACAGTGAGAAGGCAGCTTTCGGGTTTTTGAAGAGGTGCTGAACAGTTTATATTTTTATTAAGGATTACAGCCGGGCTGTTTAGGTCTCTAACCTGACAGCCAGATCCAGCGCTCAGTTGGTCCCTATCGCGTCCAAGAGGGCAGCACCGCAAGGACAAGGTTCTGCATGGATGCTAAAGGCATTCATAAGGCAGGACAGCAGTTGGGGGGCAGGGGGAGAGCCTACACAAGCTTTAAATGAGACTTAAAATCCAAACTCATTATGTTGCTTGCTTTCCTCTCGTCCTTTTGTTTGCATTCTATGAGGGATGGGTGTCCTTCTTGCTCCTTTGCTTGTTGGAGTTAACACGGTTGATATTTCTGAATAAACAAGATGGTGTTTGTGCCGTATGCCTGGTGATTTGTTACCTTGTTAGGTCACCTTGGGCTCACTGCTTCCTTAAGTGGACCAGCACAGCTAGATAGAAGCAGGATGTGCCAATTAGGATGAAAATACAGTATAAATAAATAAACTTACTCTTTTCTCCCATTGCATCAGACTGGATGTTTTCAGTCTGACTGTGCTCAGGACCAAGAGCTGATCTTTCCTATGAATATCTCAGGCTCTTTGTCCCATTTTTTGTTCTCGCTCCTCTCCTTTGTCTCTGCGGTCCCCCACACCTTGCCTGTCTAGCTGTCTGTTCGCCTGTCTCAAAGCTGCTTCATCTCGGCAGCAGAGCGATGTGGCTGGCTGTGCTGCAGTCCTTCCCCCCTCTTCTGTATGCTCCCCCGGTCCCTCACCATCACTCACAGCCCCGCCGTTGCTCCGTATCCATTTCCAGGCAGGAGATAAAATGGGTCACGGTGCCACCAGGACATGAGCACCGCCAAGAAGGCCGGCCTGAATGGAGCATTCTTCTTTGACAGGCTGCAGTTGTGGCAACCAAACTGCGAAGAAGCCGAAATACTGACGTTGGGTGCAGGGAAGGAAAACGTCAACTGTTACTGAGATTTATGTAGCCATTAGGTTTATTTCTTGTTTACATTCTTAATTCCATTACAAATAGGAAAAAAAAATCTGAAAGACCCCGAGCCTTTGAGGATAATTGTTTTTAAGTTAGAAATGGCAAGGAGGGGGGAAAGCAGTGGGAGTTATTTGCTTCCAGATGACTCTCAAGTTCTACTGGACTCTTTGGTAGGGGAATATATATTCCCATTTTGCATTTCGGTGGGTCTTCTTTGAAAACCCACGTTTCCTTTCAAATGCTGATTAGCATTCCTCACGTGTTGTACAGAACAGCACAGAAAATGCATATAAGGTCTTACATTCTGCCAGTGTGGTTTAGCCTGTGCAGAGCTAAATTTGCAGTCAGTAAAAATTCATGGACATACATTGCCCTTGGTCAGTGTGCACTCCTTGTATCGACCAAGTAATAGTTGCTCAGGCAGATCAAAAGCAACACATGCAAAGGCCAGGAAACCTAAGGTTTTTCAGTATTTTCTTTTTGATGTGCTACTTTCCTGGATATTTATAACTTATCTATAAAGAATTGCTCTGTGGTGAAACATCAAAAGGTATTGTTAACTAGATTTCAGTTGTGGAGCTTTCTTTAGGTGACGGCATGAATACCCTTAAATTACTACTGGGAAATAAAATTAGCAGAGACTCTGAAGATCGATCGATCCATCTGACTCTAAACTCCATCCTGTTCTTTGAGCATAGTCCTGGTTTCAGCAGAAATAACAGGAAATTATTCTGTTCACTGAGAGCAAACATAACATTTTTTGATTTTGTATGTGGAGATATGTGTATATTGAGAATGTGTATATTATGTGTATATTGAGAATCATATTGATACGATATGAAAGAACTTAATTTGGCTTTCAAAACCAGCAAAGCTTGTAGCTCTCTAAACTGCTATAGTTTTATGCTCTGCTTTTGCAAAATTTTCCATTTTTTTTAATGCAATCCTGGTGATGAGCTGTTTCTCGTTGAAACATAATTTTTAAGGGCTGTATAACCCCAAGGAAGATGTCATCTCCAAATACACAGGGAAGGAGCTCTATGAGCTTGAAGGCAGGATTCATCATACGGTTTCACGGTTCCTCTAAAATAGCGTAAGCTGGTGAAATAAGTCATTTTCTGTTCTGACACCACCCTTCCCTACCGCCTGCTGGGGATAGCAGGAGGCTTATGCAGCTCTGCTCCCCTTTCACAGCTGGTGGGTTTTCCAGTCCAGCTCCCCGCCTGGGTCCCCTGGCTGATGCGAGGACCGGATAGTGCTGGTGAGGTTTAGGGTGTTGTGGAGGGCAGGGTTGAGGTGCTGGGACAGGCTGTTACTTGGCAAGTGTTTTACAGTAGTTGGAAAGTGTTGAGGTTTGCAGCAAGTTGGATGGCACAACCTGGAAGCTGTGAAGGTGGGTGTTTCGTGTCTCTGACCAAACACGAGGAACAAGTGGCAGCCCAGGGGCTGGGCACAGCAGTACCTGGCTGTAGCCTTCCCAGACATCCAGGAGTCTAAGCATTTTTTAAAAAAATTTTATTTTGTTCAAAGTATTTGCTACCAGCGTGGTCCCACCCTTTCCAGTTACTTGTTCCCTGCGGCCAAAGGATACAAATAGCCTGTTCCAGCAGTCCTTTTACAGGCACACAAAACCCTGGAGGAAACTTCTGCACGTAGCTGGGTGTGTGTAAACAGTCAAAGCACCCTGGCCACCCAGTTCCCCACAAAGCTGATTTAAAATAATTTCTTGGCAAACATCTGGATACATGCCAGATGTCCAGAATGTCCAGAGCTTACCAGCTAGCTGCTGCATTCTTTTTTTTTTTTTCTTTTTTTTTTGTGTGCAAAATGTCAGGGTAATGAAAAGGGGAGTTGCAAAGAGGTGTTTTTATTTTGCTTTAAAGGTGTTTGTACTAAGGATGATGGATGAGCAGTCTCCTTGTTCCTCAAATGAAGGTGTGCCAAGCATGAGTTCAACAGAGAAAGAGATTCAAAGCTAGTAAGCTGAGACTTGAAAAAGGGGTGATCGGTGGGCGTGACGCTCCAAGTGATTTGTTGCAGCATCTTGCAGAATTCCTGGCTAATTGTATGCAACTTTCTCATTTTGAATCTAAACCTGTGTGGTTTCTAAGGCTTCACATTTATCTGCTAAGACATAAGCAGCAATCCCCCCACCCCCCCATCCCCCTCGACACTTTCAAGCAGAAGGGTTGGGACAAGTTGTCAGCTGTCGCAGGGTTTCCCCTGCTGTAATCAATGAGGTGACCTGCCAGGTTGTACAGGACAAGGACCTGCCTCGTTCTTCACTCGCTTTGGCTCTCCGAGGGAGCTGTGTTTTGGCTTTAGCTGTCTGAAGATTTACATCGAAGGGAATTACCACGAGAACTTCTGAAGCAAACCAAATAATGTATTTTGGGAAACCACAGACCTTTCAAATATAAATGCAGTGGGAGATCCACAGAGAAGATAAGTGATCCCGGCACAAGAAATTTGGGAATTGCATGGAAGCAAGCAGTGAGGAATACTTCTGGATTTGCAAATTTCAGTGTTCAGCGTGAGATTTGTCAAAGCCTTAGAGATGTCATGTGCTAACTGCTTTAGGTTCCTTCTGCACATTTAATTCCGTGTGTAAGAAAATGCATCTGAGTAAGGAGCTTCTTCAACCTGGCAGATGCAAGTGGGAGTTTCTTAATAACAACTCCATGTTCTTGCACAGGCTTTAGCTGACGGTCTGTGATAAATGTGTCGTTATAAGCATACGTGCTCCCGTCTTAAAAACAAAACCGGGAAAACTATTGTTGGGGAGGGATTAAATTATTATTTTAAGGTAACTACAGCTTTCCACAAAGAAATAATAATTAAAATAACAACTGCTCGCTTGCCGGCAAAGCTGTCTGCACCACCCATTTCCATGAATTTGTATTCAAGGTGGGGGATACAAGTCTTGGTCGGAAGGGAAAAAAAAAAAAAAAAGGTGCTTTCTAAAGATCCTTAGTAAATAACCAGCTTCAGGGTTCGGCGAACAGCTTAGACAAGTTGCATGTCAGATAGCGCCAAGAAGTAATTGCAGCATTTAAATATAAGTTTGGTCACATTTTAAAAAAAATCTCATGGTTTGCTATGGAAAATGGAATTTAGTTCACATCCTCCCAGGGAAAAAGGTGTTTAGTTTCAGGACTGGGCAGCATTGACCATATATAAATTGCATAAATTTATTGTAGGAGACCTCAAATCTGATCAAATTCTGATCTTGGTGATGTTGGTACAGATGAATAGTTACCAAACTGACAGAGATGGAGATACGGTCCCGTGGCTTTTATTTGCTCTGGACTGTGTTTCCTTTCACTGGCAGCCTACTGATGTCTCACATTCGTAAGGCTTGCTGCCCAGTCTGAGCGCTTCCCTTAAGCAATTAGCAAGGAAGTATTTTCATGTGGAAGGAGATTTTGCCCAAGAATGTTTGTGACTATCGAATGTTGCAATGGGCTTCTAAATTTTCTAGTTGTTTTTGCAGCTGACAAAATTAATTGGAAAAGAGCCAGAGAGACAGCAGAGTCCGGTCTGTAGTTGAGCAACAATAAAAGGCTTTGGAGAACTTTATCAAAGCTTCCATTAACCCCCTGCTGATGTCCTCAAACAGGATTTTTTTGAGAGAGTGGAAGCACAAAAGCTGGGCTGCACAACTGCCCCTGTGTGTCCATTCAAAGGTTTTAAATCCGCACAGTTACTAATTAAAATGCCATGCAGAGTAGCACAAATAAACATTGCTTGTCCCTGAAGCCCAAAGTTTCTGCGCTGGCTCATGGTTTGGAGGACAGGATGCTGAGCTGACCCCATAAGGGTGGGTAAAGCAGCCTCCTTTGGTTCAGATATTCCTTGTATGAGGAATTGCAAAACGTGTGTCGAGTCCATCCATATGCATGAAATCATACTCCCAGAATGCCACCCCAAAGCAGCCTGTTGTTTTTTATTTATTTTTTGCTTAGCTTTGCGTTGCACCATGAGGACTAAATAGAGCTGTGGCATGCCTGCTGGATCTCTATAATCACGTTTGCCAGATTTTGGCGGACATCAAAATGCTGAGCACACGAGTGAATACTGCTCCTTTCAGTGCAAAATGTCACTTCAGATTTAGCCCCACGTGTGAACTGGCGTGCAGGGAGCACTTCATTACTATGGCAGGGCTCCAGTGGGCTTCCCCTCCCAAACAAAGCAGGCATATGCGTAGCCTCTCTCTGCATCTACTTGAAGGATTTCATGGCGTCTCCTTAGATTAAGGTAATCCGCCTTCATTACTAAATTCAAGAACCAGAGTCCCAGAACTCTTAGTGGTGCATTTCAAGAATGGATTTGAGGTCTACTGGAAGTTGTGATTTGTAATCTGATAGTAACAAAAGTTGATTGTGGTGTTGGATTTATTTTTTTTAAAACACAGCACAGGGAGATGGAGAATGGTCATTTTTTACCCCTATGGAAAAATTGTACTGCTAATTTAAAAGGAAATTATAACTTTTTGTCTCAGCCTTCTGAACCGTTCCTACACAATTTATTAGGATTTTTATTCCTGCTATTGAATTCTATCACTTAGTCTTAAAAAGATGATTGACTGATTCTGATTTTCTATTAAATGCTTCTACTGTTCCATAAAATCTCTTTGGGTTTGTCTGTATTAAAGTCTGTTGAAAGTATCCGCAGATTATCACAGGCAGAAAACGCCTTAAACTGTAATGTACTTTGGATATAAATGTCCTTCAGTTCCATAGATTACTGAAGACTAGAAGGAAAGCACTGAAGGTTTTAATTAGCTTTTTATTATTTTAAATTTTCGACGTGCCATTAAATGGTCCCATCAATAAATAATAGGATAAGACAGTTTTGGCTAAGTAAAATAGGAAGGTGTAGTCGGGCTGGAAGAGATGTCTTATATATGAATGGAGTTTTGTGTGGTGTCCATTTATTTTAGCAAACAAATAAAGGCATGATCTCAAGACAACCCACTACAACGGCTCCCTGGGAAGATTGCGCTTGTCTTGATAACATACTGCATTCTTTAAATCTGTCCTCTGAATCAGCCTCCATTTATCTTTCTTAGCATAAAAGGCAATGCAGATGGAATGGTTGCAGCCTTCCTTCTAGTTTATCAGGGTATTGTGCACGCACATAAATAAGATAGAAAGTGACTGGAATATGTAAGTGGCTGAGTGTTAAATCCTGTGCTTTTCAAGCTCCCCAGGCACTCTGGGGCAGGGTGGCCAAGGGGAGTCCTATAGGAGCTGCAGAGATCTGTGGGCTCTCCATCGTACTTCAGACGTGATGTGCAGACCTGGAGGTGCTTTTCCAGGGGTGTTTCAGCAATTATGCAAGTCCTGGGAAGAGCTCATTTGAAGAGAGTGGACTGGGCTCAAAGGGAGGCTTCTTTTGCACCGTTTGCAGAGGTTGCATTTTCCTTTAACCAGAGAATATTTTTGTTTACACTGACAAGCTGCAAACATCACAGGTTAGAGGGGATCTGTAGCACAGGATTGTCCTAGCTTATTTTCAGTCTGACTGATCCCATAACAAAAGTTATGGCTTCATTGGATCAAATGAGAAAATAATCAAATTTTTGGACATGTTGATGACAAAACTGAACTAAAACCAAACCCGTGAACCTTACAGGGAGGAGAGATGTGACACTGAAAAGTGCTTTGAATGCTGTTGGAAGAAATGATTTTTGAATTGCAGGTTTTGAATGAGGATTATATTTTTCCTCGCAGTCCCCATTCGTGTACTTCTCAGTTCCACCCTGTAGTACCCTTTGGGGCCCTGGCCTCGGAGGGGAGGAGAGACCTGCTGCAGAGATCTTCTCAGCAGGAGCTGGGATGGGCTCTCAGTGTCCTCTGAAAATCAGGGATGGAAAAGGGAGGTCCAGACTCAGAATACAGACCTATCTATGCGATGGCTGAAGTAATTTGGGATTATTATTTTAACGGGATTTTATTTGCCCAGACTGCAGCTCAGTACTCCTCCAGGAAATAAACATGGTTGACTTCTTTGTACAACTCCAAATTGTCACGTCCTCATGAGGTTGATTTTATTTATTTATTTAGATTGAAATTGGTCAGACTTTGTAATGGCGCTGGCATTGCACAGGAAACTTTACCAATTATCATTCTGACTGTTTTCCACTGAGGCAGCCACCTTTAATATTTAATTGCTTATTCCGTTTGGGGGTTTTCTAATTGACACAATTTTAAAATTAATAATGCACTAGTTTTCAGTATCCGGCATAAAACCAAATAACGAAACCCCTTTATAAGTTTAATTATGTGCCATCTATGATGTAATCAGTTACTGACATCATGAACTAAGATTTTAATTTTGAGGTTTATGTGTTTCAGGAAGCTTAAGCCGCTTCCCCACTTTGTGCCTCATCACTTTTTTATCTTTTTTTTTTTTTTTAACTGAACAGTAGACTTCATGTACCTTTGCTTTATGCAGCAACAGTGTGTGCAGAATATAGTTTCCTCTCTCACTGGGTCTATTAATGATTTTTAATTTCCTGAATAAATCTGTCCATTGAGGATGAAGGAACGGGGGCTTAATTCTCTTCCAGTGAGAGGACGTGGTAGAAGAGCTCCGAGTGTGAGGGTCAGGCATCCTGCAGTCCAATGCTCTGTGGTACATTTCCAAAAGACAGTTACCTTTTTTCCCCTGAAGTATAGGAGCTTTTATGGGGTAGTATGGCAGGGCATCTTGCATCATACTGGAAGAACTGAGGACCTCCAAATGCTGTCAGACCAGTGGTTCATAAAGTGCCACTAACATGAGCCCGGAAAACCTTAACATTGATTAGATCTTGAGATTTTCTCAAGAGCCTAGAGGCATAGCTCGTATCATACCGAATCTATCTAACTTTTGTACAGGAAGTACTTTACTGGAGTTCCAGCTCAACGCTCTGAATATCACCTACAATTAAAATCCGCAGGTTGTTCAGCTGAAATGTAAATATGTAAATGCAAACCTTCTGCACCAACCCCTTCTGTGTGATGGAGCTTAAAGTAAACAAAGGTGAAGTTCATTAACTTTGGTGATGTTGTAACAATTTATTACTCTCAAGTGTGAAGATAGGAATTGTGATTTTTATTGTTAGGTGAGTCCTGGGTTTTGATTCTTTTGGGTGCAGGCTCAGGAGGGTATGTTTGAGACCCTGCCTGCAGCTGCTATTGGAGCTGTGTATCACAGCCGCAGTAAAATGTTTCTAATTTTATTATCTTTGTGTCCTCCAAGATTCTTGCCGTTTCTGACTTGGGGTGATTGATCTGAAAAACCCAAATGGCAAAGTCTAGCTCTCTGCCATTATTGTAGCACTTCAGAAGCCAGGATGAGACAATGTGACCAAATCTATTTGTTAAAATAACAAATGCTGCTTTAGCAACATGAGTCATAACTTTTATTTATTTATTTTGTTTAGAAGATACTTCAATATTTCCAAAGCATCTAAGTGGCATATAGGGCAGAGGCTTTTATTTGTCTGGATTTCAAAAAGGCTTTTAAGCAGCTCTTTTTACAAAATCTAATATTCTTAATGCTGAAAGTAAGTAACAAAGAAAGTTATTTAGCACATGTATATATATCATCTAGGCATTCGTGTTTCAAGTAAACAAAAAGTAACTGTGTGAGAACCAAGGAGAAGTGCATTAGGGGATGTGTTGCCTCGGGCAAAACACCACACATTTGCTAGGTAGCGGGTTAAGCTTTATATCCAGCATATCTGTTGGGGTAGCCATGTGCTCAGGGGGCCTGGTATAAGAGAAGACCAAGGAGCAGAAATGAGGCTTTCTGGTAATAGATACAGACATGAGGCATCGGGTGAGAGCTGTCCTTTGCAATGTGAGGCAAAGGCTTGCCCCTTTGGGATATTTATAGAGCAAGGTCAATATTTTTGGTATTGTTTTATGGATTGTTGAAACACTATTCTAAGTGGTTGGAAAACTGCACAGAAGAGGTGATTTGCAGGGCACAGATACCGTAGGTAATTTCATTGGTCCTATACAGCTCCACCCCACCTCATCTGTTAACTCATGAAGTTTATGCAGACATGTCTTAACTCCTCTTGACTGTGGGCAGGAGGATGGGAAAATGGGAGGAGGTGTAGCTGGACGGTTGCTTGGCTTGAGGAAGGGCTTAGAGAATGGGACAGGGTCCCCATGTATGGGCATCTGATTGTCTTTAAAGGCTATTTTGACATCACTGTAGAAGGGGGAGTGGAGGGGTTTGTTTTGAAAAGGCAGATCCAGCAGATCCTCCTCCTGTGCAGTGGTACAAAGGTGAAGGACAGGCTATTTCTGGGGAGGAATTAGCTCTAATGGCTACCTCGGGCTTTCTGGGAGGAGCAGCAGGCTGTGTGGGTGAGGTAGAGTTGGCCTTAGGGAATGGTGGTAAGTGGGTCAGATTGCTCCAGACTACTTGTTCTGAGGGGCTGGAGAGTGCCCCGTTTCTAACATTATTATCTGTTTTAATAACTAGAGGTTATGGTCTATAATTTCTCCTGGCTCCCTCAGAGCCACTGTACCCTGGGTTCCTATACAGTATGTCCCAGCATCAGTGGTTTCTGGCAGTCTATACTGGCTGAACCGGCGTCTGGGAAGTAAGAGGATGATTACAGCACGTGCTTCCCAGAGATGTCCAACCCAAAGTCAGGTCGTGGGATCCAACCTCTAACTCCAAGCATGAATGGTCTGGGCTCTAAAACAAAGGCTGTGACAGTTATGGCAATCTCCCCGTTTCTGGACTGTGTGGCCCATTTTCTGTGCTTCTCTCAATCCATTGTGGTGTGGTAGAGCTTCAGTGTTGGCTTCCTTAGGCTACAAAATTTATTGTTGTTTATGTTGGGTCAGATTTTAACCTCAACTATAGGGAAGAGTAACTGCAACGTGACCTGCTTTGTGACCAGCGGCTCCAAACCTGCTCCGGCCAGACAGCTGCTGACTAATTCCCCATCTTAACAAATTGCTTGTAACTCTAGAGTTTCTTAGAGCAATTCACAGTGCTAAGTACATTCACTCTTCTTGTGTTAATCATTCCAGTTTAAGCATTTAGAAATGTTTCGACACTGATTTTATTTTTAAAGTGGTTGTAAGGTTCAGACAGTTTTTTATAAATTGCCTTCTAAGTGAAAGACTTGTTTTCCTGTTTGTTTTAAGCTGGCATTCATACATACAGGAAATACACAGTATTCTGCCATGTTTCTGTTGGCAGCTATTAAGTTATCCTTGTCAGAACATGCCAACAGGATTTCTTAGCAAGCTAGCAGAAAGAAAACAAGCCATTCTCAGACTAAACAGACCCCATGCTTGAGTTGTAATACAGATCTCTTGCTAAATGCCTTGTGGATTCTAAGTCTTTTGGTTTAAGGCAATCTTCGAGATTGCAGTGTGCAGATTCAGATCTCTGGAATTACACCAGACCTGCATTGCATTAACTGACATCATGATTTGGCCTGCAGAATTGGAGGGCCAGTACCTGAAGATAATGTATTGCTATCAAGAGCTGGTCCTCAGAAATTAGTAGCCAGAACGAGCCATCTCCTGGGTGTGCAAAATCTTCGTCATCCCTGTCTCATTGCAGTTCCTGACGTAAACCACAGGGAACTCTGGTGAGACCTCAGCTCCTGTAATTGGTTTGATCCAAATTAGAGCATTTCTGGTATGCTGAAGTAGCCTGTGCTAAAACCGACACAGAACTGAACATGCAACCCAAAAAATACAGAGACTCTTTGTGAATCCTCAGCAGCCACTGCATGTCTCCAAAATCTGAAGCCGGAGTAGGGTGGTAAAAATACAGCACTCTAATAATCCTCAACTACTACTATTTGTTGCTGCTAACAGCCTGGGTTTTCCTTCAAGCTTTTGATTTGATGCAAGTCAGAGCCAGCTTTTGTGGTTTGGCAAGATTTGCAGTGCAGGCTCTTTTGGGAGAGGCAAGAAATGAAAACTGTAAAACAGAGGAAATGTTTAAAACATAATAATGCTGTGTTAACAGTCTTTAAAATCTCGTTTTCTAGCCCCTTCCTTTATGAACACATCATTACAAGTATAACCGGTGTGAGCTGGTCCCTAGGTTTGAGAGCTTGTCACTTGTTTTTCTCAGAGCTCCTTGGCAGTGGCTGGGTTGCTGAGCCTGGGAAGAAAGGGAAGATGAGTCGTGCCTGTCATTTTGGGATGAAGGTATCCTATGAGAGCACTCTGTGGCCGAGCTGGTGCTGTTCCTGAGCAGTGTGATTTCTAGTAATGAAGAGGGAGAGTTTAATTCAGAAGTGTTACGGCTGATTGAAAGGACTGAGAGAAAGAGGCCAAGCTCAGCTGTCACAGCGCCTTGCGTTACGTCGGCCAGGATTTTCAAGTGTGGGTGGATAACCTTGGGCGCTTTACTCCAGCGGCGTAGATTAAGCCTTTGCTTTGAATGCTAAAGCTTGAAAATGCTGGCCTGAATCTCAGCATGTCTCAGTTTCCAGGCTGGGAGGTGTTCCTTGCCAGTCGTCATTCCTGGGGGAGGGAGAGGCAGACGGTGGGAAGACAGAAGACTAGGGAATGTCTTGGGAGGTTTCCAGTGGCTCGGTTGAGCAATCAGGCCTCTAGATCCTTGTCCAAGTCCTAACCTGGCCCAGTCATCGCTAGTACAAATGTTTGCTCCACTTATACAGAGGGAATAATGAAAAAAAAAAACAAAACATGCATGTGGTTAGTTTTTAAAGAGCACATCCAGCCCGCAGACTCTTGCCTGGTCCCTTGGAGAAAGGCGTAGCTGTCACTCCGGCCGTGAGGGATGGGAATGCCAAACTCCAGCTCCCTTCCTCAGACGTGCAGGGACATTTCGTCTACATGTGTGCACATAGGTTCACATGTGCAAAACCCTTTCATGTGCTTACCCTTATGCGCATATACGTGGTTTATACATATGTTATGCATATGTTTGGAAATTTGGTGATACTAACATGCATTGCCCTTTGTTTGTGAAGCCACTTGCCAGGAATACTCAGAGCACGGGGTGGTGTTACCCAGAAACAGGGGTCCTGAAGCACTTCTGCCAGGACAAGAGAGAGTGGGTAAAAGGAATCAGAACGGTACAGCAACATTTAAGGAAAGATCAGAACAGCTTTCTTTTTAATTTCTTTTGGTACTTGTAACTGAATAGGGACAGATACTTCTTCCTTCATTTGATCTGAAGTCAGTGCAACAGCTAGTAGGGTAAGCTGCTCTCTTACATGAACAAAATGACCAGAATCTGACCTGGAGAATCTTGCCTTTAGAAATTATTATAAACATATTTGATTCTCTGTGTTGTATATCCTTTTCCTGCTGTGAGATTATGTGATAACATAATTTACAAAAAAAAAACATGTAGAAAACAACAATATTACAAGGTAAATATTTAAAGAGAAAATCTGAAATGTGCAATATAGCAGGTTCTCTTAAATGTATTTTGTCCCAGTTAAGAGAAGTTCTCTTATTGTCTTGTTTTGATTTTTAAGAGGACTTTTCTCTGTGTTAGATTCTCAGAAGTCTCTTTCTTTCTGTCTTTCTGTCTTTCTGTCTTTCTTTCTGTCTTTCTTTCTTTCTTTCTGTCTTTCTTTCTGTCTTTCTTTCTGTCTGTCTTTCTGTCTGTCTGTCTTTCTGTCTGTCTTTCTGTCTGTCTTTTTTTTTTGTCTTTCTTTCTTTGTCTTTCTGCCTTTCTTTGTCTTTCTGCCTTTCTTTGTCTTTCTGCCTTTCTTTGTCTTTCTGCCTTTCTTTCTGTCTTTCTGTCTTTCTTTCTGTCTTTCTGTCTTTCTTTCTGTCTTGTAATTAATAATGGAGCAGGCTTTTAGTATCTACCCTGGAAGGTAAAAACCCTTAATCACAGTAACATCATTAGTGCTTTCAAGCATTTAATTTTGATGCTTGACAAAGCACATAGCCATTGATAAGAACAAATAAGTGGTGTTGTGTGCAATTGAGGGAAAAAAGAAAAGCATGAAAACCCCTAAGCTTCAAGTAATTAAATTTAAATATGTTATTTGAATTTAGCTGAGATAATGTACAAACTGTGGGTATATTTTCCAATCAGTGAAAGACCCCTTGAGTAAACATGATCTATTTAAATTCAAATCATGGGGAGTGGAAAGTAAACCCTGCTGTGGTTAAGAAGGCGTCTTCACTAAAAGACTGGGCATTGTGTATCTTTGATAACTGAGTATTGGTGTGTTGCTGTTTTGTGAAGGGCTGTTTTCACTCATGGATGCCTACATGCTGGAGACTTTAGTGCATCTATTTATTTCCTGGTTTTTTTTCCTTAACCACCCCCACCCTCCCCTTCCTTAATTTGAACCAGTAATGAAAAACTGACACTCTGCTTTTGCACTTTAAAGTGCCTCAAAACTGTTATAATTCAGCACTTGGGACATGGCTTTATGGCATTTGGGTGAAGTTTTTGTAGTACATCTGTGCTCTTTCTCTCTCTGTAGGCCGCAAGCTCAGAACCACAGTAATAAAACTACTAGTAGGTGTTTAATGGCAGGTTATTGAGGAAGTAGATAAAAGAAAATTGCAACATTCACATCAGTAGGGAGTGGGGTTTTTAAGGGAGAGGGACTGCTAAGCTTTGAACTAGGGAAAGTTGCACGTGGAGCTTTTGTTCAAGGGGACCACTTCTTAGACACCAAAATACCTCGTCATTCTGCCCTGTGAAATGGGCTGTTCTGGTAGAATTGGTGCTTGGAATGTACAATCTGTGTGCATGTGTGGCAGAAAATCTTGCTGTTGTAAGCAATAATGATTGAGAAACAAGTTTGTGCTTAGCATTCCTTTCCAAATATCAGGGAATAGAGAAGAGGAATGTGCAAAAAAGTGAAAGAGAAAGTCATCTCCCACTCTCTTCCAAAAGTATGATGTGATCTTACTGCGAACATCTTTATTATGCACGTTATTCTTTTTTGACAAGCTGTCCTCAGCATGTTTTGTGTAGGAACGCGTGTGTATAATGAACAGTTAGCCCACGCACATACAAGAGAAGATTCTGTCTTTTATTTTGCTCGTGATCAAAGCGTCATTTTACAACCTGTTACATGTTTATTTCACATCATCCCTAAGAGGCAGTTTAAAGGCAAAAGGCAGGAGAACAAAGAATTTAAATATTTTGCACAAACTCACCCAGAAGGCTGTGACTGCTGCCTGCATTGCCATGATGAGCTGGCAGTGGTGATGTCCTCTTTGTCCCAGGCTCTCTTGACTGGGCTGTTGTGCTCTTTTGGTAATGTATGTCCAAGGAGACTCAGATCTGTTTTTCTTCCAGAAGCCCGGTCTTTCAACTTTTCAGGTCAGCTGGTGAATCCTGGAAAAAAAGTCAAGTAGGGCTGTTTGCAGAAGTAAGAGAGAATTAGTAATGGTGAATTTTATCCATGCAGTGGGAAAGCTGCGGGGAAAATATCTGAGCCCAGTTCCTCAAGGTCCAGAGTTGCAGATCACCATCCTGTTGCATAGACCATTGCATGTCTTATGCTGCAGAGATGTCAAGGAGCTCCTGGACAGCCTGTTGCAGTTCTTGTACTGTAGTTGGACTTCAACACTCAGGATTTCTGCATAGCACATGGTAAGGCAGGATGTACATCAAAAGAAAACACTCAAGAAACAAATTGTTTATCTGCAGAATACATGATGAAAAAATAGATTGAAAGTTAAGTAGGAAGAATTTGCATATAAAGGACAGGAAGGAACAACTAAGGCCATTCTTACAATTGTAATTGTAAGGAGTAACAATGGAATTGATGTACAAATCCTCTTTGTGTCCTGGAGGCCAGGAGCAGGTTCTTTATTCCAGTATGCTCTCGTGCCCAATATCAGCTGCCTATTTTTGAGAGACATGAGAAAGCAGCTGTTAAACTGTATAAAGCTAAGCATCTTCTACAAGAAAGACTAGTTAATATATAGATTGTTCTGCTGCAAATAGCCATTTTACAACAAAGAAATGTGCTTCCATGCAGCACTTACCAGCCCAATATTGAAGGACTTGCTAAATTCCGGTATAAATGTCCGCAGAAATGAAAGGAGAATCCAAGGAGGTTAAAAAGAGGATAAAGGAAAGAAAGTCAGCTCTCTGCAATTCTTGAGGTCAGACCAGCATAAGTGACAGATTCTCAGTAAGAAGAATGGCCTGTCTGCCCTGCATAAAGCACCGATTAACTCAGCAGATTTCTCTCTGGTTGGTTTATCAGTAGTGTTGCCCATGTGTGTGTTTCAGGTTAACAAATCTGTTAACTAAGAGGTGTTCTGTTAGCTAAGAGGTATTCTTACTGCAAAGTGTGTGTGTGTGATGTTTCATTCTCTATTGAGGAACTGAAAGGTTGTTAAGCAGGTTCCAGTCACGCCACAGCTATAACTCGATGGAGCACACCTGCATCCTCCCTGTTGGCTGTGTTTATAGTCTCCTCTGTCACCCAGTATTTGCCTTCACATGTGAGAGACAGACAAGGAAAAAGAGAGAAAGGTTCTGGAGGCATTTCTAACAGAGATGCCAAACTGTCAAATAGTAAATCGGGAAGCAGCTCCCTGATGGTTTCACATCAAGAGGAGACACCCTTTTGTGACTGTGTGGCGTCTTCTGGTTATTTTCACTTCCATCAGAACTGTCTGATATGGTCAAGTAGGTTTGAGGCTTTCAGCATTCAATTTTCCTTTCATTTATTGTGACTGTTTTATTTATTTGTCTTTCTTGGTAGTTTTCAAGGATATATGTTTCAAGGATACTTTTTACTCTCTAACATTTTCATGGACTGTCATCCCAAAGTTAAGGATAGGAAAAGAAACAAAAAGAGGCAGGGGAGGAAAGAGCAACAACTACAACTTCAGGGAACAAAAGAAGAAATATATTCAATTTAGGAAGACCTCTAATCTCTGGTTATACAGGACAGCTTTGTTAGATAAGATTAAAAATTTCATGAATGTCCCTTTTTATCCCTGGAGACTCCACCATTTATACCAGCTATTGTCAGCATCAAAAGAGCTTGATAACAGCTGGCTAGAGACGTGACCACACAGCAACACAACAGCAAGAAAGGGGCAGCCGGGTTCATAAATCTTCAGAAAACCCGTTCCCCCAGCGCAGCCATGAATCTGCTGCTATCGCAGTTAAAGGGAGAAAGCATTGTCCTCCAGCCAGTCAAAAACCTGAACTTCAGCTTTAACAGGGGCTCTATTGAAAGTGCTTGGTGCACAATGAGATGTTTTCCATTATGCTCTTCGTTGCAGCCCTTATTACCGCACACAGATACAGTTTAAGAGATCTTTGAGTTTAGCTTGTTGCTAGGTTAGGTAGAGTTTTTCCAAAAATCCCGCAGCCCTTACCCCGGCAGTCTAATCCTGCTCTTTCGCATCGATATACTGCCACATGGGACAGGGTTAGATGATGCCAGTTCGGTACACAATGGGCCAGTCTCTGGTATCTGCTGCCTGGGAAGGAGCTATCAAAGCCAGAGTCTGGCCATGGGCACTGAGCTTCTTCATTCTACAGGGACTGCTCACAGACTCAGCGTAAGAAGAGCAAGCTAGGAAGCACAAATTGGCTCAGACTCTTGAAATACAGGTTTTGTGGTTTTCATGGGAGGGTCCAAATTCATATGTATTCAGCTTTATACTGGTCTCATTTAATTCAGTGGCAATATTTTCTCAGCTTTAGAGAAAACCAGATTGACCCCTCAGGAATTTCATAGTTCCTGTAAAGCAAACAGCTATTGATGTAGCATCAGTTAATTTGTGGAGATGGAAGAAGAAAATCACTATGGACCAAAATGGTCTGTGTACTGTGCCTAAGAGAGGACAGAAGTAAGACAAACCCTTTTACTACCTTACCCTATTATGGAGATTTGTACCTACTCATCACAAACATTGGAGTTTTTAGACAACTGTAATGTTACTTCAGAGCCTACCTATCTAGTATTGCCCAGAATACTAAGCCTTATTGGAGAGAAATTAAATGCAATTTTCTTAGAGAAAACAGGAATAATAATTAATGCTTCTAACCCCCCTGCAAGAAAAATGCAGTTTCTGAATGTGCTTGTACTGTGAATGCTTATGAGTAAAACCTTTAAATTATTGCTAATATATTTGTATTTTTTTTTTCCTGGCAGCTCCATCCCCAATTGCTTTGATCCAGGCTAAAGAGATAACAAGACACAGCGTTGCCTTGGCTTGGCTGGAACCTGACAGGCCCAATGGAGTTATCTTGGAGTATGAAGTCAAATACTATGAAAAGGTACTGTTCAGAAATGGACAAGCAAGGACTTTTGTTCGGTTTGGGGAGAGCTTTTTACTTTATTCCGTTACAGATAATTGCCAAATGGGATTCCATCATTTGAAACCAAACAGATTCAGTAATAAAATCCAATTAAGGATTTCATGCGCTTGAATGGTTGCTTGAAAGAATAAGATTCATAGGCTGTTGAAGCTGTATGGTACAAGTTTATTTTGTTATTTTTTCCCACCTAGGAGCAGAGCTTCTGTAGCAAGCATATTTATAATGAAAATCAATAATGTTGGGCAGAAGTAAGACATTAGCTTTACTTCATAGACAGAAGTATAATAATGAAGTATATAACACAGCAATAATAATAAGATCTGTTTGCCAATAGCTTCTGCTTAGAGTGATAGTGTGGGCTGGATGGCTTTTAATAGAGAATAAGGAGAGAAAATTACATTCTTCATACTTTCCAAGTTAGAGGGAGACATTATTCCAACAAATAACTTCTCAAGTATGGAACTATGAAAAAAGCTATTTTCTTTAAAGGTTCTCTGCAAAAATGAACAATTACCTGCGCTTGCTTGTGTGCACTGTCTCTCACATGCACACGCGTCCTTCTCATTTTTTTTTTTTAAAGATAATCACTTATTTCCTTCCCTAACAAATACAGAAAAACATGCCTGATTTGCAGGGAATTTATATTACTACATTTTCTGATGGATTTTCCAACCAAAAATGGAACAGTTTTTTAAGATTAGACTTTCTGGAAGACATTTTCAAAGTCTTTTCTTTTTAAAAATGGTTTTATCATTATTTTTTTTTTATATGGCTCCAGGCTGGTAGGAAGAAAAGGAAAGTGCCAGCATGTGTGAGTAAAATGCTGCTTGCTCATCAAGAGGATCCTATTTGAAGGCTTGGCTATTTTCCAAAGGATTTTGTTGTGTGATTTCTTAAATAATCAGTGATATATGGGCATCATACCTACCGCCTCATCATCCTTTTTTGGCTTGCTCAGAGCTCGGTGCAGCACACAGTGCTGGGGATATTGAGCAAGGCCGACAGCAGGAGCCCTCGGGATGTATTTTGAGAATTCCATCGTTGTTACTCATCTTCTTTCATCATGACAGTTTTGGCAAGGAGGTGGGGTTCTACGGGTTCATGGTGCAGCAAGGCATTTTTACTCGATCACCACTGTGTTCTTTTGTTGTTAGGACCAAAACGAGCGCAGCTATCGCATTGTGAAAACAGCCTCCAGGAATACTGACATCAAAGGCTTGAACCCCCTGACTTCATACGTATTTCACGTGCGGGCCAGGACAGCAGCAGGATATGGAGACTTTAGTGGACCATTTGAGTTCACAACTAACACAGGTAATGACACGCCTGCTGATTTCTTTTTCTTTTCCTTTTCCTTGAGCAAAGAGCACAAATATAGCTGATCTGCGAGTTAGGAGTTTGCTGTTGGTTGCATGGACTGTGGTGGGTCTGTTCTGGGAAAATATTCTTCCATGACCACGTGCCTGTTAGTGATGCCATGAATCTGACCTGGGACATGTATTTGGATATGCTATATTCCAGGTTCTAACAATGGAAGTACTTCAGTGTTGCATAAGGAAACATGCACCCTATAAACATTTGGAAGCCATTGGTGCTTGAGAGATTTATGTACCTATTTTGTTTACTGTAAATGTAGGGTTTTGTACATGTTTTTGGAATATCTCATTTGCAGGAAAATAGAACCCTGTTACTCCCCTTTGTAAGCTATTGACATA
Organism: Jacana jacana; assembly: GCA_013400555.1. Taxonomy (NCBI): domain Eukaryota; kingdom Metazoa; phylum Chordata; class Aves; order Charadriiformes; family Jacanidae; genus Jacana; species Jacana jacana. The sequence continues at coordinate 229,873 of VZTM01040210.1, forward strand.
TATCAGCTAAAATATTTGTATTTCTCCTTAGACAGTCATATGAAGACAGAATGTTTGAATTATGTTGTCAGTAGAGCTTTTCACTTTGCTCAAGGAAACATGCAAATTTAGCCCCCAAAATATTTGCTTTTCGGTGGCAGGAAGGCAATATGACCAAGCCTATTTTATTTTGGATATACAGGTCTGTTTAAATCAATTTAAGGTCATGCCAGTTAGTGGCAACATCCTTCAGGATGTTAACAGCTGAAAATAATCAATCCAGCAGGAAGAGGGAAGACATTTTAAAATAACTTATTCTCTTTATGTCAGTTGGGGAGTGATCATCTGGCCTCACTGAGAGAAAAAGGAGGAGGAAAGAAGAGTGGAAAGTAATTAGGAAGGCAAAAAAATAGCTGTTATACCCTCTGAGCAACACTGAAGGGGAGAAGGAGAGAGGGAGTACTTGTTCCCAGTGAACTCAGGTTTCCCAAATCATTATCAAACATCATGTCTTCAGCTAATTAGGGCCCTGTTGGAAAATTGTGTCAAATGACTATATAATAAAGGCCTGAAAGTAGATTTGAGTGCTCCTCTAAACTGCCTTCACAAGCCAGAAAGCCTCATTGAGTGCTACCTAGGTTGATTTTTTGAGAGTGTCTGACACTAATGCTCCCTTTTCTGTTTCCAGTTCCTTCCCCCATCATTGGTGATGGTACCAATCCCACAGTGCTTCTTGTTTCAGTGGCTGGCAGTGTTGTTCTTGTGGTCATTCTCATTGCAGCCTTTGTCATCAGCAGGAGGTAAGAACTTAAGCTTCTCTCTCCCCCTCTCTCTTTCATGGGAGAGCTTTTTGTCTCTTGGAAACAAAGCTAAATTCTTTGATTAGCATCATAAACAGTGCATTTGCATTACAAGCCTTCTTCCATGTAGCTTTGATCTTCTCAACATTAGTACCAAGCAGCATGTGATGTAATGGCAATAGTTCCAGCTCTATTTGCCCTTCAAATGCAAAGCTGATTCCAATAACTGGCATTGAGAAGCAAGCCAGCTAGAGATTTGTGGATAGTGTAATTTGAAGTTAAGTTTAATGGTACAGTAGATTGTCTTGGACTGACTCGTGATAGGCAGTGAGTAAATAACTGCAGTGTTGTGAACTAAGCCATCAGACTGCTATGCTTGTGATTTTTGTGTTAGTCTGTATGAGTCTGCATTAGTCTTCTGGGTTAGTCCTTCCAGTGTGCGTGGATATGACTGTAAAGCAGAAGCCACAGTCATTCAGCATCATGTGCAGTTACACAGCAGTCTGGATCAATGGTTATTTCATCAGAGCAGAACCATAATCTTCTACCAAATACCTGTTCATTCTCCCAAATTCAACCCAGGCATCAGGAACAATCCTGTGAATGGGAGGACAGTGTAGGAGAAACACAGTGAGTGTTTCTGTCTTCATCTTTGTGTTGAGTCTCATTTAAACAGATCAGCATGATTTTGCTCCAGTTTCATTCTGAGATGAAACTGGCTGTATCATTGCTGCATCTGAAGCCTGGAAGCTGAAGGATGCATGCTTTGTCAGTCTCTGTTGATCAGTTTAATGGCATCAGCCATAAATGTGCACAAAGTCCTCTTGATTTACTGTCTTGCTTTAAATTGTCTTAAAGAGCAGTTAAGTCAATATGATTGTAATATCTGGAAAGTAGACATGCATTGTTATAGCTTTCTGTGGGTGTTCAACTCAAAGCCTCCATGCTGGGAAGAAGAAAGAAGAGCAGAGCATATGAAAATGTAATGCAGAAAGACAGGTTTATTAAAAGCCATTGCAACAGAAAATAGCATCACTGAGCTTGATGACTTAATCTTCTCTCTGCTTTTATTGATCACTTTATTATTTAAGGCAGGATTGATAGCAGGATACATTGGATTTCTAATTATGAGTCGCCACCTTGGAGAATTGAGCCTGTCGAGCTGCTTTGAGATGATTCCTTTCCCTCCTCCCCCTATAAAAAAAATGTCACTTCCCAAGGCTGATAAACACAGCTTGGTGATTGGCCCTCAATGGATCACTTTTGAGAAAATGAAACGTCAACCCCTTGCCCTCATATTGATTCTCTTTAGTATCAGCCATAAAGCTGTCAAAGGAAAGGCTGCCTGGAGCCAGGTAGCTGACAGACTCGCTGCTGGTGGTGTGCGCTCAGGCAGGTCTCCTCACCTCTCAGGCTGTCTCTCCAGTTATCTCTGCCTACGAGTGTGTGACTTGGACAAAGACAAGACAAAGGGCCAGTGGGCAGTAGGGACGAAAGGCTGGTCCAAGCACCGGTGTGAATGGAGATATCCTGGTGGTCGTGGAGTGAGTGTTGTCCTGTAGCTCTGCGCTGGTGGGTCTCAGGGAGGCTGTGGAAGGGGAAAGACATAGCAAGGTGAATAAAATAATGGGGTAGTGAAGCTGCCCTGTGCATACTAATGCATGGTGCCCTGCTAATTAATAGCTTTCCTCAATACACAGCTCTCCAATTGTTGGAAGTAGCTCTCAATAAACAGAATCTACTTTAATATTCACTATTCCTCTAACGGTTTTAACTACTTTACCAATGTCATTTAGAGGTGTGGGCTTTGGGGATATTTCGTGATGTTCCTCCACCAGCAGGAGTTAATAGCAAAATAATTGTATTTTGTTTCAAAATTACTTCAGATGAGAAAAAGCTTTTCTGTCCATACAGTCCCCATGAGGAGGTTTTGCAATCTAGCCATGACCTAAAAGTCATATTTTAAAATCAAAACCATTCTTTGGCCTACAGACGTGGACTCTCTGCATCCATTATCCAAGTGTGGGAACTGGGCATATGCTGTAGGTACACACTTTTGAACCCTGGGTTATTACTACTAATTTAGCATTATGGTTTTTCAATGCATTGCTCAAATCCCAAAACTCATCTTTACAACAGAATTTGTCAAAGGACATTGCCTTCAGGCAGCTCAAGCTGTTTGGTTCTGTCCTGCGACCACGGCATTTGTGTTAACATGAGAACTAATCTGCTTAAATGTTAGTTTAAATTTACTGAGGTTAAGACGAGCGTCTCCATAGAGCAGAGTGCAGGGGGTAGAGTGAATGTTTTTAATCCCTATCCTGCAGGAACTCTGACTGCAATTAAAATATCTCAAGTAGCTTCGTGAAGGATTTGGGAAAGTGTAAAATAGAGAGGGCTGCTTTCTAAAAGGGTTTGGGTAGAGTAAGATGGCCCTATAGAATCCTCTGGTCGTCTAAAAGATCCTGTCAGAAATTCTTCCAACCAATAGATTGATTTATCTTCTGTTTCATGAACAGCTGAACGCACTTGCCCACCTTTTGCTGATGGTGCTGGGTCAGGTGCTCTGCCGGCTGCTGCCCAAGCCCTGCAGCACCCCCAGTCCCTCTGCTCTTTGGGAGGAGGAGGTGCTGTTTCACCTCTGTGGGTACTAAACCCCTCCCTTGTTACCTCCTCTTCATCATCAGCCCCCACCTGTGTCTCAGACCCCTGCAATTTCTGAAAGCTGCTGTCTTCTTGTCCTGAATGCTGGCTATTCATGCACCACTGCCAAACCCCCGGTAATTATGGGGTTCAAATCTGCCACAAAGGGTCCCTTCTGCCGCTCAGGTGAGCTGCCCCCGAGAGGCAGCTCCAGCCCTTGGTGCCCCATGGCGCAGAGCTCCCAGGCTGCTTGGGGACAGGGGTGTCCTGCCCCCAGCCAAACAGGAGAGGTCAACAGGTGGCACAGGGAGAAGTGGAAGTAGGTAGTTAGTTCGGAAGGTATTACTTAAGCTTAATGAGCTACAGTTATATTGCTTGAACAGTAATCCCTTTGTTTCCCTTTGCTTTTTGCAAGTCTTTGGGTTTTTGTGGGGAAGGTTATTTTTTTATCTGTTGTTAGGGTGCTTGTACTTCTAAAAAAAAAGATAAAGAGCATTTTTTCATACTTAAAATGCTTTCGTGCAAAGCCTGTGTTTCATATCTCCCATCTGTGCTTGAACATTAATAAAATAAGTTTGAAAGGGTCCTGCTTAAAATGCAGATATTCCCCCACACCCCCCCGCCTTTCTTTTTTTCTTTCCTCTCGGAGAAGTTGTACAATACCTGAAACCATCTCTGGAATCCCCTTAGCTGAGCTGCTCCCGTATGGTACTGGGTGAGATTTGTGCTGCCTCTTCCTTCTTCCTCAGTTGGGTAACTGGGAGCAGAACGTAGTCCTTTTATTTAGCTCAGCTCTGTTTTACCAGTGCTGTAAGTCCTGGGGCAAATGAATGGTTTAAATTGATGTTTGGATCCAGTGTGGTTTTTAATAATGCTCTTCCTGTGATTTGGAGCCATTTGTGTTTAATTGACTTTCATCAAGAAAAGAAGCTCCCGACCATTTATGGTTGGATGTGTACCTGCTTTTTATGTCTAAACAAAAGCCCCGTTGATGTTGTTGGGAGCTGTAAGGCTTGGTTCAAAGATCAGATAGTCTTCACATGTCAGACAGAACAGTTTTTATTATTGGCATAGTGTATTTAACACTCAGCACTTAAAGACTGCAAAGACCCAGGCTGGGAAATGGCCTTTCGGCTGACACGATGAGAAGCTGCCATTCAACGCAGGCCAGGCGCAGAGTGGGGAGGGAAATGCTTTCTGCTAGTGGGCAGAAGAGTTTTGCTGATGGGAGGGGAATGGTGAGATTCAGGAAGGTTTGCTGCAAGTGAGACTCTGTCATGTGTTTTCTTCCTGTTATCCAGGAGTTTTGGACTCCTAGCTCACACCTCCGGATAGATCTTTCTCTCACCCTCTCTTGTTTTCCTCTTCGGCCCATTCACCATTTTCAGACCTTTAAGCCGGTCTCACCTCAGTGATGGTGGCAGGTCTGGTTGTCTCCTGCCCCACTCCAGGCAGCGGGTTGCACATTGCAGGCAGTGACAGTCCTGCCTCCTGCTCTCCAGGCTTGGTGTCTCTTTCTGCCTTCCCTCTTTTTCACTCCAGCCAGACTCTTGCTAGGTAGCAAACCTGGGTCCAGCATGCTGGGGGACCTGGACTTCCACAGGAACAGGCAAACTGAGGAGTGAGCAGTGAAAAGCCCTTCTCTTCAGCAGTGTCTGTTCTTAAGCCTGGTTCTGAACTTTCAATGAATGATGGGTAAAAGCCCAAATTAAATCTTTCCATCTACATACCCTTAGATGCTGCAGAACTTCAAATCCCAGTACTCACTCGAGTGGTCTTCCCTAACAAACTAACCTCTTATATTAACTTTTCTTAATGCCCCATACCCATTGAAGTTTAAAGCTGAACTAATTAAATACGTAACTGGATACAATATCATGTGTGTGGGTGTACAAGAAGTAATCTGTAGAATTAACATACTATGCTACATTATTCTCTCCAACTCAGTTACTAGAGAAGCTATGCCATCAGGAGTTCATTGTCCCTTTCAATTATACAGTGATTAAAAGAATAAACAAAATCCTTGAGATCTGCATTTTTGATGGTCAGGGTTTGGGGTTTTTTTTTTGCCACCCCGATTTCTGTGTTAATAGACTTGTTTCCAGTTTTAAATTTGCAGTTAAATAAGTGTGTTGGTATTGGCATTTGCCTAATTATGTTGGAAAATCAATCTACCAAAACACCTCTATTGTAGCATTTAAATCCATATATGATAGGGATAAATAAATAAAAGCAATTTGGCCCCTTTTTTCCACTGAATTGCGAGTATACATTTGAACTCAAAATAGCTGAAATGCAGGCTTGCTTTCTTTTTTTTTTTTCCAATGCTGAGATGCAAATAGATTTATGTTTCCCTTGATGCTTTGTTGATGCCAGTAACACTTAGAGCAGTTTGAGGCGAGGAGTCTCCTGCCCTGCTGGTAAGAGTGTGTTTTGTTATGGGCTGTTGTAGGGGAGCTGCCGAGCGCAGGTTGTGGCAGCTGCAAACAACTCAAGTCTCAGCAGGTCGGGAAGACTGAGCTTGTCTCAAAGAAAGATACTTATTCTGAACTGTAATGCTCTTTTTGTTGTTGTTCTGACAGGCGCAGTAAGTACAGTAAGGCTAAGCAAGAAGCAGATGAGGAGAAACATTTGAACCAAGGTAAAAGGCAGTGGCGCTTGGGTTTTTTGATGTGGTTCATAATGCATGTCCCATGTTCTGAGGCCTAGAAAATAAGGGATGACATTCTGCTTGAGATGAATAGGTTTCTGCTTTCCTCTCTTGCAAACATCTTTCCTCAAAACCATGTACTTTAGTAAAGGGGAAAATAGAACTATCTGGGTAAAAAGTTTTGATGGGACAAAGAGGAGAAAGGCTCATGAAATTCTTCCATTGTTCCTTTCCACTGAAAGACATCTATTCTTGGCCAGTGATATCTAGGCATGATTTTCCCCCACAATACTCTTCTAACTCAGTTTCTGAATGGCCTGGAGGCAATCCTGCAGGAAAGGGAATGTGAGCTATGCTGCCTTTCTTCCAGGACTGAATCACAGGGTTATTTCAATCTCAGTCATCCAGGTACCAAACCTGAGCTCAGAATTTCTTGGCTCCCAAAAGGAAAATGGGATGTATTTTAGTCTCATAGTTCTATAGACAGGCTGTTGGCCTGTTAGTGATGGCAGTGATTTGTGAAGTTCATATATTGGCAAAACCCAATCCCTTACATCAATATTGGGAAATATTAAAGGCTTACATTTCAAAAAATCACATTGGGGAAGAATACATTAAGTCCTTCCTTCGTCAGCCATTCCTGGCTTACAGTACATTTTTATTGTACACTCTCTTTGCTGTTGTATATCATTAAGGCTTCAGTCTCATATGTTCTGTGTTCAGCAGCATGTAGATCAGTGACTTCAAATAAAACATTTCTGCCTTGCAGGTGTTAGAACATATGTGGATCCTTTTACATATGAGGATCCAAACCAAGCTGTGAGGGAATTTGCCAAAGAAATTGATGCCTCCTGTATAAAGATTGAAAAAGTTATTGGTGTGGGTAAGTGCCAGAACTTTTGCATTTTTTTCTGTAAAAGCAGTTTTAAATTTGCTTTCAGGAATCATGGGATCCTATGATTTTTGCATGGTAGATCCCCCAAATGAACTGACATAACCGTTTGACAACATGAGTGTGTGCTTCATGTTCATGACCATGGATTCTTGTGCCTTTTTCCCTAAGGGGAATTCGGTGAAGTATGCAGTGGACGTCTCAAAGTCCCAGGAAAAAGAGAGATCTGTGTTGCTATCAAGACTCTAAAAGCAGGTTACACTGATAAACAGAGGAGAGACTTCCTGAGCGAGGCCAGCATCATGGGACAATTTGACCACCCCAACATCATCCACTTGGAAGGTGTAGTTACTAAATGTAAGTAGGTCACTTTCATGACAAGACCAATTTATAAGTCACTGGGAAATTAAGTCTGTGGTGGTGTGTGCTGGTTTGGTTTTTTGTTTTTTTTCTCCTCTTTCCTGTGAAATGACAGATGGAACAGATCCACTGATAGCTAATAGGAGGAAATCAGTGTGGGACAAGTCATTAATCTTGTTGTCAGCTATAAATGGGTTTATGGTTTCAACTGATACTCTATCTGTAGGCAGCTTGTACAAGATTTTGTAGGGGGAATTAATACTGCAGAGGTTGGCTTTTTTTTCCCCCTTCTTGTTATGCCAAGCAGGCATCTTTCACATCTTTGCTAGACTGAGCTGATTGTTACAGGATAGGCAAAAGCAGATGGTGAGCAAAGAATGTAAAATGGTTGGGAGAAAAATACCAAAACAAAACTACAGAGTCATATGTTTAAGGTACAAAGCACAGATGTAAGGAGCAAGCCTTTGAAATGAAGTAGGCTGTTTTAGTGTGAATCTTGCTTATTTGTTTTCTCTGATTTACAGGTGTGATAATATCACTCTGCAGAATTCACCTGGCCAACCTTTTTGTTTGGGTGGTTTTTTTAAAGTCTGTTACCATTCACTGCACCATGAACCCTGCCTTAGAAAGACAATGTCAGCACTCGTGGGATGCTCTTTGTAGGCTAGAACTGAAAATACACCTGTGAGACAGATGTGCTTGGATCTGACCTGATAAAGTGCCGCTGTGGCAGTGCAGTTATTTTCCCTTCTACAACTGCCCTAGGTAGCACATTGGCAAAGCCTGGCACTGATAGCTAATCCTAAAAAACCCTTTGGATGTAGGGGCTCATGCTCAGGGTAGCAAGGAAAGCAGACAGTGACCTTGTGTGAGCTGCTCTTTAAGGGTGGAATTTGTGAAGATTACCTTCTGTAGCTGATGGTGTGCATGATGAACATGAGGGAAGGTTATTAATCGTGTAAGGAATTGAAAGTTAAAAACTAAAATATACTGCTAGAAGGACAAACATCTCCTATGGAGGGTTGTCAGAAGCCATCAATGCCCCAGAAAAACCCTGTCCCTCTTGAATGTTGGTGAGAACAGGATACTTTGCCACTTGTGGGTTTGGAGATCTTACCCTTGCTCGTTTGTGTTTACCTCTCCTGGTCTGCCTTCTCTTGCAGTTGTTGAATATGGCATTGTGTCACTATTTGCTTTTCAAGACAAATTCTGCCAGGGAAAGTAGGGGTTTGGACTAATTTTGATCATTGTTTACTGAGGGCATCCCTCAAAACTGCAATTAAAAGATAATATTTCGTTTGAATTTTGAAGGTCTGAGTCTCTCTTTTTGTTGTTGTTGTAAGAAAGCTGGGGTGGGTTGTGGTCAGGCCACAGTGTTTGGCACAGACAGTGATTTCTCTAGCACCTCTGTAAAAGAACAGGGGGAATCTTTGTGTTGAAATCCCACCGGGGCTGGAAGCCCCTGAGCTATTCCAGCTCTGGCAGTTATAAATGACTGTATGCATTTGCATAATGCAGCTGTCACTGAATTAAAATGATTTGAAATTTTCACCGAGGAGGTGGTAGCCTGACCCCAGAACGTTTCATTGCCTGGCTGGCAGCAAGCGATGCTTCCACAGCAGAGGCAGCTTGGCCACCTCGGAGCTGGTGTGTTTGGTGAACAGGGCTACTTAGGAAGACATTTATCTCAATTTCTCCATAGGTTTTCTAAATACTGTGATAAATGAATGCATTTAATAAACTGAAAATTAAAATGTGAGATAAATAGTGGTGTAGATAGAGGTTGAGAGAGGCGGCAAAAAACCATGAATACGTTATTGGCTGCTAGTCAAGTACTTTAATAATTGACTCACTGATGGTAACTTCTCCTCTCGCTATCCCCCTCCGCTGCTAAAGAAGTGCCTGAGTAATGAAATTGCATGTTAATGCACTGAAAGAGTCTCCCTTTCTTCCTTTCTAGGTTGACATAGTATCTTTTGATTGAGGAAGGTTAATTAAAACTCATTTAGCTGTATTTGTTCAGTGGAAGGGTACCGGTCACAGTTGCAAAGGATAAATGAAACAGTGACATATGCAGATTTGGTTGGAGTTTTTTCTCTTTCTGCCAAGCGTTTCCTGCTTGCAAAGGTGAATTAGAGGGAGAATAATGTTTTATCAAATCCTTTTCCTTAGGGGTGCAACTATTCAGCCAAGGTCTTCAAGCCCTTCATCCAGAGCAGTTTGCTTTATGCAATACTATTGCTTCTGTGCTCTGTTCACGCAAATCAGAAAGGGTTCAGCTGCCAGACTGGTATTTCACAGGCATGTCAGCTTGTGTGGGACCAATACCAGTATGAGTTTTGATATCAGTTGGGAAGGGAAGGACAAGCAGGAATAGTAAACAGATAGATTGGGACTGAAAAGGTGAAAAAAGTAAGGATGAATGAAAAAAAGTGATGTATTGCTTATAGATCTTGGCCTAAGTGAAATGATGTAAAATTTTCAGTACAGTCAGTCCTTACAGCAAATTGTTTTCTAACAAAAAAAAAAGGTTCATTCAAAAACGTGTATCCCTGACAAAAGAAGAAAAAAGCATCTTGGTGAAAAAATGCACTGAGGTAGAGATGATATGGGGAACTTCCAGTGCTGCAACATTTCACAGTAGGGTAATTTTCATAGCTGGTTGTTCTGGAGCAGATACTTGCTGGTGACAGAAGCAAGGAAAAGTTGAGTAGTTCTGGTACACAGACAGAATTGAGCTATCCACAGTCTAGATACCGTGTCTATTGACCCCTTCTTTCCCCACAGTGGTACTTTATTTAGAGCTGCTCAAGGAAATACAAAAGGAGAGTTTCTCTGGGACACTGTCTTTTAGTTAGGAAGAAACTCTAGTTCCTGTAGCTAAAGCATAACAGGGCAGAAGGGTAGCCATGCCAGCCTGGTGTGCTGATCATCATGTGCTCCCTTGACTTCAGGTGGGCTTCACAGTGTTTGTCTTGGGAGGACTCAAGCTTTGCCATTTGACCTTTGATAGGTCACTTCTGTACTTCTCTCACTGCTCACTTTTAGAACTGAGATTATATTGGGCCTATTTCTGCAAATATGTGGGTGCTGAATATCCAGCATGATTTAACACCATGAAATAATTCATGTTTTCTTGTATGTACCTAAATGTTTTCGGTTTCAGCATTGTATGACTTTGTAAAGCTCTTAAAGACGACATCAAGCATTATTTATGCATTTGCTGTTGCTTTAGGCAGGAGAGTGCCTAGAAAGCATCTCCATGTCAGTAACATTGCACGACATTTCTCTTTGGATTGCCCAGCTTGGCTCTCTGCATTGCAGCGTGGAAGGCTGAGTGCTGCTGAAGCGCTATGCCCCACGTGTGACACAATTCCTTGAATCATTTATCCTGTGGGTGACTTCATGAGGCAAATGGCTTTGACTCATTTATAAATAATGAGAGACACGGGATACAAATTTGGGGCAGAGTAAGTTGAGAGGAACAGCTTGTATTTTGCATTCTTGAATCCAATTGTCTTGGAGTACCTTGTAGCCGCTGACAGCTTCTAATTTGCCTAAAGCGTTCATCTTTCGAAAGAGACAGACTAAGGCATTTGCGAATTCCGTTTTGAAAGAGGAAAGCTTTCTAGTCTGCAAGCAATTTAATTACACCGAAGATTTTCATCAAGTTTGAACAAATCTTTGTTTCTTAACTCGCAATTATCAATTCATATATTCCTTAGAGAACAGGAGCCACTTCAGTTACAGCCCTTGTCAATGAGTCAACCAAAGGGTTAACCTTCCAGATGGGGCCCTTTAAATGTTTCTGTCCTATAATATTTCTTCTCTTGCTCCCCACAGCTGAGGCATAAGCTTGGTGCTTTTCAAATTAAATTAGATTGTGTAAGCCAGGTGTCTTGGCAGTAAAATCACGTGCAACCCATTTTTATCCAATTAACATTGGTGTTCATCAAGGAATTGTGTTTTTCTTTCTGTGAAATCTAGGTAAACCGGTAATGATCATAACCGAGTACATGGAGAATGGCTCCTTGGATGCCTTCCTCAGGGTAGGTGATTTCTTCATGATAAGCTAAGGAGATTATATACTGGGAAACATTTTCTGGTTTTCATTCTGGTTCTCTTTTGCAGAAGAATACTGAAAATTCAGCATTTTAAAATAAGTTATGTTTGTACCTGGGACATCCTGTCAAAAATCAGAATAGATGTAAAGTGGAAGAACACAGAATAAGTGCAATATTTAAAGTAAAAGGGTCTTAAATAAGCCATGTTTAATGGGAGCAGTTCTGATTTGCTCCATTTTTGAAAGCATCGCAATGCCGTATAGACTCATTAAAACCAGATTCATTGCAAACTGGATACTGTATCACTGGAAGCTGTGACAGGATCTCTGCGTTTTTACTTTACTGGTGAATTATAGACACTAGTCAGAAGAGCGAGGAAATAATGTTGCATTTTATTTGAGAGAAGATGGGAATCCGGAGATAACGCTCTTTGCCAGTTTCACCAATGGCAATAATGTAGCTTTTAGCTTAATGCTCTGTGATTTTCTTCCTTTCCCCATACGCAGAAGAATGATGGCAGATTTACAGTCATCCAGTTGGTGGGGATGCTTCGTGGCATTGGCTCAGGAATGAAGTATCTGTCTGACATGAGCTATGTGCATCGGGATCTCGCTGCTCGAAACATACTCGTCAACAGCAACTTGGTCTGCAAAGTGTCTGACTTTGGCATGTCCCGGGTCCTGGAAGACGACCCTGAAGCAGCTTATACCACACGGGTAAGGGGGAAAGAAAGTGTCCAGTGGATTTCCTTGCCTATGTATTGATTTTGTCTGGCTGTGTGGGAGGTGATAATGGTTGATTTTAAAATAGTCTCAGTCACAAGTGAAAGCCTGTATCACAACCGAAAAGTAAACATTGGCCGAGACTGTAGCTAGTATAAATCTATGTAGTGTTATTGCTACATCAGTATTTCCTCTCTGAGGATGTGAACTATATATTCCTCTGGTTCCTTCAGTGTGCTAGAGTGTGTGACAGGAATCTGATGCCAGAAATTAGAGCTCGGTCTTCTATTCCTTCTGATATCTACAAGTGCCTAGTCCCATTGAGGATTGATACAGAAAGTGTACATGTGCCGACAAAGAAGGAAGAAGAGAAATCCACTTCTGCCCATCACAAAGCTAGGCATGAATTTGACCTAAATAATTTGGACTGGCAAAAGTGTCCGACCTCTGATCACATTTTTTTGTTTCTTTCCCATTTTATCTATATTTCAGCATCCCACTGTTAGCTAATTTTGCTGAAGCCATTTTAATATGCTGCATGTGGAATAGTACTAATGCAAGCGAGTATTTCTGGGCACAAAACAACAGCCAGATCATTACCAGCATTTGTACCAATACCTCTGTAATTAACATGCGCGTGAAGAAAAAAAAGTCAGAGTTTATAAAGTCTCCTTTTTTAATTGCTTATTTTCTTGGTTTTAAAATATCTACCATTCTCCATCTGTTCTCCCTAGTGCAGAGTTTGTTTGCAGCACTTGGATTTTGCAGTTTAATCCCAACACTCATCCTTTAATGGATTCACAGTTCATTACAGGGAAGGATAGACTCGTGTAGTATTAAATGCTGGCCAACCTTGGTATTTCTCACTCATTAGGGTGGCAAGTGGAAGAAGCAGAAGCAGAGGTCTGAAAAGCTGTATTCAGAGGAATCAGAGTTTAGACAAACACACAAGGGCAAGACAGAAATGATTGAAAAGCTCCCCTTTGCATGTAGTGAGGGGAGATATAGTATTATGTTTGCTCTCAAGAGTAAACTACAGGGAATCAATGACATTTGCTTTACAGTGCCTTGTCTTCATTTGGTATCAGTAATGAAGGATCAGGAAAATTTGGATGAACTCCACTGTACTCAAGCAGCTAAATCAAAAGAGCTTACGGGCCATTTTTAGAATGACAGCCCTGTATACACAATGTCCATGCATCTGTGTCTGAAAGGAGGGAAAGAGCTTTTTCATAACGAGGGAAGATGCAATAGAATGCAAATTTTAAAGCATCTTTGTCTTAAGAGGATGATGTGTTCTCACAGTTAATAGTATAACTCACTAAAGAGAGAGCATCCTGTAGCCACACAAGGCACATACTGTTGCAATCTGATTTACAAACAGCCTGATGCAAAGACTGAAAAAGTCAGGAGAAGGACCCCTTTTGATTTCACTTGGCTTTGGAACAAGTCCACATTAAATGCTTGAGGGAGATATTGGAACAATAAACTATTAAGTATGCACACACTGCACTCACTTATGGATAAAAACTGTCTAGAAGACTGCTGAGAAGAAACCTATCAAAATAAACTTAATCGAAAAAGCATAAAAGCAAATGAAAAAAACCCTAAAACCTTTGTTTCAGCTTAAGTCATTCCCCAAATGGAACTGCAGGAAACCAAAAGCTCAATTAAAAACACCTTGCATATTAGCATAAGCAAAAGGAGAAATCTCTGGCCTGGGATCACTCAGCTAAGGCAAAATCAGATAAACAGGATGGAGTGAGTTCCTTTAAAAATAATGCAGGACCTCAGTGGCCCAAATCAGATGCCGAAGTGCTTTTATTTGTTTAAAAAGAGGTATCGTAACAAGAGGCGGCTCTCTCTGACAGGTATCAAAAGCAGCCTTGTACCATGGTCTGGTGTTGAACTCCTCCCACAGGGACTGGGATTGCCCAGAGGGTTGCTTGCTGTCTCGCATCTCGGCTTGGATTTGGGATATTGCCCATGGGAAACACCACAGTATTCGTAAATCTTCCCAGTTTATCCTCTCTTTATTTTACCTTTTTGAAAAACAAAATGTTTATAATCCCATTTTTCTGAAACAGGCCAAGCAGGTCAGACAGGCAAGTAAGGAAATAGTAATTAACAGCATGTACTTATTTGTTTTGTCAACTAAATCTTTAATATATGCTTTGTAAAACCCCTGGCTTGTTCTCATGCTTCAGCATAGCCCTAAGCAGAGATCTCTTAGAGGGCTGATAAAAATACATGTAACGATTTACTGGTTCGCCTCTGTGTGACTAAAGAAAATAGATGGGCAGCATCGCCTCCTGGTTGGATCTGACAGTTTTATGGCAGGGAAAGGAGAAAGTGGATGCCTTTTTAAGAAGGGTTCTAGAATCGGGTACAGAAAACCATTTTGTATGTTTAATGTCAGTGTAGAAGAATGTCAGCCACACACATTACTGGGTCAGTGACTTACTAGCCTGTGGTTTCTTTTATTTGTGACAGGGTGGCAAGATCCCCATCAGGTGGACTGCACCAGAGGCAATTGCCTACCGTAAATTTACATCAGCTAGTGATGTGTGGAGCTACGGCATCGTCATGTGGGAAGTGATGTCCTATGGAGAAAGACCTTACTGGGATATGTCCAATCAAGATGTGAGTCTGCTTCTGAGCTTCTTTTCCCTTTTCTTTGCCTTTCTCCCCCCACACCTTTATCTTTGTCCTTAGATATCTGCTGGTGTGTTTCTGTGTCAATTGCTATATGGTTATAAGGCATTTACTCCAGGAGGTTTCTAAAGGGATATCATGGGTGGTAGATTCATGTTTTCTCAGGGAACCTCTCTGGAACTAGGATTTCCATGAATATTTCAAGCCTGGTCTGTGATCAGAGAACAGGGCATTCTCTTTTAAGGACTAATAACTTGTGTGTGTTTTTTTGTTTTTTAATTTTAGGAAAAATATTATAAACAAAGTAAGAAAGAAGAATGGAGGACAGGGAAATGAATATATTTAAACTGTCAGATCGTAATACTGTCAAGAGAGGGAAGATTGGAGTGTTGATACTAAATCTCAACTTTATTGAAGATCTTTAAGAAAGAACACTTGAATTTAATGGGGCTTCCTATTAGTGGTTAATTCTTCAAGCCCCAGTATGCTTGTAATTCTTCCAGATGATTTTATTTCTTGTAGGATATCTAAAACAACGCATATGAAATCCAATTCGGATTATCAGTCCGAGCATCCTTTGTGACAATTGCCTAGCTGCCCCCTGAGGACATTAAAAAGCAGCTTTCCTAAATGACCATTCTAAATTATGCATGTCCTGTTTAACCGTACCATCTGGACTACTTCAGTCTATTCCAAGAGGGAGCATGCACAATGGCTGCTATTTGGGAAGAGTATTTAATAATAATAATAATAATAATAATAGCAGCTAGAATTTTTATTAAATTAAAAAAAAAAAAACACACACAAAACCCCACAATGAAAATGAGGCCTAGATTATCCCAGGGGATTTACAAATAAATAAAAGAAGAAGAAAATGTTAGTCTGAATGTACGGTCATGGGAGTGGTTAAGTCATTTTAAAAGTCATCTGCTGTCTTATGTAGAGATGAACATTTTCAAAGAGTGTCTAGATGCGGATGGCATTTAATCTAAATGGGGGAATATAATTTTAATTTCCTTCTGATGTGAAATGTCTCTTCTGGCACCCAATCTTGCCTTCCTTTGCGAACAGGAAGTCATCAAGACTTAGCAAGAAAATAAAACACCAGATGTGTCTCAGTTATATCAGGCATGTCTACACAGAACAGCAGAGCTCAACGCAGCAAATGCAGAGCTTGCACGTTAGGATGGTACCCACTGCTAATGCCTGGTGTGGGAAAGCTGGCTTGAACAGGACAGTGGGAGCCACTGTTACTCTCTTTGAACCCACTTTTAATCCATAGCATAGACAATAGCAGGTTTTTTTTTCTCCTTACTGACAGTGAGAGATGTGCTTTTTACAGCAAAGCAGAAGTGGATTTCAAATTCTCCTCCATGTCTGTTGAATCAAGAGAAATCAAAAGGATCTTTGTGCTTTCTGGAGTAGCGAGAGCCACTTTGTGGTCGCTGAAGAGCTGCTAATAGTGCAAGCATATCCCTCGTCCTGTCCTCCCAGTGGATTTTAGCCACTAATTGGACAAGACCAGAACGAGGGAATTTAGTGCAATTCGGTCTCTGTGCACTCCTGGTCTCTAGTCTCATGGTGAATCCTGCCAGAAAAGTTATATCTATTAATTAAGATCTGAAGGCTTCTGAGTCATGTCCCTGTCTTATCAGAATTGAGCCTTGGTCACACCCTGTTCTCAGAGAGCTAAGAAGCCAACAGAGTATTGAGCTCTAGAGCCCTTTCTGGAGGGTTTGAAATTACTTCAGCTTGTGAGTTTTCTGCTTTCTATTAAGTATGAAATGCATACTTCAGCTGCTGTGTTGGACTTATTTCTTGATAAAGCTGCACAAAAGGCTTCCCATTTTTGCATTTTTTGGTTCAGAGCATACAGCAGTGAGAGAAGAGGTTCTCTACAAGGCCTGTAGGACTGATAGCAGTGAGCTAGATGAGGAGAAGGGGGTGACCTGATGTACCCTAAAAATGATGGGGAAAATTTCCTTTTCAACATATCGGAGCCAAAACTAACAGATATTAAAGATTTGCTGTAGAGCTGTTGCTTCTCCAACCCTCTGTCCCACAAGGACAGTTGCTTAATTCTAGCCTGGGCTATTTTGTCATCCCTGTATCCCATGTGCTCTTTTGTGATACGTTGCCCTGCTGTATCTGGTGCCTCCTTTGGATGATGTGCCCTTTTAGTTTTGAATTGTTGAAGAGTAATGACAGTTCTGAGACCACCAACTGCCTGAGTCTGAGTGCAATTTTCCATGTTGTTTCATTTAATTGTGGGTTTCTTTCCATACTTTGGATTGCCCTAGGATAAATGATACTCAGCTGGTAGATGCGAGTAGTGTCTGATGTTCTCTAATGTCTTCCTAATTGTGCCATTTATAGGTTATTAAAGCCATTGAAGAAGGGTATCGGCTGCCACCCCCCATGGACTGCCCCATTGCTCTCCATCAGCTGATGTTAGACTGCTGGCAGAAGGAACGCAGTGACAGGCCTAAATTTGGACAGATCGTCAACATGCTGGACAAACTCATCCGCAACCCCAACAGCCTGAAGAGGACGGGCAGTGAGAGCTCCAGGTCAGCTGCGCTTCGGTAACGGTGATGTACGAGGGAGCTCAGTGGAGGCGACAGGCAAAGCTGCAGGTCACCTAAACCTCTGCACCGGGATGAAAGCCTGCTCAGTGGCTCTGCGGAGGGTCGTGCTGGCAACTGCTGAGCCCTGCTGGGCACCCCAGGCTCCCTCGCTCTGTCAGGAGGAGAATGAAAGGAGGGAGCTGTTGTTGCTGTGTCACACCAGCACTGGCCAGTTTTATAGCACAGCATTAAGCCTTTCCGAAAAAAGTTCTGATGCAGACAAGCGCTGTGTGAAGACAAAGTTTGCTGTGTGTTTTCCCTCTCCCCCCTCGTGAAAAGGGCCTGAAGAGGTAGCCTGAGTGCAGTGGAGCCAACAGGAGTGATGTGGTTTTCTGCAGGAAAAGTACATCGTCAAGTTTTATAAATCCTAGATTTGTGTAGGATTTGCAAATGAGCGTTCTGGCACTAGAGCCAACACCTTGCAGGCGTTGGGAAGGTGTGGATTAATTTTTATGTGAATTTGAATTTAATTTTGTGGAAAACCAGTTTCATGTCTCCACCGATCCCGCGTTACATTTTCGTTTTGCTTGCTTTGCTAAGCATGGTGTGTGCGAAAGAAGCGCAGCAGAAAGGAAACTCCCAAAGTTGTAGGGTAAAACTAAAATATCTCTGTTGCAACAGATCAGCAGTTTGTGTAAGCTGGTGAAACACTGCTGAAATAACAGCACCTTTACTAATTTACACCAGGCTTGTTCTATTTTTTTCAAATATAGCATGTATTTGAAATATTTTTCAAATATTTAATCTTTGCTTTGTCAGGTAAATTTTCTTACAGCAAATATGGAATAAAAGCTTTTTAAAAGAAAAGAAGCAAGAGGAATATAATGGGAAAATGTTTTTCAGTAGAAGAGAAGGTACAAAAATATCTACTGGGCAATACAAAATTAAGTTTCTTGAATCAGTGAAGGAGTAGCAGGGGTTCTGATTCAGCCTCCAACAGAACAGCGTCCTGGAAAAAGCTATTTTCCTTTTTAAACTTGTCGGTCCCTTTGAGACTCTTGCTTACGGTGTCCGTTATCAGAAGAGGGATTATTAACCCTGTGAGGCCACTATCACCACATATCTTCCAGATTGCCCTAATTCATTGGTAGCCTGGCAAAAATGTACCCACCCTTGAGTCTTAAATAATTTACATGGTGAGAATCGCAGTATAATCTGCTGTGATCGTTTGATTTGAGAATCACACCATGTAGTCTTCCATTTTGCTTTCTTTCCAATTTACAGGAGCTTTTTGAAGAAAATCTTTACAAAATTTTACAGATTTTTCCAATGTTAATAGACTATTCAATGTCATTTTATGTTCATGGCTATTTTTAGATCTGTATTTTTCTTCTTTTTGGAACATGTATTTCAAATATGCATGTAATTATGAATATATTTTATGACTCTATACGTGAAGCATAATTTTATATAATTAGGTTGCCATCGTTGGCCTTGTGTTAGATCGGACAGTAAGAGTTGTACCAAGTATTACCAGCATGTACTGGGTGCCCTAGGCAAGACATAACTATGCTATTGCACACCTAATGTTTGATGTGCATTTTCAAATAAATTGCTAAACGATAATTGTTTTGGTTAGATAGATAATAGTAATTTATAAGGGTTTAATGAAACTGGGATTTACAACATCCATGAAACAATAAATGAGATATTAATAAGAGAAGCAAATTTTGTAAAAATAACTATTGGCAAATGAGAAGCACATTCCAGAGTGCAAAGAAAGATCAAAGGCTGCAGGATTCCCGCCACTCCTGGCACACGCGCAGGTCGGGAATGGATTGATTAAAGAGGGGATTAACTCCCTGCTGTCCTGCCTTTTGATTGAACGCATCGAGCTAGCGAACCTGGCTGGGAAACAGGATTTATCTGAACCCGCCCTGAGTTTTGCCCTGCAAACCAGTCTGGCAGGTTGTGAGCTCCCAGAGCCTCCGCACACACTTCAGTGGTGTTTCTATAGTTGCTGAGCTGAGGCCCGACACATGCAGGATTGGCAAGGTCCTACGCCGCTGTCTGTGAGATACAGACCCACTGCGCTGAACGCCTTCCAGCATTGCCACCTTCTTTGTTTTTGGAAGTAAAAGCATTTTCTTTCTTTTTTTTTTCCAAGGTCATCCTTAGTTGTGTCTGAAGTGAGAATTGTAAGTGGCGTTGTGGTTCAAATTAGATCTGAAAGCAAAAATAGAAACCTAAGGTCAAATTCATTCTTAGCCAAAATTGGCCTATTGCTTAGCGTTTTGTTAGGTTTCCTGCATTGGTCTGCCTGCCTGTGCAGAGAGCCACCAGTTTTCCCGGGCACAACATCTTGCCCTTACTTCTACCTAATCCTTGAGGATAATTGTAGGAGAGACCCAACTTTGGTTTGCAATTCATGATCCAGCTGACACCATTTCTCTCTCCTTTCACTCTTTGGCATCCAGACCTAGCACAGCCCTGCTGGATCCCAGCTCCCCTGAGTTCTCGGCGGTTGTTTCTGTTGGTGACTGGCTCCAAGCCATTAAAATGGAGCGATACAAGGATAACTTCACAGCTGCTGGCTATACCACCCTAGAGGCTGTGGTGCATATGAACCAGGAGTAAGTACTCGGCGATATAACAAAAAAACTGGTAAATCTGGATTTAATCATCCTCTTTTGCTTTGTGCTGCATATCATTACACTCATTAAAGGAATGGAATGCCTTTCATTTGGATGGAGGATAACTTGAAAATACTTCCACAATGCCTCCGCTTATTTAATTAAACATTTCTGTACATCTGCCTTGCTTTTGCGATGTTGCTCGTGGTTGTCTCTGGATATTTTTCTCTGCACCAGCATCTGATCCATACTTCTCAGCCCCCTGCTTTTTCTCTTGCTTTCCACAGTGACCTGGCAAGGATCGGGATCACCGCCATCGCCCACCAGAACAAGATCTTGAGCAGCGTCCAAGCAATGCGCACCCAAATGCAACAGATGCATGGCAGGATGGTTCCCGTCTGAGCCAGTACTGAATAAACTCAAAACTCTTGAAATTAGTTTACCTCATCCATGCACTTTAATTGAAGAACTGCACTTTTTTTACTTCGTCTCCTCGCCTGTCGAAATAAAGATCTGCAGCATTGCTTGATGTACAGATTGCGGAAACTGAGCGTGTGTGTTGGGAGGGGAGCCTCCAGAAATGACAAGCCGTCATTTTAAACCAGACCTGGAACAAATTGTTTCTTGGAACATACTTCTCTGTTGAACAACGATATGTAAAATACATGTATCTATATAAATATAAAGTCACATTCAAGTTTTGATGCTATGTTTGCTGCCAGATACTGTGCTTAAAAAACAAAACCAGAATTACTTTCCTTCTCCCTGTGACCCGTAGGATTACAACCATAGTGTTTTATTTGTGGGTGAAACCACCGTTGTGCATCTTTCACTGGAATGAAGAATCTGCCCTAGGATGGTTTTTGCAGACTCAATGCATCACTATTACCTTGCAGAAACCTCAGTGAGGATATCATTTGGCTAATCAGTGCCTGCCGATTAGTGACCTACCCATTTACGGTCTTGAGGCATGAATTGACCCACCTCGTGGATTACTGGGCAAAACTGGACTTCTGAGGAGACTATTGGCTGTTGTTGTGCTGTGCTGAAGCCTGTCCTGAAGCGCTTAAAGACTTTTTGTGAACATCTTGCCAGTACTCAGCTGTGACAATCGCGGCTGTGGAGCATTCAGACTTCCTTTCTCTTTGAAGAAGCAATTCCCTTTGGCACATGGAAAAGGTCAGTGGAAGTACAGTGTCCAACATGTTCGTGGTGCTTTGCTTCTTAAACCATGCTAGGATTTCATCACTGTTGGGGAAAAATAAAACAACCCAGTGCGTGCTGTGGTATATATTATCTGGGGTTCCCAACTGGTTTGTACAAACTTGTGCTAGTTTCCCAGACTAATTGCTTGGTGTTTCCCATTGTTTGCTCTCTTTGATGACAGTGAAAATTGTGCTATTTCAAAACTCGGTCTTGCTCTCAAGCTGTTGCGTGTTAGGATGTGCAGACAAGGTGTAGGAGGACATCGTGGAGCTCACTCAGTTCAGTCCTAAGAGCTTCACCCCACTTTTCAGTAAAAGCAGTAGGGATGCCCTGTTTTTTAGGGTGGAAAAACCCACAAATATGTGTCTCATAGAAAGAGTCATCTTGTAAAGTACAGATACTCATAAATGCACAAAGAACAAACAAGGACTTTTCCTGCCCTCTCCTGAACAATGTCCTCTCATGAACGACAGTAGAACCAATATTTGTGTTTTAGGAAAATTAGTCTCAGTTGCTGTGTCAGTGGTTTTATGGTAGAAAGGGATTGTGGGCTTGTGCATGCAGCTTTCCTGGTTTTGCAGAGCTTGGGTGGTGGGGACAGTGACAGCGCTGTGTTATGCAGCAGTGTTCCCCTTCAGACATGGTGATCCAGTCTCATCAGCTATGGGAAACAAAAACAAACCCACTTTTGAAGCCAGCCCTATAGGCTGGATTCTGGAGGCAACTGTGGGTGTGGGCACCAGGTGCAGCCTGCATGGCTAAGGTGAGCGCCCCTCTGCGAGTCTGGCAAACAAGCTGGAGCACAACCTGCTTGAAAAGCTGCCCTCCGACTCCTCTAAGAAAACAGATGGCAGGTTGAGTGGGTGAAAGCATCCCCTGGGTTGCTACCTTGGTGGTGGCTGCTATAGGAATGTGGTTGGCCTCATCAGGTCACATAAGGATAAAGCTTTATCTGGGAAAGCTCTGAACTCATTTAGGCTTGAATTTTATTTATATTAAAGCTTTTATTATCTTTCTGAACAGAGCGTATACATTAGATTCCTTTTAAAGTCCTTTTGAGGACCAAAACGACGAGATGACCTTAGAAAAGAGATAGCATCAGGCCCTCTTATGGTGTGCTGAGTAGGAGGAGGATTTTCATGGCACATCCTCTACAATAGACATTGCATTTCAGGTGTGCCAGGCACAATTGGAGAAAGGTGACATTTATATTTTGGTGGTGCTAAGACTGGTTCTTTGGTCTGTAACATTTTGGTCCCACTCCACACCTGACAGTGGATTGGGAAATGATTTGATGGCCAGATATGTCAGATTTTGTTAATAATTGCATTTATTCTAAATTGAGAACTGCTCACTCAGTTGGACAAGTCACACTTAGTGTATCGTCACTCACATCACTTTTTGTCACTTTTAACAATAACTTGCTGATTTTAACCACTAAGTCCCTCACCCCCAACTTTCCCAGAAGACAACTTGTTCAGAATATGGGATGCTAAATTTGGACCCTGTCAAGGCATGACAGCTTAGGAAACTGTGTTCTGCAGTATTGCTTAGAAAAAGGTTCTCCATTTCAAGAGATTTAAGGTTTCTTTTAAAAAACTATTTAAACCAGCATGTTCTAATACCATTTTCCAAGGCAACGTAAGAAGTGGTTACTCATTTTAAAGACCTGACACTTGTACTTTCAGCAGCAAAAATTCTTTTGCTTCTTAAGTGCAGTTACTTTAATTTTCCTCTTCTGTAAATCTGCTGCATTCTCTTGAGATTGTCTTTTTACATAAAACCAAAATACACCCAATTTTCTGGCCAGTTCATAAAATTGCTTTCTTGGAGTCTAGTAATGGTAATTCATAACACTCCAATATTTTCCATGCAAAATGAAAACCTGTGCCCTACAGAATGAAAACTGTAAAGGCAGCTCAGATGCCAGGTTTTCAGAACAGGCATTGATGGCTGTGTTCCTTATGATAAAATATGGCCAGTGAGGGAGCATCCACTTGAAAGTGAATTTGGATGGAGGAGAACAGATTAAAAAAAATAGGTGGCATGTATAAATACATGTATAGATTCCATATCTGTTTATAAGATATGCAATGGAAGCAAGACTTTGAAATAGTATGAGGGGAAGAAAAGGGACAAGGCAGGCAAAGGGGTGCCAGCCTTTGAGAACTGCTGGTTGTGTTTGTCCTGCTGGCCCAGGAGGCCAGGACAGGCAGCAGGAGGGTGGCCACGCGTGGCCACCTCCTGCCTCAGCCCTTCAGCCACCCTTCACTGTGAGAGCTGCATTGCTTCCTGCTCTCTCTTTGGTGCTTTAGGAAACCCTTCTCCCCTCTCTGGGGAGAGGTTTAATTCCACGAACCTGCTGCCGTGTCACCACTTCACCAGGGCACAGATGAGTTCAGGTCCTCTCCTTTGGTGTGAATAAGCAATTGCAGCAGCTAAAGAGGGGCTGCCTGCCCACAGCGGTGCTTCTGCTGGGAAATTAAGAGGAGGCATTTGGGCAGTCGTACGTGGTTTTGTCATGTTAGATGTTGTTTAATATGTCTGTGTTTCCTATTTGTGTTTTCTTTTTGTGCAGGGAAATTAGATTTTGCTTTCACGGCCTCGTAGCCCGTCTTATTGATCAGACTGACCATGGAGGAACGTTGACTAGTCATGAAGCCTTCTGGATCCACAGTTGCGTCTTCCCTAGCACTGATTCTGGAAAACATACAGTCATCAGTCCCTGAAGAGAGCGTGACTTTTACTTTCTCTTTTTTATTTTTCTTTGCCACCCACCCTGGTTATTTTCTTCATTGAGAGATAACTAACTCGATAAAGCTCAGCACCCAGTTGTCACTTGAGGAATGTACTGTGTCAGAGCTCTGCAGACTTCTGGATATGTTTTTTTTCCTCCTCTTTTGCTCTCTCTTCCTACCTTTGGTTTTATTTATATATTTTGTTATTTTCTCTTCTCGTCCCCCTGGCTGTCACTGCTGCATTTTGGATGGATGCAGGTGGCAGAGCACTACACGTCTTACCATGGACACCAGGCCTGGTGCCACAGCAAAGAACCCAGTTCCTCTGAGCTGCCTATATACATTACTGAAGTGACATTTTACACAAAACGTGCCATTGCAGTGATATAAATATATTTTTTTTTCCTTGAATGGATAATGGATTATTATCTCCTCTGAAAGGTGCGTATGTGTGCTTGTGTGCGTGTGTTTGCGTGCGAGTCACCTCGTGTGTGGAACTGCCTGTGAATGTGCCGAAAACAGCTCTGGAAGTGCAGGAGTCCCCTGTCAAGGAGAGCAGGCCCATAACTCGTGTCTGCAATGGTGGCAAGAACACACACATTAAAAAATGTTTAAATTTCTGTATCTATAAGTGTATTTTTTAGCTGCCACACTAACCGTAATGAGTAGTTCTGCAGCCTGAAACAGGGGCAATTTCAAGTTAGTTTTGGAGTCATGGGTTACGGGATCCATAAGGGTGCTAAAGATTTTCCTGACTGTCGTGTGCTCGTACTAATTCTTGGTTCATGATAAAGACTGACCAGTTTCTCAGTGGCAGTGGTGGTAGAGGCAACACTTGCACTTCCATCCACTGGTAACCCTGAACTGAATTCTTAAGAAGCCTTTTTTTTTTAATCTGCAAAAATAAGATTTTAAAGACTTGTTGAATGCGAACAAATATATGCAATTCTTCCATTCACAGAAGCAGGGTGCTCTGTGTGCAAGCTGTGAAAACTTGCAAAGTAATAATCACAACACTTCATTTGCTCCCGGCGCAGTTAAGGAACAAAATGGCAACGCGACCTGTAAGGTTACAGTAGTTAGCAAGAGAGCTGTGAAATGTGTCCTGTTCCTTGTGCAGGCGATGAAGAGCTGGTGACATGCAGTAGAAGGCACTCTTTTCTTCTGTGGCCCGAGGAACAGTGCTGCAAGTTACTGGCACTACCCAGAAAGGCTTTCCATCTCCAGAGAATTCACTGCTACTGTAGGGTAGGCTTGTCCCCGGTCAGCCGTGAACCTGAGCCCAGGGAGAGCTGGCTCTTTGGAGAGGGGCAGGAGATGCTCCCTGCTCACCCGCTGGCTGCAGGGGGATGGCCTCTGCCCTGGAACCCCATGCAGGCAGGCAAACTGCCATGGGAGAGGGGCTGGCTCCCGCAGCATTGTGGGGGGCTGGGATGCGCTGCATTTAACAGAGAGCACAGCCTTGACCAGAGCTGTCAAGCAGTGTCCCAGAGTTGCTCCTGCTTCTTCCTCTTTTCCCTCCTTGCTGACCCTCCAGTTGATCCCGTAATGCCACCTGCTCTGGCAGAGGAGGCTTGTGGAACGGGAGTGAGGGCAGGTACAGTCAGGGCACCGGGAGGTGCCAACAGGGGCACCCAGCACAGGCTGCCTGTGGCTGCTGCTCCAGAGGGAGCTGGGGGCGAAAAGTGAAGCGTGTGCGGTGGCACCGCTTCCTGCTCCCAAAGAGGTCACTGCCAGGACTGTCTCGCATGGTAAAGCCTCTGTCTGTGAAGAAATTGTCCTGCTCACACACCACTGGTTGATGTTTGTCCGGGTTTCTTGCTGTACTAATTTTGTGATGGATCTTATGTATTAAAAATATATATGTATAAAATACAAAAGGCTGGTAAGTAACCAGTAAACGGGACTTAAAAAGCAGTATTTTTCTTTTATGTGACATTTTCATAACCAGATAAAAAAAAAATCTGAAATACTAATCAGACAAATAAAAAGAGAGTGCATTTATTTTTTTGTATCACTGCAAGTATGTTGGAATATGCAAGGACTGTGGTTAAAATTAGAATGTATGAGGCATATTATAATTTAGTTCATACTGAAAAATTCTAACAGCATTTCTTGGTTTGTGCATTTGAACGATCTCTGGGTTAGATATAGAGATTTTTCTATTTTGTTTTAATTTGTAATTTTTTCCCCCTCCATGAATTTTAGGTACACATAACTTATGTCATTTATTTATGGTCTTTTATACCTAGTTTGTAAAATTGTAAAATAGCAAACAATGCAAACATTTGCATTTGAAAATAATAAAGTAGTTGCTGTACAAACCTGAAATTGCCTATTTCTAATTATTGCAAGTTTGGGGGTTTTATAGAGTTTATCCACAACAGACAGAGGTACAGAACTCTGGGTAATGATCCCGGCATTTGCCCCAAGGGGATTAATTCTCTTCAGCAGATTTCAGAGTGAACACACTCCCGAACTTCACTTAAGCAGCATAACTCCCTCGTGCACCCTAAAGCACATTACACTTTCTCATTACCGTCCCGTCCTGTGCAGTGTGCCAGTGTTTGCCATGTGGGAAGGATTCTGCAGCCAGGCTGACCGCGTTACGGTCTCAGATTTTTCCTTGGAGACCGGGGAGTATCCATGGGCCTGAGAAAAACCTGCAGGACCGAGATGTTTTATTTGTACTCCTGGGATGGGCTGGAAACAGCCTCCCCTGTCTCCTGCTGCCGTCTGGACTTGCTGCTCTGCTGTGTGCTGCCTTTGCCTGGGTCTGCGTGCTCCTGCTGGAGCAATCCTGGCCAGAGAGGGAGAAGGTGAAAGGAGCAGGAGCAGGAGGGGAGGGAGAAGCTGAGGGATGAACTGCAAACCTGAGGGGCTAGAGGGTGGGGGAGCAGCAGGAAATGGAGAGGGACAGTTTCTGTGACAAAGGCTGCAGCCAGAGACCGGGGGAGTGGGTGTTGTGTTGGAGGATATTGCTGTGTGGAGGTAACACATGTGTGGACATGCGCTGCATGGTCTGAGTGCCAAGGGTGTGTGTGTCCTTAACCACCGCTTCCTCGCCATAGTGCTGCTTAATTTAGGATATACAGACTTTCTGCCACTTTAGCTATCGGAATTTTATGTGTACACAGTTCAAAAGTACCGCAGAAAGAGTGGTGGCTCTTCTAGAAATTTGCTTAAGTTTTTGAGGTGTCTATTTGAAAAAATACTTTGAATCAAATTCTTCTTAGGAAAGATTCCAGTGACACCAGCAGATCTGTATTTTACAGTGTCAGTCCCAAGAAAGTCCCGCTGATGGCACTGGCTTTATTGTGTTTTAAAAGCAAGCTCATGGTGTCCTTTTGTACTTGAGAGAGCAACCAGCAGCTGGGTGGTTCTGCGGTGCCTCTCTTCAGCCAGTCGGTGCGTCAAGAGAGAATGTGTCATGGCTGAAAAACAGATGCCAATTCACACACACGGTTTTATTGTTAAATGAAAGCAAAACCTTTGCATCTTTTTAAGACACAACTGTTTCAGAATGTCCAGTGAGGACTGAACACCTGGGTACTTTCCCTTCACTTTTTGATTCTCTGCTCTTTCTCTCCTTCAGCTCCCAAATATAAGAAATCGTCCTATCAAAACTTTTTGCCCCACTGGAATTTGGTTTCATTTGCTTCCAAGTATATGGATTTTACTGAGCCATTCCTTACCAACATAGACATTTGTTTTCCCTGCACCTCACTCCTTCCACATATTTATACAGGAGCATGAGGCAAATGAGTGTATTTACATACAAAGCCTGTGGATTTGTATCTCGGTGACAATGTACGTAGCTGCCCATGGGCTGAGCATGGAGTAGTGCGAAGACCAGACATGGTTTGTCTAGAGACTTTGGGGCCTTTCTAGACATGTCAAGAAAAACAAAATGTTTTTTGACAATGGGGAAGGAGGGGAAAAAAAAACATGTTATGCTCTAAATCAGCAACATGATTAAAACTAGCGCTGTGTTTGAGGCCTTGACCTCAGTTATTTTACCCTTTCCCTTGCAAGGAAGTACCCTTGGGCCATTGACTGACTCTATTGAATGGTTACAGACCTCTGACATATCTTATTTCTGGCAGTGGCCCTGAACATAATTCTTTGTTTACAGGAGCCTCCGAGAAAGTTACATGAATATGTAGGCATTTTCTTTAAAAAAATAAAATTAAAACCTAAAGCATTCCATTCCAATCAGCCTAGTAAAATGTGTTCTCCCTGGGTGGATAGAGAGAGCAGCTACAGGAATATGCTACACTAATTTACTTTTATATTTTATATATATATACGTATAGGGTAATTATATTCCAGTATAATCTGCTGTGGATTACTAGCCTGTAATCAGACCAACAAAAGATAATGAAATCCTTGGTTTTATAGTGCTCTTGAAGTTACTCATGAGTCTGTTGTATAAAATCTTGTAACGAATTAAATTAAATGGCTGAGGCATTTTGCTATTCATTTGTTGAAGACTGTTTTTAAAATTAAAAAAAAAAAAATCCCCACTGGTCAGCGGAACAAAAGCACCATCAGCATCCCCGCTCTTCTCCCCTTTCTGCCGTGGTAACCTGCCTCCCCAGAGGTCAATACTGAAAATCCCAGGGCCGGGCAGTCTAGGGCTGTCAGGCAATTACAGGTGCCCTGTTGCCAACTTCTTAATGAGGCGTTGGAGGTGCTTAGCCGAGGGGTGCAGCTGCTCACGCACCAGCTCCCGCTTCCCAGATGGATTTTCAGCCTTTCATTAAGTGTCTTGCTGACGACACTTCCAAAACGTCTCCATCATAATCACCCTGGGGAGGGATTTTTCAGAAGCCAACTGTCACAGCAAGAAGCCATGTAAGCTGAGGTTGTTAAACTGTGGAGGGACCTGTTGTGCTGCTCTGCTGCCTCTCACACCTCTGAGCCTACTGCAAACCCTGCCCTGAGCCAGTCTCTGGGACAGACCTGGCTGTGCAGGTCCTTCTTCCATCCTTCCTCTTGTGTCCTTCACAATTAGTCCTTCTCTCACAACAGAAATATTGCTGGGATGGTGGCTTTCACATGAAAGGTGTTGTCTTGCCTCCTCCTCACCATCAGTGGTGGTATGACTTGGGCCTCCTGTTACCTGGACTGAGCAGGGTCAAAGGTACAGAAGGGGTTCTCTGGCAAGTGAGAGGACAGTCGGGTGGGTATCCCCTGTCCTGGAAGATGCTCTCTGAGCTCCTGCTCTTTTGAAGGCTGTGGGATGATGGTTAGCTCTGGGACAGGATCAGCATTTAGGGCTGTTCAGCAAATACCTAGGAGCTGAGCAGGCATCTGAGATAGAGTTTTCCATAGGTTTAAATCCAAATGTCCCTTAACTCTAGCCTCAAAGTTTTTGCAAGTGCTATGGAGCTCAGTGCCATGTGCCAATGGGATCACCTGGAAACTCAACACTTAAAAATTCACATAAGAATCCCTGGGGAAGCAGGGGAGCGCCCAGCTCATCTATTTGACCTGTGTCTGAGTGCTTACCTGGGACTTTCCAGCCAGGAGATTCACAATGTATGACAAGTGCATTAAAGTGTATTTGCTTTCACATATGTGAAAAATTTGCTAAAATTCTCTTAGAAAAAAATGCATCTGGAAAAAAAAAAAAGTGAGGTTAAAATTGAATTATGATGTTCTTCCACACTTACAAATGCTACTGAGTTGATTGAAGCAGTGAAAGGCCTAGAAAGGACAACAATGACAATAATAAGAAAATAAATGAGTTGATCTGATCCCACAGGTGGTATGAACTGATTTCACTGGAACTGCCCTGACTTGCATCAACTTAAGAATCTAGTCCTTAGCTTCATGCTACATGAAACTTTAGGTATTTTTTTATTTACAGTTCCCCAGAAAATATATTTTAAAGTGCCATTTGTCAATGACTCAATTAGGGATAGCACGCTCAGGTTGGTCTTTTTGTCTGAAGAATTTTTTTTTATCTGGCCATTACTCATGCATATATCTGAAGAACATATTTAACCATACAAGATAGCACTATCCACAACAGACAGAAAGGTTTCTGTGGAATCCCACAACTCTTCTTTTGTCAGCTTTGTTTTCAGGTTTGTATTATGATGGCAGATGGTTTTGTTTGGCCAAATGGTTAGAATTGCAGCACGAAGTCCTCAGGGACCTATTTTGTCATTTTTGCAGTCTCTCACAGTGCTCCACTGCGGCTGTTGAACAGGCAGGACATCTATCTATCATTCACCCACTTTTGATGTCTAATATCCACAGATGGAGGAAAGAAATGGAAAACTGAACAGCCCCCTCATGCCATTAAAGAAGTTTCTGGCTTGGGCAGATGCACACGGACACATCCAACAGTCTAAAGGGACAGCAGCGGCTCAGCTTGGCCTGGAGGAGCTGGGAAATTGGAAGAGCCAGGATTCAGAGACTTTGCTGATGCCTCACGGAGAGAAAGCATCCTAATAAGCTGGATACTATTTTTTCAGAAGTACCAGCAGTGCAGGTTCTGTTGTTTCAAATTTTAAAGATTCACCGATGATGGCACTGTATCACACCACGTACATTTCTGTGGTCACTTCCCACTGTGCTGGGTTAGGCAGAAAGAAGAACCCAAGCCAGTGGCACTTACTGAATATTTGTAGGCAGCCTCTCTACTCATTCTGTGCCCAAGGATACTGGTATCCTAAGTGTTATTGCCTTCAAAAACTGCTGTCTAGTAATTTTTCTCACATAGTGTTGCTTCACTGTTCACCTGATTTTGTTTTCACACCAAACCACAGCCCACAAAGGGCTACTTTTGACTTACCCAGGGTTTTGGAGCTGATTCATGCTGGAGCCAGTTTATCATCCTGAACAGGTGGAAGAGATCATTACAAACTTTTAATCAGCCTTGAAAGTGGGTGTATTTGATCCAAGAACAAAAAGCATTCACCAACTGCTAAATCCAATCAACCGTGGGTGACTGATTACTTTTAGCTTTCTTAATTGATTGAATGTGGCATTTCTATGAAGGAGCTATTCTGAAACCCAAGGAAGTCCACACAAGTGTTTCAATTCTGGGAATAACTTGTAAATTATGTATTAAACCCATGTTTGAATTCATCAGTGCTGAGTATTACAAGCAAAATACACAGATGGATGTGCAAGAGCTGTGCTGGATTAGAGTGGGTGCTGTTTTTTTCTCTTGCTTAGTAACAAATTAAATGGTGAGAAGAATTAGTTTATGGATTGTTTGAAAAGAGTTTGGGGACTTTTTCCTAGTAAAAGTTGCTGATAGCATCTGGCAATGGAGTTTTCAAAAAGAAGCCCCTTTCATCCCAGCAAAGGGACAAAATCTATCTGTATCTCTCTATGTGTATATGAAATTGCTGTGTATACATTCATGTGCATGAAAAGAGCTTTGTTCTGGCTGACTGTTGTGGTCCAGCACTGAGCACTGCTCCTCTGCTCTCAGCTCTGTCCAGACGTGTCTCTCCGGAGTGTTGCTGCTGAGGGCAGCTGCTGAAGTTCTGCTTCACATCACACAGACACCCAGTGTGCCGCTGTGCAAGGGCTTGTTCTGGGAAACGTGGCCATCGGCTCACTGTGTGCATGGCCTTACCTGTCCCAGGCCCACCCTTAGGAGACAATCCAGGTGTGCTTTGTAGGGCCAGTGTCAGTTTTTCAAATATGTTCAATTACCTTTGTTTGCACAACTGAAAATGAACCTGGTGAGTGTGGAAGTACCATTTCCACAGCAACTCATGCATGCTCTAAGGAAAATCTGGAATATCATTATTGTTTATTTTCAACACAATAAGACAATTCCTGATGGAAATGACAGTGCATAGTACACAGGGAGGCTTTTGGTACAACACAAAGCAACCTGTGAGAAGGTGAATGGGATCCAAACAAAGGCACAAGCCCTCATGCAGCAGGACCCACTCTTCACTCTCAGCTTCCAAACCCAAATCATTTCTGGTGATGGGCTGGGATCCCAGGGAAAACATTTGTAAAAACGCTTCTGAGCCTGTGGGAATTTTTGCCACAGGTAATCAGAGTTCCTGGGAACAATCACATTCCCCATAAAGCACAAACTTCTTCCTGGTTCAACATCTTTTTTCTAATAACAGTAAGAAATATCTTGGAAACATTTTAATAAAAAGAATAAACTCTTCATTCTCATAAAAGAACCAAGGCAAGTCACACCAATCTGTCCCTGAGCTTGACTTGAAGAATTTGGGTGAAACTGGTAACATGTTAAAATTATAGAGATGTGGTTGGTAAAATTCCTTATCTGGGGCCAGCTGTGCATAGGGGTAATCTAGTTAAGGACAAAAGACAAATGTGCTGCTGACATTGCATCTTTTTGCTACCTGGCTTCAGCACATTATTTTTGCTTCCATCTAAGGTAAAAGCAACTGGTTGTCTTCAGCCTGACCTTTGGAAGGTGTATAAAACGACCAGTGGTCAATGTGTATCTAACCTTTGCCAGCTGTGTGAGTTATCCAAGGTGCTCCCCAGCAAACCACAATTAGAGTACTCCTATGCTCTTGGCTCTCCACATAGTCAGTAGCTGCTTGGAAGTGGGGATGGAGCTCACAGGACGCCAGTTCCCTGAGGATATAAGGTCACTTTTTTTTCCTCTTTGGGATGGGTAGCAGTGCTGGGAGCTGTAACAGCATCATGGGGTGCAAGTGCTGTCTCTCTGTGAATTGATTGCAGAAGTGGTACAGTCTCCTCCTGATTGTAGTGGGTTTCCAAGCTCAGCCAGGGGTGTATCTGAGTATCTGAGCCTTCTGAGTCTGCAGGCATCCTGAGGGATGGTGTTTCTGGTTTATCGAGCTGGGGAGCAACAGGTCTGGTGTCCTGGCTAGTGTTTTTGTTGTGGGTATGTTTTGTATCATAGCAAGCCTTTAGCTTGTTGTTTGCTTACCAAAGGAGTGGGAGGAAAGCAGCAAGCAACAAACAAGTGTGGCTTAAATCAGGAACACCTGCAAAATCATGCTAAGTGTGTGTGTATTTTAACTGAAAGCAGGGATGTATTGGGGTTTTTTTAGATTGTAGTTTTGGAGTTTGTTGAAAAATGATATGGTCCTCATTCCATCCTCTCAAAGTTAATTGTTGTCAAACACTGAGCCAACTGAAATAAGCTTTTGTTATTCACAGTGGAGGAAGAAAAGCTGAACAGAATCACTTTATGTTCCAGGAACGCATATGGCCAGTTCTGGGCCTGAGCTCAGATTTGTACTGCATTGATCAAAGAAACCAGATAGAGCAATAAATAAAGCATGAGCCTTGTCTGGAGCGTCAGCAGAGTCACTAGGTCTGCTTGGCAGGTCTTACCTGAAATTCCCCTCTCTCAAGAAACTTGCATGTTTTCTTTTGAAAAATTACATTCGCTAGTAATTACTCCACACACTGTTATCTGTAGTGGTGGTGCTGGGTTTATTTGTCTGTGCTTAATGCTTTGGTCCTTTGGTGCACCTATTCTTAATGCAGACAACCTCAAGTCAAAGTTTGTCTGATAAAATCCTAGTTTATTGGCTCTTTTTATTGCTTCATTCCTACGCTCATCCCAAGTTATTAACATTTCCTATTCTCCAGCTCCTATTTATGTCAGTTTTTTTTTCCTTTTCTGTCATTAAACCTCCCTCATCCCTCACTCCCAAACTGCCACTGGTGAGGATTTTCTATTTGCCCAAGTCATGGACGTGCTGTGGTTTCCTGGCAGCCCCACTCTCATTACAGGACTGGAAAGGCTCGTGCTTGTCATAATGACACACATCCAGAGGGCATCACTACAGTATCTAGTACAAATATAAACATATTTCAGGGATAAATGAAAAGCAGCTCTGCTTAAATTACTGAGGAAATAAAGACAATGTGTTGTTGGGTACTGGAACGCTTCCTCCCTTTGTTCAGAGAGAAGCAGTTGTTAAACGACACGCACGTTCCTCTGGATGTGCTTCATGTCCTGAGGATGAATTTGCACCTTGTGTGTGACTGAGGAGCTTTATGTGGTGTTGTCAACAGACCCAGGGCTGCACAGGCAATTCCAAGTGTTCATGTGACCCAAACAGCTTCCTAGCACAAGACAGGTCATCAGATGATTTTTGTCACACTAAGTCTTGTTTTCTTGGTAGAACATAAATCTTTTGTTTATCTACCATTTTCCATATTGGTTCTAATTTTTATTGACTGTTGAACAAACTTGTACTAACACTAAGCCCTTTCTGCTTGTATTAAAAAGGGATTTCCATGGAATTATAAGCTTACCTCTTTGAATCAGAATGACATGTTGGGTTATCTCATAATCTTTAATATCTCATTATCACCAAGAACAGCACATGTAATCTTAAATTGAGCAACTGGAGGTCTTATTTGTGAATGAATTGTGTTCATTGTAAAGTCTGAGTCTCTGTGTTGGTTTTGCATGGCAAGGTTTTGGTAGCAGGGCAGTTACAAGGATGGCTTTTGTGAGAAGCTGTGAAATTTTCCTTATGTCTAATAGAGCCAATGCCAGCCAGCTCCAAGACAGACATGCTGCTGGCCAAGGTCAAGCCCATTGGTGATGGTGGCAGGACACCTGTGATTACATACTTAAGGAGCAGGAAAGAAAGCTTGTAGAAGAAAAACTGAAGAGAGGAGTGAGAGTGCATCAGAGAAATAAGACCTGTTCTCCTGCAGTCCATGGCGGAGCAGATATCTACCTATGGCCCACAGAGAACCCCATGCCAGTGGAGATGGAAGTACCTGAAGGAGGCTGAGACCCATGTGGAGAGCCCATGATAGAGCAGGTTTGCTG
This sequence comes from Jacana jacana, assembly GCA_013400555.1. Lineage (NCBI taxonomy): Eukaryota > Metazoa > Chordata > Aves > Charadriiformes > Jacanidae > Jacana > Jacana jacana. Next base: position 264,571 of record VZTM01040210.1, read on the forward strand.
GCCATGGGGAACCCCCACTGCAGCAGTCTGTTCCTGAAGGACTGCACCCCATAGAAAAGACCCAAGCTAGAATAGTTCATTAAGAACTGCAGCCCATGGGAAGGGCTTGTGTTGAAGAAATTCATGGAGGATAGTCTCCCATGGGAGGGACCCCACGCTGGAGCAGGGGAAGAGTGTGAGTCCTCTCCCTGAGGAGGAAGGAGTGGCAGAGACAAATTGACCACTATCCCCCTGTGTTGCTCAGGGGGAGGAAGCCTGGAAAACAGGAGTGAAGTTTAGCCTAGGAAGAAGGGAGGGGTGGGGAGAAGGTATTTTAAGATTCAGTTTTTACTTCTCATGATCCTCCTTTGATTTGATTGGTAATAATTTTAATATTCCCCAAGTCAAGTCTGGTTTGCCCATCATGGTAGCTGCTGAACAGTCTCTCCCTGTCCTCAATCTCCCCACTGTCCAGCTGAGGAGGGGAGTGGTAGAGAGGGTTTGGTGGGCACCTGGCACCTGGCCAGGGTCAACCCTCCACAGTGTGCAGAAAAAGCACACCTCTTCTATATGTAACTTCATGAACTAGCAGTTATCCCCATAGATGAGGTGACTTGCAGTTGAGTATTTACCTCTGGCAGTATCAAGCTGGTGGGGTCAGAGCTGGGTTGCTTCATTTGTTTAATTTTGCAGCTATTTTTCTTTTATCTTTGGGCTCAGTGTTGCGTTCTGGGTCTTTGGTTCAAGTGAAACCCACTTAAAGCAGCTGCATTTCAGATGTGTGCTCATTTGTAGATGGTATTTGATATATATATATATGGTGGTGTTCTTTTTGTTTATATATCATTTGTAAACCAAAACGGACTGTTTTAATGGATTTGCTGAAGAGACCAGCCAAGCATTCAGCTCGTGAACTGTCCTCTTTGATTCATTGCTATTTGCAATTCAGTATGTGACTGGGCAACTGAGTTGCATGGGATTTTTTTGTGTTTTTTTTATGTTGGCTGAATCAATTGAACTTTCTCAGCAAGAAACTGTAATTTAAAAGAAAAACATACAAACCAGAAAAATGCTGTTTGTATTCTAAGTCCCAGATTTCTAGAAGTCTGAAGCTGCCCTAGAGATGACTTAAGAAGTCAGCTGGGGTTTTTCTGGCATGAAAACAGCGCAGGGATAGTACAACTTGTCTTGCAGCACTTTAGTTCAGACCAAGCCTTGTAAGCAGGTATAAATCTGTGCAGTCCTGATGAGTTAAGAGGTTGTCTTTGCTTCAGTCTGGGCTCCAGGCTGCGAAAAGTTTGTCTGAAAGTGGAAGGAGGCGGCTGGGGCAGAGCTGCAGCCAGGCTGAGAAACAAAAGGGAAGCCAAGAGAGGGGAGGGGAAGAGGAGCAGAGGAATAACTTAGAACACAAAAACATGGAAAAGAGTGTGTTACAAGTTTTTTCAAAAAGGAGGATTTACTCATTTTTAGTTGTCATAATGAAAAGCGAACTCACAAAAGTAAGTGTTCACTCTGTTCTGATGAATTAACACTGCATAACTATATTTACTAATTATTGAAACAAAAGATAATCTAAGAACGTGAAGTCTGTTGTGTGTTAAAGAGTTCATAACATGGACAACGGACCCAAGAGATCCCTGGATGTGGCCTGCGATGTGGAGCGGATGTTTGTAATGCATTGCATACGTCCCTCCATGCACATCTGATTTGGGGCTGGCAGTCTGCACTGTTATTTCACTTGATTTGTATATTTTAAAAGCCCCAACTCTTTCCTTACTGAAGATGTAGATTGCTTTTTATCTGTGTTTTAATTGGACATGAGTAAAACAGATTCCTGACAAAGCAAAAATCCAAACATTTTTCTTTCTTTACATTTTAGAAAGCAAATATTTTTAAGGGTTCAGAGGGCTCTGCAAGTCAAGTGTCAGAACTGGGAAACAAAAAAAGGTGGGAGATAGAGGAGAAATTGTGTTGAAGAAGAATGGCAGAGTGCTGGCTGGGAAAAAACACTATTGCTTTCTGGGTAGAATGAAAGGGCTGTGCCCTTGGCTGGTGTTAATTGGCCTAACTCCTCTAAACTTGGTAGAGGATTGATTCACAGCAGCTGTAATCCTCAAGTTAAATCCCAGCCCCACTGGGGGTTTTATCATTGTCTTCAAAAGAAGAAAGATTTTAACCTGTGTTTTATTTTATTCAATCACCTAGTGAATCTCTTCACAGTAAAGAAGTCAGCTCAGCCAGCGCTCCCCTGTGGGAGGGATGGGCTTCAGACTGCTTTATGAACTAGCTTTCTGGAAAAAATTGTCAAAAGCCTTCTGAACAAGCCTTTGTCTCATTTTAGTGCTTTATGTGTTGGTTTTTTTTTTTTACTGGTATTATCCAAAACTGTTGAATTGCCAATTTTCAAATCCAAGAAGGTAAAAGTCTCAGGTCTTGGCTTGTTTCCTATGAAGAGTTTGGGTTTAGGTCCAGCCTATGGCAGTGAATAATGTGTTTTCATGTCGTCATGGTAGACAACTGAGCTACACAGGAGCACATTTTATTTTTAGTACATGGCACGCATAGGAAGGAAGTGTTGCTCCTTGCTTATCACAGGATAAGTTCAAGGGAGCCAAACACAACTGTAAGGTATGAACCAGGCCAGCTGATTAGGGTTGATGAGATTTAATGACAAGAGGGACAGAAAATACAGTCCCCAGCTGGACTAAATCTCTTCCTGATTGAGCCAATGTGCCCCTTAGCTGCCCTTATGGGCAATGATGTGATTTCAGAGCTGCCACAGGCCATTCAAAACCTAAGGGACAGGAAAACAGCACAAAGGTCCCATTTTTGCGTCTTTCATGGGTTTTTTCCACTGTTTGTAAGTTTTGAAATATCAGCTGCATTTACTTTGCTACTCAGGCTTGTTTATGCAGTTTCAAATACTGCCTCCTCTTTTGTTTAATTATGTGGAGCTGTAACCTGTGTATATAAAATATCAACACATATTTAATTATCTTACTCATGGTGAGTCTAAGATAGTAAATTCAACTTCTCTTGGGAACAAACTGAGCTTTGTTCTTCAGACTGCGAATGAAATGGTGCAAGAAACATCAAAATCCCACTGTCAACACCATACAGATACACACAAAGCCAAGACAAACTCCCCTTACAACACAGCAAACATCCATACGCTAGTGCATGGGAAGTGGGCATGGAAAAGCAGGATATATGTGGCTCAGAGATGAGGATATTCCTGGTAAAGACCAACTTTGCTTCCTCCAAGTCTCTTTTCCTGAAAATTGGTTTGGCTTTTGTTGTTGAAAAGAAATGACTGAATAAAAACTATCTGCCCCCTCCACCCCCGAAATACGGTCTTTTTAGGTGCTGTTGTCAAAATGTCTAAGTTCTGCGGATGTCCCGTTCAAAAGCTGATTTGAAATTAGAATGGCAGCTTTTGTCAGGACTTTACTTACTTATTTCTTGAAAATAAGCCAGAAGAGTAAGTGCTATGCCAAAATAGTGGTGTTTTAAGGGCTTTTGTAAGGCAAAAGACTGTTTGTTTTTTGTTTTGTTGGTTTTTTTTTTTCATTCTTGTCTGTAGTTTTTCCTCTGTTGTTGAACTTTTCCCCTGAAATTGTTTCTAAGCTTCTACTTCATGCAATTGTGGTCTTTTCAGCTTTACCTTTGGTTTCTGTTTTATTTTCCTGTTTTCCTGTACTGACTTTATAACTAATTTTTTATTCCTTTCTTTGTCAAATTGCAGCCAATCACTGTCGCATGAGAGTTGTAATATTTCATTCTATGGTTGTTTTCTGTAATTGTATACCAAATACCGGCTGCTGTTTTATTTTATGGAAACAAACGGTGGTCCACAGCCATCGTTATCTGAAAGCTCTCCAGACTATATAATGTTGGCAATGTTCTTGCAGAAGTACTGTTAGCAGAGGGGAGGGTAAGACTTATGTCTCCAGCTGTATCTTTCCAGTTCTAGACATGTTTGTGGGCAAGGGAAGTGCTGGGACTAGGCTCTAGCGGGAGAGTAAAATGAATACTTACGATGGGGAGAACTTGGTTGGGGGTATGTGTGGAGGGTGACTTTCTTTTGGTCAGCTTGAAATGAAAGCCTGTTTTCTCTGTCAAGTTACACCTCCTTAAAGCTCTTAGCTGCTTAGTCTGTTCTCAAACAAGCAATTCTTTTTCTGTTTGGATATTTAAAAAAAATAAAATCAGAGGTATCAAAATCATATATTCAGTTCCACATTTTTTCCTTTACATGCATGGTCAAAGTCACATTAAACCTAAGTTTGTGAATGGGTAGACCCCAAAGGTCTCTTTAATTGCACATTCTAATTGGGAATTTAATTTAGGAGTTATTAGCAAAAGGCAGTTTGGGGGCTCTAGCTGTGTACTAGAAGTGTCTGAGCATCAGATTAACTTGGTATGGGGGTGGGAGGGGTGAGGAGAGAGCAATTTGTTTTAACACCTGATCCTGCTTCTCTGTGTCCTTCCACCAAACTACCCATCTGCATGGAGCTAGCTGCACCCCTTGGAGAAGCAATTACTTAGGGGTTTTTCTTGTAATTTGCAATAAATGTGGGCAGCTGTAGACTTTGCAAGCAGCAATAAGACACAGTTCAGGCTGCAAATGCAAAGAGTGGAAGCCACTCAATATCAAATTGCCACGTACTTTAATAAGGACAATCAAAGAGCTGGAGTCAAGAGGCTGTAACAGGAGAATAGCTGGGCGCACTGACAGTTCTCATAGCTCTCCTATTTAGCTGGCTCTCGAGAAATGGGTCACCAAATGCTGTAAAGGCTGCTGCAGCTATCAAT
>VZTM01040210.1:271802-298861 GCA_013400555.1 Jacana jacana
CATTAAAAAAAAAAAAAAAAAAAAAAAAAGAAAAGAAAAAAGAAAAAACGACTCGTCAGATTTTCAAAGGTTTTTTTTGTAACAACATTTCCCTCTCACAGATTTGTTGATCCCAGTAGCTGACAAGGTGTGTTAAAGCAAGTTCTTATAAAAGTGCTGTCCTAAGAAAAATGAAAGATTATCTGCTGCTCTGCAGAAGGCAGACATCCTCTTTTTTATGACTTCTGAGTGCATCAGAGGTTCTTAACATGAACCTCTTGTAACCTTGACAGTCTTGAAAACGGAGTGAAGGAGACAGAGGTAAAGGACCTGAGGGGAGGGCAGGGAAAGGAGGAGGAAGGCTGGTTCTCAGAGCAGGACAGAAGCAAATACCACAGCTGCAGAACAGATCAGTCTGTCCGAGGGACTAACATTTGGGAATGCATCAAATTTAAAAGAAAAAGAAAAAAAGCAGAAAAAGTCAATTAGCAGCTTACTAACTTCCACATCCCCTTTGACTTAGATGAAAACAGTGATAATTTTTTTAACGTCTCAGTCTTTCTTTAAGGCTCCCCTTCTGTTATTTGAATATGTCAGTTACAGTTGCTCTACCAAAGATACTCTTGGCTATTCACAAAAAGGGAACGTTTGACTATCCCCAGTGTACAAAGTAGGAATTGAGGCACACTGATAGGTAGTTATTTTATTAAAGGTCACCCAGACGGTATGTGACAAAGCCAGGAACAGAAGTCAGATCTTCAGGATCGCAAACCTGTTCCTTAATCACAAGGATATCTTTCCTTCTGCATTTTTACTGTTCGAAATGGGCTGAGAAACCCTTTATGTATGTGGGTTTGTTTAATGGTATTACAAGATTAACACTAGTCATCTGGCTGGAATTTTTACTTGCAAGTCGTATCACTATGTATTTATTTAATATGAGCTAACCTTTCATTTTCCTGCCAGCAAATATTTTATTTCAGAGATACTAAGCTGACTAAACTTACAACTTGCATGAGTGATATGGAATTTGAAATTAAACAGCAGTCATATTTGTAACTGATAGCAAAAGGGATTTCAGTTCATAATTAAAAAAATCAACAGCTTGTCAGCATTAACGTGAAAGAAGTCTGCATTTGGGAAATACATAGCATAGCTAAAGAGTTTACACACCTACTTATTTTCCTGCACACCCATGTGATTAATCTATATGCTATCAACTGGTCTTCCAAGCAAGGATTTCCTCAGCTCTGTATTGCACAAAGCAAGGCAGGTTCTGAAACAAGTTGAGAGCTGCTTCAGTTCTCCTGGGCTTTTAATTTTTTTTTGCTACAGTAACTGGTAGATTCTGGATTGTTATGAGCAGGGTGTTTCTCATCCTGCCAGGCCTTTTCCTAGAGCCTCTGCCAATTTGACCTCATACTGGGGTACACTGGTCTTTTAAGGTTAAATGAGTTGAGAATATGTTTGGGAGTGAGAATATGGTTTTGATTACTATCTTTAAGCAGATTTGGTACTTTCATCTGACATGGGGAAGTGGAAATGAAAATCAAGCCTGGAATCACCTGTATGGCAATGCAAAGCACTCCCACTAGGCTGGCAAGGCAGAAGATTGCAGGGCACAGCCTGAATGTAGGCACAACTCCATTAAAGCCAATATTACCCTGGCTCAGGAGCTTCTTTTCCAGAGAACACTGGTTCATTCTTTTCTCAGCTCTCTCTAAAAGCACCCGAATAAGTAAGGTCTTTGAGTGTTTCATTGAGGTCACCCTGGAAGTCATAGGAAAAAAAATAATTTCCCTCCTTTGTATAGCAACCTGCTTTTCATTTGCCTATACATTATTTAACGGGGGTCACCTAAGGATGGCAAAAGAGCCATATCTCATGTCCCCTTTGAGATGTTATGGGAATAGTATTATCTTACAGCATATAGTATCCATAATGGCTTGAGAGATAAGTTCTCTGTATCAGTGTCTGTTTTAAGCAGGGAAGGAGAACAATGGTAACCTGACCACCCTATCCATATGATGGGACTCGGGATACAGCTGGACTGCTTCTGTTGACAAAAAAAAAAAAAAAAAAGCCTTGAATCCAATGGAACTATTTGCTTCCAAATTTGTTTTTCTATTGTGTTATTCCAGAAAGAACTGTTGCTATAAACCAGAATTTCAACTGCTGCATGACAGCTGTCTGCAGTGAGCAAGCCTTGAAGTTCGACCAGCTTCTTGAGGTCAGAAGAGAAGAAATTTTAACATCTGGGCCCTGCATCTAGATATACATTTGAGTTGCCTTCATCCAGAGCAGGCTTTACCCTGGTGACTACTTCCCAGACAAAAAGCAAGGTCAAAGAGAGGGAGTTGCAGGAACCCTCCGATGTTAGTGAGATCAAACTACCTGCTGTGCCCTCTGGCACCTGGCTGGGCCCCTCCAGTGGTTAGAAACTGCCCCGTGGGATTGCAAGTCCAGATTTCCAGTAAGATTTTCCCTGCAATGTATTTCTCCTTAATGCATCTCATTTAATCAAGTAGGTCAAATTATTACTCTCTGGTCTTATCCTTTCATGCCTTACAAGCCTTCTCACCTGATTGCTCTCTAACATTGTGTAGCCCCATCTAACCTCCCACAGAAGATAATGTGTCTCCAAGAGTATTATCTTTCCAATATTTTTTTCCCACCTCTCCTTTCCACAATGTTTGGATACAGTCTCTGATTATTTTTAAAGCTCATTCATATTTTAAAATGAATTGATTAAACGTTTCATGAATTTTGCTTGCACTTTAGTTAATTCCTTCCATACTTAGCAGTCCCTATCAGGCTGTTTGTTCACCTCATATTTAGTCTTGCAAAGGTTGTGACTTCCATACTGCTCTGCTTAGGTCTACGGCACAGATCGCCACAAAGGGTATGGCATTATTTTTACTTCTTAACTAGATGAACATAACCCTCCTAATCCAGATTCCTGTGCAAATGATCATGTATAGAACAGTAAGATTTCCTTTTCAAAGCATTCGGAGAAAATCTTATAAAACTCAATTTCAATGGTATTTCATAGAAAGCAAAGGTATTATGGATGCTAATATAACAGGAGCACCTTTGTGTTTAAATTTGAATTAATATTCTTATGAGTTTTCTTGAGTGGTTTTGCATTATCCGTCCCACTCCACTTTTGTCTATGGACAAAATCTGATTTATCTAGTGAAAATTCTTAACTCCACAGTTAGATTTGACTTGTGTGCTGAAAATAAAATAAAATATGCTGTGGAAAAATGTGGACTAATATATATGAGAGCAAAGCCTGTCTGCAGCATGCTCCAAATTGGGGGGATATAGCAAGAAATGATGTAGTAAAAAACCTTTAGATTGATTGATTGTTTTCATAAAAATTAGCTTTGATCTGCAACGTGATGTAACAGGAAGAAAGGCTAGCAGAGTTTAGGTCTACATTCATTGGAATGTGTCCTGGAGCAAATAAACCATAGATCGAGTCTTGCTTTAACTCCTTGGTGGTTTAATGCCATCTATTTTCCCCAGAATAGCTGCTCTCTATCTTTCGTAGTGGTGTCTCGAGGCCTCGGTATCTCCGCATGCATCCTCAGGTACTTGTGTTTGGGATATACTGTAAAGATATCAGTGACCTGAAAAGTGCTGATAACAGAGAAATAAAGTGGACTGGAAGGACTGCTGTATAGAGGTAAACATAAGGTGTTCTGGTAAATATTACATGCTTAGCAGGATACCGGCTAAGGAGCAGATAATGTAATTGATGTACATAGAATAGAAACAAGCATTCAGTCACACTGTAGAAGCTATGACATAATTAGGAGCAGCAGAATAAGCATAAAAAGAAAAAAAAACTAATTTGGATAGTAGGGAAAATATTCTGTACTGTTTTTAGCCTTTCAAATACCATCCCAAGTGAGGTTGTGGGGGATTCTTGAAAATTGATCCTACAGGTATTAATTAAAGAACCAATAAACCCGTAATAGACAGCAATCTTATCTCTCCTGGAGGGATTGACCAAATGACCTGTGCAATACTTTTTGTCTCTACACCCCTGCCTTTGCAGATGAAAGAGCAAAAGCGTTAGCAATGTCTCTAACCTGCCTGTTGGTCAAGCATCAGGTCAGCCAGCCCTGCAGATGTGAGTGGAAAAGGGCAAAGAAAGGAGGCATCTGGAGGGGAGAAGAGCAGAAGGTACAAACTTAGTGCTTGCCTACGATGTGCGTTAAGGAAAAAGAGAGCAAAATGGAGCAGAGGCTTTTACAAGGGAAGGAGCAATGAGCAGAAAAGTGGCAGAAACCTGCCTGGGCATAGAATGTGTGCACCTGTAGCTGACCCCACCGATGCTGCCAGGGAACTGTGCCCTAGTGACCCCCCTCCTCTTCCTCACTGACCTGGTGGTTCCTGCTCCTGTCTGCTCCCTGGTTCAACCCATCCCTTTGAGCAGAGGTGAATCACAGAGTTTTAGGACTTTTTTTTTTAACTTGATGTCATGCTGCTGCTGGCAAGCTTGACCCTGGGGAATGAACTGCCAAGAAGGAACTTTCTGCAGGGCTGGGGCAGTGGGATTGGACTATCCAGGGTGTCCCATCTTGGGTATCCAAGTCAGGGGCCCTGCCGCCGGATCCCAGCCCTCGTGTGAGTTTGGCAGCCGCTCCCTTGCCAGCCCACTGGCCACACAGCAGCTGCATCCTGCCTGGGCAGCGCTGGCTGAGCAGTGGATGGCACTGACAGAAAGACCGATTGGGTAATAAAAAGCGGGAGAATTGGGTGGAATTTAAAGGCCTTTTTTTCTATCCCCAAGAAACAAAGCTGCAGGTGGAAATTTTCCAGTCAGAGAGGCAATGGTGGGCATGCTGGGCGAGGCTTCCTGGGCCAACTGTGGCTGTTGGACCATGCCTGAGGCAAAGCAACACACTGTGGGTACAGCCCTGTGGTAAAAGGACCCAGTGCCTCCTGCAGCATGTTCTCTTCTTTGAGCTGAGTTTTACCTGTCAGTGGGTGATTTTATTTATTTATTTATTTATTTTTGAGGTGAACAAGCACAAATACAGCTTTTTGTTAAAAAGCTGTTGTAGGGTGACAGGAAGATGCTTCCCTCTCAAACCCGCTTCCTGCCCTTTTTTTTGGAAGGGTCTGTCTGTGGGAGGGTGCACAACACAAGGGAAAGGTAAGTGGTGCTTTCATCTGCACAAAGCATACTTTTTTTTCCCCCAAGCCTACTAATTATTGTTTTTTCCTTTTCTGGGGGAAACAAAAAGTGGTTGTTTAGGAGGTTGCATTAATGCCACAAAGCTGATCCAGCTTAGGTAAAGCTTGCAGCAGCCCTATAGCAAAACCAACCGCAACGCTTGGGAACAAATGGTGTCCAGCAAAGTGCAAAGTGCTGGGATACTAGGAGACAGTAAAGGGGATGCCTTCCTTCCTCAATTTCAGGTATTTTTGCCGAGTGGGTGCACAGGCTGCTGTGGAGGAGCACTGGGGCCCCTTGGGGCTGCCCATGTCTCTCCCAGCAGTGGGTCCCTCTCCTCAGGCTGGGGGGACCGGTCCTGCTTTATTCCTCTTAGGATCTGAGGAGAGCAGTGTTGAAAGTGAAGAGCTATTTTACAGACAGGCATACAAAACGTGTTCATAGATATACATGCACATGTATTTGAGGGAGTCAAGCAGAGAATGGTGAGATAAAAATGCGTTTTCTGTGTGTGTAACAGTAAATCCGACTAATATATTCCCAAACGTTGTGTTAGGTAAAAATCAACAGCTAAAGTAGCCATTGTATTAAATGCTGGTTGATATGTGCTTTGGGTTTCAGTGTTCCCAATACAATTGTAAAGGAAAAATGTCTGTTTAGCCAGATATGGCATGCAGCAGCTAAGGTACCTACTCTGATTCCCTGCCTGCCTGTCGCATGTTCGCTTCTCTCTCAGCAAACACAGAGAGCTGCAAGATGTCTGTCTCACCATGTGCAGCAGGCCTTTTTCTCATTTAGAACTGGGATTCTTCTCTCCCTTAAGAAACCCGAAGTCCAGCTCCTGGGTCACATATTGCAGGAACCCCAGAGATTGGGGAGTGAGGGGATAGGTGTGTGTGGGCAGGCATGTAAATTATTTGATACTGAAAGAGGATAAGCATCATTTTGTGTAATAAACTAGAGATTAGTTTTGTGAAATGATGATCTGTGGTTTCCTATCTGTTCAAGACTGTATTTTTTTGCAAAAATCTATGTGATTTAATTGACCTGTAACAATATGTAAAGGAATTTTACATATAGCAATCACCATTGACTGTTTGGAAAGGGAACAGGAAATTGCAGTTGTTGGTTTACTGCTTGCTTGGCATTGGAGCTATTTTTCTTAATTTTTTCAACTTGCTATGGTCTATTTAATGTATCTTTACTTGTGTACAGGTAGCTTAACTGTTCTACTGTTTTCTTGTACCAGAGCTCCTGGTAAGCAGGTGAATGAAAAAAAAAATGCTATTGCTAATACAACATTCTTTTCTGCACAGTTTTCTTCTGAGAGATGGACTCCTATTGATATCACTTCCATCATAATCACGTTGGCAAGTGTTCAAAGGTGTGATGAGAAAGCTTTCAAACAAGTGGATGCTGTGATTGGCTATGAGTATCAGTAGTGTAAGTGCTTTTTAGGTCATGCAACGATACATCAGCAGTAGTACAAAATAACTTTTCTGAACAAAAGGAAACTAATTAATGTTACTCTTACAATGAGGAACAACTTTCCACAGCAACTGATAGGAATCAACCCATAATGTTAAATCAAAGAATTCTGGGAATTTGCCAAGCAAGTGAAGCTCACACTCTCTACACATATTTTGGAACAGAAAAAGATGATGATTAAACATTTCTCAAACAAATGACCTTCATGGGTTATTAGTCTAGCTCTCATCAGAGTGGAGACTCTAGGTTTCCTCTTTTGAAATTCCCCCGAAGAAATTTGCTTTGTTTTTCCATGCCTGCTTGCTATATTCCTTTAGAAGATGCTTATTGTTGAACCACAGCCTCTGTTATTTCCTTTGCTGCTTGAGCTTAATCAGAGCTCTGAGCCTCAGACACGCAATAAAGTCCAGTAGCAGAGGAAATAACAGTGCAGTTAACCTCCTTAACATTGGTAATAAATAAGCGCTAATAAGATATGTACCAGGGTAGCAATTGCTGTGACATAATGAAATGCACTAGTTTAAATAAGTGGTAGCTGGTGTCATCGTGCTTTTCAGTAAGGTACCTACGAAGGCACTATATTTTCTGGGTAATTTATGTGTCAGATTTTCTAGGCAGCTCAGTTGCTGTTAAGACATTTGGTCCAAGTGGCCCAGTTTTCATAAATTCTTGACACTGAGCAAACCCCTTTGTTTTTACAGGTGCCTATCTCAGATCTGAACTGTTTCTTTAAAAATATTACCCCAGTTTGGGGTGCTGAGCATTCTTGGAAATATGGTGTCTGTCTCCTCCCTCTTTGTTTAAATTATGTTTCACTGGATTAAAGCCAGTTTGATTGAGAATTTTGCTTCCTAGTTGCTACTGTGACTCTTGATTAAACATGGTATCTCTGCCATCAATTTACATCCCTGCAGATCAAATAGCTCTCTTCATCTCACCCTACTGACAAGCTATCATGACAACTTCATGGTGAATATACACACTCTGGAACTGAAGGGGAAGTTTGCTTCATTGTAAAGCAATCCTTCAGGGTGGCTTAGTGGCATGCTTTGAAGGAAAGACTAAGGTTCTCTTTGCAGCAGGACTAAACCAGGAAAACGCAAAATGTATCCCTGCTCCCCCTCCCCCCCATCTCATATATGTCTAGGTATCTCACAGCTTGGGCACTGCTTAAAACAAAGCATGTGCTGTAATTGAATTTCAATACCTACCAAAAAATATGGTAGCACTGAAGAGCAAGGAGATGTTTATAAGTACCAATATTAATTAGACAATCATAGTTTATAAAAACTACATGAGGATATGATTTGTGAATCGTAGCTAAGTCTGAATGATTGTACTAATTTACTATGGTTTGGAAACAGAAATGTAAATTTGTAAGCCTTGTGCCTCATTATTATGGTGTTGGGTTTTTTTTCTGTTTTTCTTCACAATTCCCCTGACACTTATTGTGTTACTGAAGACAAGAATAATAATACCAGAAAATGGTCATGTTTTATCTCTGTAATATTGCTGGCAAATTGAGACAGCATGGTAGAAAAATCATAGGGGAAGCTTTCTCTGAAGTGCCCATGTCTTTGGTTTATGGAATTGTCAGATTTTCGTCATTGCTTGGTTGCAAAAAAACATCTGTTCCTGCTTTCAAGAAATATTTGTACCAGTTTTACAGCAGGATTTAATTACTGCCAGTGAAAGGTGGTTGGATGCCATACAGTGCTAGCAGATTTTTATCTATATTCCTTTATATCTATGAAGTGTAAATGACAAATAGGAATGCTATTTAACTGTGACTTTAGTAACAAAGGCTATTTGCTAAAGAACTATGTGGTGAGAGAATTCAAATGATGGGCAATACTTGCAGGATTTGGTTTCAGAGTTGCTCACAGAGTGGTGTGGTTTGTTTCTTCATGAGCTGCATTTTGATACAGAGCTCAAGACATCCAAAAACTGCATTACCCACAGGAGAATCTTTTATATGAACCTCAAGTGAGTTTGAGATACTGGGAACCTTCTAAGCAGCTGCAGTTATTGCTGCTTATGCTTTTTTAAAGTACTTATCACTGCTGGCTCTGAATACTACACTTTTGGTGGAACTTAGTTTTAGTAAGTGATTTTGTTAGGTTTTAGTTGTCCATCTGCTGCTTGGGAAACATCTTCTTAGACATCTATACTATCATGAAGGCACACTCTGACTTTTATAGTGTCCAGAAAGGGGGGTTCTTCTCTAGAAATATCAATGCGTAAATATAACAGATAGCATTTAATGATAACAATCCCTCTGGTAATTAGAGGGAAGCACAATACCTGAGGCAGCAGTAATGCCAGCTTTAGCTCCTCCTCTTTTCTCCAAAAGCTTATGCCATTCTCATTTTTGAGACTGCTTTCTTCCTTTTCTACCAGGAGAATAAGACTTCCCTCACTTAAGTTGTCCATGAATTCTCTGAGAATTCTCGTCCTTGAGAATTGTATTGGTGCTGGAGAGAGAACCAACAGTAGATCCTGCTTTCTCTTATACAGTGTGCTATTCTTCAGCTGAATACCAAAGAGGATGGCTTTACAGCCATAAAGCCAGGGCTTGTCACAGTTGTTAGTGAAGTTCCAGTCTGGCCTGAGGAATTTTTCTGCTGTGTTTTCCTGGTCTGCTCACGCCCTTTTTGTACAGTATTTGCATGAGAAGGAAAGAGCCCAGCTTGGCTGGTAGGGGCAGGCCTGGGAATTTGTGGAGAAACTCTTCAGTGCTTATATATGGGACATTATATATGGAAATAATGAAGTTATTACAGCTTATAAGAAACATTTATATTAGGGTAGCACCCACATGCTCTACTCTACATTTATGTATGCAAATAAGTGACAAATCATTTGCAGTTCGCAACTGAGAATGCTTTTTTCTCTTTAATCTGAGTCCTCTTTCAGTTCCTGCAATGATCTAGCTGTGGCAAAGGTTCAGACGGTGGTATGTGAAGACTGTTTCAAGCACCTCCGATGTTTTTTAGCAATACTAACGTGCCTGCACAGGCAAACAGACATAGCCTGGACTCTCCTTATACCAGCAAAAAAGTGTGTTTGCCAGTTTGTCTTGTGTATGGTTTTGGGATTGAAACAACCTGTAGCCCTGAGGATATTTTACGTTGTGTTTGTATGGGGCTTTTCTCAGCACAGAAACTAAGAACCCTAACAGATACTGTTATGCTGGCAAAAGCTTCATGTGAAAACATTTATTTTCTTTAAAAATTCTTGGAATTCAAAAAACAGTCACCCTACCCTTTCCTTAGCTTTTGGCTGCTAATGCTTTGCAGAAGGTTTGATGATGGATTGGTTTGTCTAGGTGTTTGTTACACACTGACATAAAATAGCATATGCAGGGTTAATAGTTTCAGAGAGGCTTAAAAATCCTCCTTCAGCTTTCTCCAGAGCCCTATGAACTCATTTCACATCTCATTCATTAGACAAACTAGCTGATGTGAAAACAGCATGCAAAACACACCAGATTACTCTGATGCAAAGTTTTAGTAGCCTGTTCCCCTGAGGAGTGCCTATAACTCAACCTTAAAACCTCAAAGAAAACCTGATTTTGAGTGTCCAATTTGTGGTGGCTGAAAATGAATGTAGTGTAATGCGTGTGAAGAACTGTAAGCTAAAGACAACACACATTTTGTTAGTTTGAGATGGCAGGCATGCCCTCTCACCGGTGATCTCCGAAGATTACCGGCTCCTACTACACTCACAACACTGACAATGCCCTGTTCATAGCGTACTGGCCTGGGGCAGATTCATATCAACTCACCTTTCTGCTCAGGGTATATAATTTCATTGCGTTGACTCAAGCAGTATTTATAATAGCAAAGGATGACGGTTTTGCCGTATCTCAAACGAGTGACAATTCTTGTATTCTCTCCGTTAGGCCTGTTACTATCGAATCTAATGTGATTTTCAGTCTTGTATATATCTATTTGCAAAGTTAAATGAGAGATTTCCTTGTATAGAACTAGGTGACTGATGAGGAGGTTTACTAAAGTAGAGTTCAGCATAAACACTATGAATTCAGAGAGTTATACAAAGATGTGAGGCACTGTCAATCTACAAAGCTGACAATCTACAAAGTTTTGATAGCATTATTTTTCTACTTGGTCTCTGGAACTTCACTCGGGAATTAGGAATTTCCTAGGAGACCCTTTTAATATCTACCTGGCATCACGTTGATGTAGGTCAGAGCACCTGAACTAGCAATTTTGGCATCAAGATTATTTGAGTGATATTGCATCTGAAAAGATTTATGCATGGGGGAATGTACTGGAAATGTTTAAAGACCTGGGTGAGTGAGAAACTAAACAATTCCTCTGGTAATGTCTTCTAATGAGTTAATTTTCTTCCCTGTTTAAAAACAGGTATTTTAGTTCTAGTTTAAATGAGTGGAATTACTAATTTCTAGCTGTTGCTTTTCACTGTGGTGGGGTGTTTGTTTCGTTGTGGTTTGGGTTTTTTTTTTGTTTTGTTGTTTGGTTTGTTTTTTTTTTTTCTCCTTTTTTTTTTTTCCCCTGCTGTTACTTCCACTCATTCTTTTCTTCCTGAAGGTGCTAGTTCGGGTACATCTGTGCATGCTTCAAACTCATACCTGTTTGCAATATAGACAAACACTGTTTTCTCTCTGAAATACCAGTCTCGGTAAGCAAACCCAGTACAAGGCAGGTAGGGATTCAGGTGCAGAGAGGTTATATGGTGTGCAGACAGCACAGGTATATCTGAAAAAGCCTGGATCCAAACTGAGCTCTGTGCTCTCAGCCAGAGCTCCAGGCATTGCTTTTGCCCAAGTCATTTTGATCTGTTCCTAACGCTGCAGTCTTTTACAGATGAGATTATCCTCTATGAAACCCTGCACAGTAAAAGACTCCTTTCAGTACCCATAACAACATAGGTTTAGGGAAATGCCAGCAGTAATGGATTTCATTCTGCATTCCCTAAATGGGCCAAACTCTCCCATTGATTTTAATAGCTCCTTTGCCTGAATAATTGTTATGTGAGCAGGTCATGATTGAAATGGCCTAATCCCCATTTACAGGAAGTGTGTATGAAATAGAAATATCCAGAGAATGAAGCCAAGTGATCATTGTGTGTGTGGTAAAAAGGGCTTGAGTGTGCTGGAAAGTAATTTTAGCTTTAAAGGTAAAGCTACCACACTGAATTCCTTGTTTCTCCTTTTCATTTCCTTCCGCCATTGCATCTGCTGCTTTTTACGGGTCTTTTTCCCCCTTTCCTTGATGGGTTCTTCCAGGGACTAGGAAGCTAAATTGTGATTCTGCCTACAGCTCTTTTCAGCCCAGACTGTGATTCTGTGCTGGTCAAAAGTAGTTACACAAATTCTTAAATATACTAATCAATTTATTCTCTAATTAGAAAAATACCCCAAAGATCAAACTAACCAAGGTCTGATTAGTCCCACCTGAAGCCCTCGTCTTCTCTAACAGACTGAAATAGAGACCTAAAATTATGGTAAGTGAACTTGTATGCCTTTGGTCCCTGAAATTAATCAAATCCTTTTAAGATTATTAAGGTGTGGTAGGAGTTGTTTTTTGGCATTTGAAGCAATTTTCACAGAGAAAACAATCTAAAGTTCTTGACCAAAATGATGAATAACATTAGCAGATGGCTGTAGTATTCATGAGTAGCACTTGCAAGAACTAGACATATTGATAAAAATGTCTCCCCGATTTTGTGATAAAAGATGGCACTCGTATCAATCAGGGAAGCACTTAACCAACTGAAGATACTGCTGTAGCTGAAAGATTTTTCCCCTGAAATTCTTACTGCAGAAAAAAGTGCATTAAAATAAATAATCCAGTGTCAGATGCACACAAGGAGGCCTTTTGTTGAACAATGTCTTTAGATATTAAAAAAAATAGAAACACATGGTGTGGTGTCCCCACTGTTATGCCAGTGTAAATTTGGTGCCCTTTACCTGGTTGTACAGGGAACAATTCCAGCCTTTTACCAAAGCATGTGATGAGAGTTTGCCTCCTGATTTCTTAGTATTACTTAAGATTTTTTTTATGCCTTTTTTGTGGGGGCAGAATGAGTATTTCTTCCCTTAAAAAGTATGATTTGAAGTTAGGGCAATCAAATTCTAAGCTACTCATTTGTGCGAGTTCAGGTATAATATAAATACTTTGCTGTGTGACCTGTGTGAGAACCTGAAGGAGAGAAAGGGAGGTGGGGGAGAAAAGCACGTGCAAGAGAGATGGTTAAGGGAAGAGATGATCATGTAAATGGAGTAACCTTGCTTGATCATCATGAAAGAACAAATTCTCAAGGGGCCAAAGGATTACCATGTCTACAAAGGCCCAATAATGGGGAAAGTTCAGCTACTCGTGGTGTCATCATAGCTGTAATTCTCAAGCCATAATAAAACCCTGGTATGTTATTAATTCAGTTGTTGTAGTTGCTGTAGAGACGTGTGGCAGTGATGATATTCAAGTGCTGCCATTAATTCATCTTTTTACCTGCTAATACATTATTATCTGCAGAGATTCATTGTTTTAACCCTCAAAGTGAATTAGCCTGTGCATATTTCAAAGGTTTCCGCCCAATTAAATCAGTCCAGGGATATTCACATTGCATCAGAGCCACTAGCGTTACATTAGTAAAGATAAAAATCTCAGTCAAGAGGGTGGGGTATCTTTAATGGGACTTTATCACTGAGACATGAAGTTATATATATATGAGAAGCAAAATGTGCTTGGCTATTCCCACAGAGATTGTGCACTCTAAAATTGCCTTAAATTGTACAATAACTAACAGAGGTATTTATCACACTCATTGCTCATTACTTTAGACCAAAAAATTATTTCTGAATAAATTCTGATTTGCCACAGAAAATATATAAAGCCATAACATGTAACTAAAAATGATCATCAAACTCCAGCATTGCTGGGAGTTGGTTTTTTTTATGATTGTGGGTGATGAAGGGATTTTAGCATTTAAGAAAAAAAAAGGCAGCACATTCCGAGCGCTGATAGAATGGCAACAAGCAAAGTGGAATGAACGTGATATGAGAACAGCTGAGCAGAAGCTAAGCAGCTTTGGTGGACTTGAGCTTGTCTGGGGTCTCGGCACCATGTTCTGCGGAAAGTAGCACCTATATTTTTTTCATTTGTTTGTACTATCTACTGTATCCAGGCTTCCTGCTACTCTGGATTATGGAGAGCAGTCTATGTACAGCCCTGCCACTTAACTTTTCTGTTCCCTGAACATCAGGCTGGAGAAGATAACAGATAGGAATAGCCATCCCAGATCAAACCCTCTTCTTTTCCCTGTGCACTGTGGGTGGAGTAAGCACAACTATGTGTTTAATTTTTGCATATTACTACTTGTAGGAACTGGGAGGAGAGTGGGTGTGATCTTTGTATACCTACACTATTTGAATGTCTGTCCCCAGATTCTTCGTACCCTCTGTTTCTTAGTCTCTGCAGAGGGAAGCGGTGATTCATGCAGAATACCACCTATTCTTATTGGCACAGTTTGTTCTAGAAATTAAGAAGAATTGTAGAATATAACTTGTTCTCATGGAATTAGTACCACTGCCATTTACAAGGATCTGACACTGTTGAGGTGCAGAATTCACTGGTGTAAGAAAACAACAATGCAGAACGTAAAGACGACAGATTTTTTACTAGGTTTTATACCACACTAGGGAAGGCATTTAAAACATAAATAGACAACATGTAGCACATGTACTATTAAGCTTTTACAGGGCATTATTCCACTCAAGGGATGCTTGTGGTGTGAAAAGAGAAAAACAACACAGGACACAGAGAGCAAGACAGATCTTTATAGGGAATTATCCCACACTGGGGAGGCTGCTACTGGAAACAGAGGAAAGAAAACAAGGCAGGAGATAAAGATGAGACGTTTTTCTGGCTTTAATGTTTGCCTCTGTGTAATCTAAAGCAAAACTGGTAGCACTGGATGAAGAATGCACACTGAAAAGCTCATCCTAAGATCTCATTCTGTTTCCGTTTGCTAATTGTGAAGGTTGGACTTGGCGATTTTTTCTGAAGTTGTTCTGTAGACAATTTTTTTTGTCTCAATGTGTAGGAAAAAATGGCCAGTGAGGCACTAGTGAATATACTGAGAATAGTTCTTTTCAGAACTGAGTGTTTTTTAAATGCTATGGACTAACGCTGTGCAAAAAATAAAGACCAGTGGGATTTTGCTGAAAAGGGGAGCTCAATGAGAAAAAAAATAGTTACTGAATTAGGGTCAAAATAGGCAAGTAGTTTCAGACATGAGAGTCCAATTTAAAAATGTCACTTTTGTTCTGCATTTAGATGTGAACAAGAAAATGTGTTCTCTTAAATGTCTTAGTCAAGAAAGTTATTTTAACTTGACACAAAATATTTTAATCTTAAATGGAATTTTTATTGTGTTGGGGAGAAACTCAGAAGCTACTATTTTAATTTTGAATAATTCTGAATTATTTTTTTTAACTTGTTTAGACACCAAGTACAATCATACAATTATTTGAGTACTGACACTAGTAAAGACTCATTCCTTATGAAGTATGATCCTACAATTTCCTGCACAAATATTTTATGTTGCTCTTCCTTTGGTGTACATGGGAATCATGAATCCTTCCTATGGCTGGGCATTTATAAGGTTTCTGTACATTCCCTGGTGTCTAATAAGGAGATACCATGATGTAGCCCTTCTCAGAATCGGGTCTCATGGCATCCTTCTTTGCTCAACTTGACTAAAATCTGCAGGAAATGCTCTTTTAAGATACCTCTCTGCTATAACAAATTTAGTTGAAGTGAGATGGCTGTCATGAAAGCTCCAAAAGGGAACAGAGCAGACACAGCATGTTCCTATAGCCCTTTCTCCCAGAGCAAACCAAATGAAGGCTGGTGGAGTCAGCTTCACTGCGTAGCACCCCCTGTATGCTGCTCTCCAGGGGTCCATCACACAGTCTGCGGGGAGATGCAGGTAACTTAGGAGCCCTGTCAGATTAGAGGCTGTTTGCCAGTAGGGACATAGCCCTCACAAATAGGGTCATGGATCCACTGCCACACAATCCAGAGTAACAAGTGTCATGCCCTGCATTCCTAACAGCTGCTGCAGCCTCTTTTATGCATACAGAGCTTTATCTTGCTTACCTGTAAAACAGGGCTATTTGCTTGCAATATGCCATGCTGTATGTTACAAGTACAGCCGTAATATTGGTTATAAGATGCTCAGATATTGTAGGAAAGAAAGTGCTTTATACCATGTAGTAGACAATGTGAATGTTTTCATAGTCTTTCCAGGTCATTCTGTAGCATTTAACAGATTACTATGTCCTTGTGCGTCTACAATTAAGAACCCCCAACAAAATAACAGAACTATACCCAAGCAATCCAACCATATAAAAAGCAGAGCTGAATTTCTCCTATTAAATTCTGTGGTCTAACAGATAACTTTTTCGGTGCAATGTCATGGCTGATAAACTCTAGGAAGCTTTTCCAAAGACAGTGTGACTGCAGGAACAAGTTTTCTGAAAAAGAGGATGAAAATAATCAAGTACATGAATGTCACAAGAGTTGACAAAGTAAAACCAAAACAAAGGAGGAGACACAGAAGGTGACTTTTTCAAAGAAGCTGGACAAAGTCCCTAATAGTTAAGAGAATAGTAGCAATAGAATAAAGAAGTTTCATGAAGGTTGGAAATGAGAAGGAAACCTGGAATATGGAAAACATCCAGTGGGTGGGGAAAGAACAATTGTTATGATGTATACAATTTGGCTGGCACAGACTCACCAATATGCAGTTACTAGTTTCTAAGGTCCCTGTGATTTAGTAACTTGTTTGCTTTTTCTTGGGTTTTGGGGGGGGAAAGCCTCAGACCACCACAACTGCACCTTAAATGTTGTGGCTGATCAAAGGGAATTGGAATATAGTATATACAGACATGAGCCAAGAATGGTATTTCAGTATTTATTTTTACCAACATAGCATCCCTCTGCACAATTTTTTATGCTACTGATAATTAATGTTTCTGTTCGGGGTATGTTAATTGTTAATGTGCATACATATAATTTGTTCTGCTCTGAATAGATCTTGTTTGCCCCTAAGTATTTTTTATCTTTTTTTTTTTTTTTTAATCCCCCCTGCTATCCATGCATGGATTCCAGGAAGAAGACATATAATCTCTCTTCCTTCATATGGACCAGAACAACTTTCTAAAGAAGGCTGGTCCTCAGAGGTCATCAACCAAGAGGATATGCCATTGTCCTAGCTAATAAAATTAGGGGAAACAAGGAGCTGCATCTTGCAATATAGCTTGTAAGTGGTACAATTTAAGCTTTGTCAGGATTTTTCTGGTGTCAAAGTCCAAGGGACTGCTACTTACAAAAAGAAGCCTTCCTTAGCCATGCCTGTTGCTGCTCACGGCCTAGATGAGGACAATTAGAGTGTTCCCACCTGACTTGGAGATGAAACAGGGCAGACCCTGCCTCTAACACCAGTAAACCCAGACTGCTGAGTGCTTTAGCTTGAGTTCTGGAATGATACAAAATGAATTAACTATAGAGTTTTCTCTTAACTGTTACTGACTTTCAACTGTAAATAGATATTATATATCAAACCTTGCAACTGAGTAATAACACTACCGAGAAGATGCTTTGTCAGCAGTGGGGCTGCTCACAAAAGCACCTGCATTAATACTCTCATGGTCAGGCTCTGTGAATGCCAGAGGTATCTGGCAGCCTTGTTTGCCTTCATCCATGTACTTTCTCCTCAAGGCAGAGTAAGAGGCTGTCAGCAGCCTCTGGGGGCAGCTGTAGGCAAACAGAAGACAGACAGAGGAAAAAGTCATGGTGTTGAAAGCCCTTACAGTTTTCTTCCACTGTTACACAAAGTGCTTTACGCTGGAAGGTGTGTTTGCTTGTGACAGTGAGACGTGTACAAAAGCTTTTGCTACTACATGGTTATATCTTCTACTGGTGCATAACTTGCTTGTTCAGCAATTGGTAGGTATTACTGCTGTCCTCAAATCCATGCTCTTTGTATCTAACACAGCTAGATTAAGACTAAAATATATTAGATATAGCCCTAAAAAGTATGAACTTAGTGGCCCTAACAAACTTATTTTGTTTGAAGAATCAAAGGAATGATTCTTCATGGTTGTGACAAAATATTTCTGACCCAAGTCACAATGTGATCAGAAGATACCTGATGGCCAGATGGCCAGCAACATTTTCTTTTTGTTTTCTTTCTCTCTCTCTTTTTTTTTTTCTTTCTTCTAGCTGTGCAGCTGGCACAAACCAAGTTTTGGTTGTGTATTAACTATTTACTGGAATGGGTGATAAACTCTCATAACTGTTGTAAATTATGGATCTGTTATGTCCATTTTGTTTGGTAAAGCAGATATGAGTACTCTTTTACTCATGATAATTTAATTCCTTCTGTGAGACAGAGGATGGAAGCTGCTGAGCCTCCCTCTGTGAAGTCGAATTGCCCGGATGAAAGTGGTGCTGTGTACCTTGAGAGACTCTGTGAGCCATGTGACTGACCAGTACTCCCTTGAAGTGGAAGATGGCTCAGAGGAGAAATGTGCCTGTGAAGCTCAGGGAATAACGTAGGATAAGGCTGACTATAGCTGTTGCTGTGAGCTGACTTTATCTTAGCATAAAGGGGTTTGGAGGGTGGGTTTTTTTTACAGATAAACTCTGAGTTTGCATTGAATTATTCTAGGGTTTTGGGTTTTTTTATACCTTTGTTAAATGAGAAATCAGCTGTAATGCCAGCTTTTGTTAAATAAGTAAAATTGATATTAAACATTACAACCTCCAAGAACAGAGTATGTAGAAGAACCCGGTCAGAGAATATTGAACTCTGGTAACACCAGAGAAATGACATGTGGAAGAGACCCTCAGACTCTGTGCTGTGCTGCGGCATGCCATAATTATCCTGCCTGTTTTATAATACCTCTTAACAGGTGTTACCTGCATTCAGATTATATTGAGCTGTGTAATTTTGTGTGTGTGTGTGTATTTTTATTCAGCAGACTCGGTATTTTGGCTTCTGGCTCTCACACTGATGGTAGGAAAGGAAAGTACTCATTTTAATATCTGAATTTTCTAGTTATACCTTTCAGTTTGTGGTATTTACATGTTTTTTTACTAGTGATTGCAATCATTTTTTCTACTTTGACAGGAAGGCATTTTTTCTTATTGTTTTATTTTCCTTTTTTAATTTTTTTTTTTCCCTGCTTCCCACTAGGTTTACAAGTAAATCTCCCTAAATAGCAAATAAGCACCTGGAAAGTGACCCTCCCCTCTCTCACTTCCCCTGGATTCAGTGGAAGGCATCTGCACCTCTTCATAGCAGCAGGTCTCAGCACATCTATTCAAGAGGAAGCTAAAAGCAGGAGGTCATCTAATATTTCTTTTTGCTTCCAGAATTTCTGTGCTTAAAAGTATCAATGGCAAGGTTTATATAAACTACAAGGAAGATCACCTTGGAAGTGGCTTCAGTATGTTTAAAATATCTGTACAGGGATAGCAAGGAGATTGTGAAAATCTGCTCCAGGAAGTTTCAGAGACATTTCCAGATAATTAATGCAATGTGTGGAAACCTGAAATCAGCGCTGGTTTGGGTTGGCTTTTTTTTTTTTTTTTTTTTTTTTTTTTTTTTTATTTTTGAATTGTTTTGGNTTATAAGCTAGTAATTTAGGAGTGCATTACGGGAGCACATTAAATTAACCATTATTAAGATAATAAAACCAATTAGTGTAGGGTTTTTGTGTATAACATGGGTCTCATAGAAAAGCTATTGTACAGGAGGGACTACAAATATTTGGGGGGTATTTTAGGTGGAAGACTGGGTTTAAGGGTCTTGAGATTTTATGCAGCAGGAAAAGAGCATTTTATGAACAATGTACTCTTTGAAATACAGTGATGTGATGCTGATTGAAAAAGCAGTTCCCCGGCAGGTTCTCAGGCAGTGTGCAAGAACTTTGTCCATTAGCCTTAAATCCTTTGGGAGTAAGTTGTGGTAGCTTGAAAAAGAATGTAAATTTGTTTATTTGTTTACTTAATGATGGAAACAACTTGTCTTTTTGCCCCTGTTAGAAATGTTTAGATATTGTTCCTGGGAGGTTAAAGCATCTGATTTTTTTTTCTAGGTAAATTTTTCTAGGTAAAAGCAGTAAATTGGAACTGTTTCCATTGACACTAAAAGATTGACATTACTAGGATACTGGAAAGGGGATGAGAATCATTCCCAGTCAATAATGCAATAAAGGATAGTGTGATTCTGTGAAACTTTTTACAGTGAGGAGTGGAAGATGTCTTTAGCATCAAGGCAATGCATTTTCATATCTGTACAAAGTTTCTCAGACAGCTTGCATTCTCACATTGTTTTAATTTTGCTCTGGTTGCTGTGACAAATGATTAGAAGTTTATCACCACTTCAGGCAGACATTATACAAGGTCAGTAATTTCCCCATTATAACTTTATGACACCCTTATATTCCTTGCATGACATTCATTTAGTGGTTTCCTGGGGTGTTATCTGAGTCACTGCAATTGATTCTTGTTGGTTAGTTTGTTGCTGTGTCCAAACCCATTTTTTTTGATTAGCCTCAAGCTGGAGCCAATTAAGGGGACTTTCATGACTTGTTTGTTTCCCACCTGGTAGTTTATTCAAATGATCTTTCTTCAGCTACTAATCCCAAATGTTAGTTCTTCATATGACAAATTCTTGTCCTTCAGAATTACTTTCAAAGCCTAGCTGTCAACCTAAATTTTACTTGATTCTTTCATGTGATACATCTCTTGGAGAGATTATATTTGGCCAACATGGTATGGCTTTCACTCACCACTTACATCAAGAAGTGGTGTTTCTTTTGACATGACCTATGAGCTCTTGAAGTATGATAACCAGTTTTGCACAAAAATGCATAATTGTACATCCTATATATGTGTTGAGTTTTCTGCCTGTTGTTGAGTCAGAAGCATTTCTGTAGCACATCTAACTGTTGTTGGAAATTGTCTCCATTTTTAAAGAGAAAAGTTCATTCCCTGTTCCCATATAACGTCTATCTGCTGTTTTCTGTCTTCCCTAGATCAGAGTTTGCTATTTCCACTTTCTTTGGAGAGACTGTAAGCAATATCTCTTGGATTGTGGGTTTTGTTGTCTTTTCCTTCTTTTCCTTCTTTTCCTTCTCAGATGTTCTATATTTTGGGTGCCTAAGTGCACCACTAAGCCTTAATTGTCCTGACCAGCCTCACCTGTGCATCTAGGAGCCTTATGTAAGTGTAGAACTGAACCATCAGTCCTGATCTGAGCTGGAGGAAGAGCAGAGTGGTGACAGCAGCAGTCCAGCCGTCATCAGACAAAAGTCAGGCAGCAGGTTTGGCCTGTGGTTGGCATGGGAAGCCTAGACAGCAGCAGCTGAGGCACAGGGATGGGAACAAGTATACCTGTGACATAGCTCAGAACAGGACTGTGGGCCTCAGCCCAAGTTTAAATTATATTGCTGGATGTATGGGCAGAGGGCATGGGCGTGGGTCAGGGTTGAGGCTGTCTGGGGCAGGTAGGATCTATTGGTGCACTCACAGCTCTGACTATATGTAGTTAAAATGCATGTTCGTGTAAGTTGCTGTGGAGCTTTATATGCTAACAGGGCATCTCTGTCAGCTCTAAAGGCATTCCAAGCTGGGGTGTTTCTGAGTTCCAGTTTTTGCAGTGTCCAGTTTTGTCTATTAGTTTCAGCCAGCACATTTCCAAAAATCAGTGTGATAGTTTGAGGAAAAAACCATGAGTTTCACCTGTTTTTATTGAGGAGGAAATGATTCAGTACAAACCCAGTAATCAATCTTTGTTTTATTTAAAAATTGGACCAAATTCTCCTGAATGTACTTATCTTATGTCCACCTTTGAGCAAGCTGGGTCTGAGCTTTATGCTTGTAACAAAACCTGAAATGAGGCCAAGGCTCTCAGCATGTGGTTTCATTGCCAACATCTCGCAGTGCACTATTATATATCTGTGTATAGAATATCTACAGTAGTCATTAACGTGGGCTCATTACATCCTGCCATCTGTAGTGGTGACAAAATGAGCTACATTATTGCCTCAAATGCTGTGATCTTGAGACAATTTTGCTCTGTATCTTCCTCAAAGCATGTGTAAAGCAGTCAGGGAAATAAAGACTACAAGGAACTTTTTCTTTCTTTGCATTTTCTGTCCTGTTCCTTTCACTTATTCCAAAACTTGCTGTACTTTTACATTCCCCTCCAGGTAAATATAAGGAGATGTTATGATCCTTGCCCCTTCATAATTTTATTTAATTTGGAGTTTTTTTTTTTTCTTCTTTTGGGATTGGTTTTGGCTGTGGGTGACAGACTTTATTGATAACCTTTTTTAAGTGAGTGTTGCTCAGACTTTGAGTAAGGGTATGCTATATGCCTTTGGCTCAATACCACTCACAAGAGAAAATACATTGTAAGCCCCTGCTCAGACGCAAAACAATGCATTTGTTCAGAAAGGGAGAAGACATGAAAGCAAGCCAGGATAAGGTTAGAGGCAGTTTCTGGGCATAAATGGGTAAACTGATCTTGTAAGATTATGGAAGATTAGTGTTCGATCAAGGAGCAGAGAATTCCTTTTGGGAGATTAAACCCAATGGATTAAGCACAGAGGTACCTGTCTCTGGTTGTGCATGGCAACAATGTTAAGCTTCTGCTAAACAGGAGAATTGCACAAAAAGGCAGTTTACACTTTCCTAAAGCTTCCATATTTGGGAGCATTGCAAGCCTCAACAAAGTCCTGGGTGCCTCAGGAAAAGTTTACATCCCCTTTGTCAAGGGGAGCACCTCATTCTTTGTCATAGTTTTACAAAATATTTTTACAAATGCTTTAAATGCCTTTTTTTTTTTTTTTTTTTTTTTTTAAAGTCCTGTTCAGATATTATGAGAAGGAAGCCCCAGAAAATTTCACCACACTTATTGATGTCCCAGTCTCTTCCTCCTTCCACCTTCTGCCTTTCTTTTCGGGAGGGGTTGGAATCTTAAATGTCTTGTTTTTAGACTTTTCTAGACTTTTTTTCTTTTAAGGAATAAAATGCTCATTTTTGTCCTCCACCAGCCACTGTACTGTCCTGTTTGCGTTTTCTTCAAGAAGATGGGTCCCAGTCCTGGCAGCATTGCGGCTTTTCTTGAAAACTCCTTTGTGCTTTGGTGTCTCACTGTACTTTTTGCTTTAGAACTAGCTGTTCAATACTTGGAGCTTTTGATGATGCTGTGATAAATTGCAAAAAAGGAAATTTTGCTTTGCTTGAGGTACAAAGCTTTGTATTGCCCCGCTCCAATATCTATGCTAACTTATATTGCCATGGAAAAGTATCAAGTTGTTATTAGCACAAGTGGCCTTGCTTACTACTGCTGTTTTGTTGTGGTTTGGTGGTGTTTTGTTTTGTTTTGTTTTTTAAGAATTTTAAGATTACTTTTAATTGACAAAGTTTCAAGAACCAAAAATGAAGTGTAAGTTGTCCTTTGGGTATCATATGGATACTGTCAGCTCCCATGCTTCTCAGAAAAGTATTGAAGTTCTAAGGTCTCTTACGAAAAAATCAGTTGAATATTGTGCTGTCCTTCATGGCTCTTCCTACCATGTAGTAATGAAGAACTGGGAACTGAATCAACATATGTATTGAATCTATGATTGCATTGCTTCGTATGAATCTGTCCCACAATTCCTGGAAAACCTTATTGAGATACTCGTGGTTGGAAGATGTATTGGCAAGACAAAGAGAAATAGAACGTGTAGGAGAGGTTAGACAGTACCTATTTTTTGATTACAACTGGATGATATCCTACTCTAACAGTCTAGACTTAACTACAGATGCTGTCAAGACCTGGATGTGTGGATGCATTGTTACCATAATTACCTTAATTTGATAAGATTGACTTTTATTTATTATATTACATAAGAAATAACGGAGGCCTTAGGAATGCTTCTAGTCATTAGTTCTGAAGACAACTAGAGTTTCCTTCCTTGGAGTGCTTGCTTCAAAAGCAAATTTTTTCAGAAAATGAAGGAAATTAAAAGGGACATGAGAAGCCAACTTGGAACTAATTTTGAACCTTTTAAGCAAAACCTAGAGGGATTTACTTCTAAAATCCACCTGCCCTACCCCCTTTCCCTCTGTCAGGATTATAATGACAACTGGAATGTATTTGTCGGTATAGTTAGTGGAGAGTGGCAAAGAGGAAGATATGGCTTGTGTGCTTGTGGGAAAGTGCTTGTTGGAAAGTGCTTCAGTCTCATAGATATGGTGGGAGATGAGACAATTTTCTAAACTTCAAAACAATCTAAATGTAGAACTTCCATATAAACCTGGTTCCTTGTGCTTTTAACAGAAGTAAGGAGTGCCCCCCCAGGCAGAAGAGTAATCAAATCCACTGTCTTCTACTGTAGTCTGGATAATCTTTGTTGATTGTCCATATGCTTTTAAAATTTCTGTCTTTTGACTGGAATTCTGGAATGTCATTAAACTTAGCTGTCTTGAGATTCAAGACAATAAAATATTGGCTGAATTGTTATGGGGGGATATGATATGCTTTCAAGACATTTACATGCAACCTTGCTGTCAATCTGTCTGTCTTTCAGTTCTTGTTGGTTTTGGAACTCACTGGATGTCTACAGGTGAATTTAACAATGGGATGTAAGTTTCAAAGGTTAACACAGTGCATCTCGGTGGCTCAGAGGAGGCTGTAGTGCATGTCTTCCCCCAGAAGCAGAAAGATTATAAATGGCGTAAACTGGCATCTTTGCCATTACAGAAAGCAGCAGCCAGCTGGACAGTCATCACACATACAACTTAAGTTTGACAGCCACAACTACTAATCAGTCTTTAAAATGTTGCCTGTAACATCTTCTGTTTATAAGGGTATGTGGCTCTGGGAACTAAGAAAGCAGAAGTGATACAGAGAAGGTACACAGGAGAGGAGGAGCTATTAAAGGCTAGAGGATGCAGATGGGTAGGACATTTGTTTTACATAGTTGTGGCACCCACAGGGCTACTTGCTTAGCTTTTTCACCTTCTTTTGTTAAAAAAAAAATAAAATATGGAAAAAATAGCCTAAGGAACTATTATAACCTAGAAAGAGTCTGGTGTGATTTACTAATAGTGTACTACAAACATCCATATTGGCTAGTGACATCTTTAACAGAAAAGGCAGAGTTTGAATAGAATAAATTTCAGTAAAATCTGAAAGAAGGAATTAAGTAGAGGATTACATTATATAGTTGAGATGAAACCAACATTCTCTCCTGAACTGAGTAGTACAAGTGTGAAAACTGCTTGTGGGGCCATCGATGGGAGTGTTTATTCTGCTACAAATGCAAGTACACAACAGAGCACTTCTCAGTACAACGGTGAATGGTCTCAGTTGTGACAGGACACTTAACATAAATTAAGTTGCCATAACTACAGAAGGCCCAGAAACCCATGCTCCAGGGCTGTCTTTCCTGTACCAAGGATGGCAAATACGCAATGATAAACTGATGCAAAGAAGACAGATGTGTGGAGAGGCTGAGGTGGTATTCATCTCTGCTCCTAGGTTTTCTGTTGCTGAGGGAATATTCAGCAGGGTTGAGGAATGCATGTTGCAGAAAATTATTGTATTCACAGACCTGCTGAACTGATACTAACATCTCCTTTGGTGCCATAGAACCATTTATTCCTCCTGCCCATAAAATAAGGGGTTTTCATACAAGTTGCCAATATGTGACTCTCCTATCCATCAAAACTGCAGAAGCAGGAGCGTAGTGGGAAGGCAGCAAGTTCCACTGCTTCTGTGCTGCCTGGCTTTGAGCCCTGATTGCAAAGGGAGCACTTGAAATCTCCTGAAATCTTGCCTCTACCACAGATCTTGTGAATACTTGCAAGTTGTACAGGCTGCTTTACCTCAAGAGGGTGGTGAAAGTAACTGCAATTAAGAGTTGCTGGGTGCTCAGTTGTGGTAATAGTAAGAGCCAATTAATCTTTCAGTGGCTCTTATGGAAAGTGAGGGTTGAAAATTAGGAAGCAGATCTCAAGGCTTTTATGTTTTCATAGGATAACTTTATTTCTAAGATAGCATGGATGACATCTTATGTAAGGAAGAGTAAAGGAACTGAACTGTGATCACAGTTTACAGATTGGATTATTCTTTTAGTCGTAAGCACTGGCACTGCAAATCAAAGACTGGGTGCCCTGGATAAAGCTATGCAGAGAAATAATGAAAAAATCAATGACGTTTCTTTCTGACTGAAACAATAAAAATTCAGTGCAAAGATAAAATACATACAATAGAAAGAGAAAACTATAAACATCTTTACTTAAACTGTGATACTACTGTCATGCACAATTGCTTTAGAGTAATTTTTTGTTTGCTGGTTATGGCCTTGTACTTATACGAGTGGTGGATGAAACAACCTGCTCATTGTAAGCCTCCAAGCTGACAAGAAGACAGTAGGGAATATAGTTCAGACAAAGACTCTACATGCCAGTTCTGTCATCTGTATTATTAATGTGCTGTGTTTAGTCCCTGTGGAGAGCTTAAACGAATGAGAAACAGGATGTGCATCCAGTGAACATTTCCTATGATACTGGATTTATAATTTTTTTTTAATAGCCTTGAAAGTTAACTCCCCTCTCCCTTTTCATCCCTTCCAGAGATGCCGCAAGTGTCTGATTTGTCCTGAATTTGTTCAGCACCAGTCACCAAATATTTTACTTGTACTAAAAGAAGAAAAAGAAAAGTTAGGCTCATGGCAGAAAGGTAGAGGCAAATGTGAATTATCAGAGCTATTGCTGGCTAAAGATTTGTGAATAGTTTAGGATTTTGTTCGGAAGAGAGAAAGGGAAAAATGCAGGTTTAACGGGGAGAGACTTAGGAGTGAGTTCTCTTAAAATCTCTGCTTGATGTTTTATTTTGTAATCTTGTTTCCAACTTTACAATCCACTTTTGGTACTCAGACTTCTGTTGCTAGGATAAGCTCATAGTATTTTCAGCATTGAACTGATATTTAAATGAACTTATTTAATGCTGACAAACCTGGGGTGCTATCTTCTTTGGAGTAACAACACTGTGGGTGTCGCGACCTTCTGGAGAGTAAGTGGATCTGAGTCACTGGCTACTTGACAGGCCGAAAGTATAACTCTGAAGTGCTATGAAGCCTAGTGTTGGATGTCAAATTCTCGAGAAGCAGGGAAAGATCAGCACTACTCCCAGCCAGGAAAAGCAGCAAAGTGACAACACTTTTCCTCTCTGGCTTGTCACACTCCATTAGCACTTGTACCTCTCAGTCCTGCTCAGAAGCAGGGCTTCTTCTAAGATCCTCTAGCCAGGATTATTCAGTTTGTATGGACCACAAAACTGA
>VZTM01040211.1:5123-22912 GCA_013400555.1 Jacana jacana
ATCACAGTTTTCTGTGTGCTTACGTGTAAGTTCATTATTTGAAATACCTACTGCTGTGCAGAACACAAATTCATTCTTTTTTTCCTTATTTTTTCCTTTCTCTTCTGTGGAGAGAAACTAGTAGCTGAACCCAACCACGCTGGAAGGTATTACTCACTACTTTAAAGTTGGGGAAGCAGGTTTGACGTGTATCCCTATTGCTTAGCATGAACACTGCTATTTTTCTGTCCTGTACTTACTGCAAGAGGGAAAGTGGAGGGTTGCTTCCTTCTTTCTGCCAGGTCTATAAATTTTGGCAGATTTTGATGTGATTTAGACACCTCACTTTTCACGTAAGCCACTGCAGGATCAGTGATGCGGAGGGGAAAGGGCTGTAAGAATTGGGCGCGTTGCATGGGAAACCTCTCTTGTATTGAGAGCCCGGGTGACATTTGATGACTGGATATCATGTAAATAGAATTCTGTTATTGAAATACTTTTTCCACAAGGGCTTTACTGCTGTTGGAATGAGACTTATGGATTAAGAATGTAGGTTAAAGTGCACAGGCAGAGTTATGCGGGGCATCTATGTGAACTGTAAATGGTTTATATTTAATACTTAAGTATGAAAGGTATTTACAATTGTTTTTTTAAAAGTCAGTGGAACTAGACTGAAGGTGGTTGTCTTGTCCTCATAAATATTGTGTTCTGTTCTTAGTGTTTTCAAAGATTACTATTTTAATTGTGAAATAGCAGCTAAGGTCTGTAGTGTAAACTGATCTAAGTGTTGGGGGGGGGGAATCTTTCATTGATCACTATTGCTCTTTGAAATATTTCTTCTCATTCATCTTAATTCTTGGAATATGCTCCTGTGCATGTCATCTTTATTGCTGAAGGGAGAGTAAAGGGAAATGAGAACTGTCTCCATTTTGATGTGTCTGTGTGCGTTGTTTTACAGTGCAAAGTTAATAAATCCCGATTGGATCGCTCTGCACACCTCTCGGGGCTACGAGAGTCAGCCACATAAGTTATTTATGCGTGCAACAGGTAAGAAAATTATATTTCCTTTGGATGATGGTGCAGTTCTGTCTTGCTTCCTAATTTTAGCAAGCTTAATATGCGGCTTCTCTGTCTTCACCAGTTTGTTCTCGGTTCTTTGACTTGAGTGGCTTTGCAGGTCCGTTTATGAACCAGACTCCTCTGTCCTCTTCTCTTCTGCCATCGTTTGTGAAGCTGATAAATATAAAATATACACCCAAACTGGTTCAGTAAAAACTCTAAATAAATAAAATACCCTAGGTTTTTTCTTGTTTCTTAACTTTGAAAAGAATGTTGTTGTTTTCCCTTCCATTCGGATAAATACTCTTTTTATTTTCAGGTTGGCTTGGGTTTACTGTGGCTTTCAGGTTTTAGTGTGAATTTATTTTGCCTGTAGACTGGCATTCATGACTTAACAGCCTCTGCAGCTCTTGGAGATCTTTATTTTGAACTGAATACTTAATCTGAAAGGGAGAGATATTTGATATTTTTAAATATCAAACAATCTTCTCTTTCAAACAGTCACCACTTTCTAGAGAGAAACTTCTGTTAAATGGTAAAATATATTTTTAATTTTTTGTTTTTATACTAAATTTCAGTTTCCCATAGTCACTCATCTGACCATTGGATTGTTTTGAACTGCTGCTACACAGAAAAGGGTAAAACAAGGGCAGGAAAAAAAATGCAGATAATTGATTAACTGTTTCAGTAGGAGAGCAAACAACGTGGGCAGCGAGCCCTTGCTCTCTACTGGCAGATGCCATATTGTCCTGTTACTGCTTTCTGCCATTTTCAATCTGTCTTTCTCTTGGTGTAACAGTAGAATCTCCCAAAATGCTTCCTGACTGCACCAGCAGAATTTCTTGTTCATCAGTAGCTTTCCTGTACTTCACAAACCCCTCAGTCTGGTCTCCAGTAATTGACTGGACTGAAAAAAAAATAAAAATCACTAGAACTTAATTACCCTTGAAATGATCTTTATTAATTTTGAAGTCAACTCACTTGACAAACCACTGATGGATCCAGGAGAACAGCTAACCCTTTTTTGACAATAGCCATTAGAAGAATGCATTAAAAATAATTCAGAGTGGTCCATGTCAGCTGCTGGTGTTACACCTCTATTTTACCTGTCACTCTATTTGTTTTGCTAACGCCTTGGGTAGATTTGTTTAATTGTGGTTTAAGCCTCCACAGTGATTCATCACCAAAGAACTGATGCCTTTAGACATTCTCTTCCAAAGCCTGTGATTAAAAAGTGGCAAAGTATCCTTCCCTTGTGGAATAACTGTTTTCTGAAACCAGTTTCTAAGCTTTTTCTCAGGCTCCCAAGGCAGTGCTCCAGAAGAATTCACCCGGTGGTTTAAGCACAAGCAGGAGTTGAGGTACTTTCAGGCAGGTTTTTTTGCCAGCCCTGGTACCTATATTTGCTGTAGGCAGATGATCAAAGCCCAAGAACTAGTTTTGGTCTGTTTACCCACATCACTGGGGTGATTCACACAAATACAGTGGAGATTGTAACGATGCAGCAGCGCTGCTTAATTATTTGAGTCTTCAGACTGTCTGTTCCATCAAACAACTTGAGTGGATCTAACTGTAGTTGATTTCTTTGGAGAATGAAGAATGCCTTCTCTCACTTCGGCATGTGAGGAACTAGAGTGTGCTCCCTTGTTGACTGAGGCTGTGCCAGAAGCCAAAACAGCTGAACACATGGAAGCAGCAGGTTTTGGACATCAGAAATGATAGCATTAGAAACATTAACAAGATCAAATTCTGTAGACTTATTTCTTTTTGTCCTTTGAAGTGGAACTACCCACTTGGTTCTAATGAAGGACACTCTGATGTTTTATTGTTGGTTTGCCTATACTTTTTCCTTGTCTTCCTGAAAACAATTTTGGGAAAAAAAATACTTTAGTTTTGGTATAATTGCTAGCTGTCCTGAAAGCAGTGAAACACACTGTGATGGAATGTGTGACAAAAGCAAAGCGTATTGAGCTGAACGTGTGTTCACACCCCGTTTGAACTTCAGTTGAATTGAATCCCAGAATCCCTGAATGCTCTGGGGTTGGAAGGGACCTCTGGAGATCATCTAGTCCAACCCCCTGCCAGAGCAGGTCCACCACCAGCAGGTTGCAGAGGAATGTGCCCAGGTGGGTTTGGAGACTCCAGCACCTCTCTGGGCAGCCTCTTCCAGGGCTCTGCCACCCTCAGAGTGAAGAAGTTCCTCCTCGTGTTTAGTGAAGCTTTCAGGGAAGGCAGGCAGCTAGGCTGGCTTCAGCACTGTGCAGTCACTATCAGCTGAGGATTTTTACACCAAATATGACCAGGATATGGAGCATTGAGGAGTTAAAAACTGTCAAAGATTGACAATCCTGCTGGAATTGCACAAGGTGAAGAGCACTGAGATGAGCAGGAGGATTCTAACACCTGGTTAATCTTTCTTTTTCAGTGCTTGTTGCTGATTTGCTGGTTTATATTCCTGCAGTTATTTTATATTGTTTTTCCTTGAAAGAAACATCTACTAAAAAGAAGGCAAGTATCTGGGGGGGTATGTAAATTAAAAAAAAACAACCCAAAAAACCCCCATACTGTTAAAACAGGGTAAAAATGTTACAATCTCAGAACCTGGTAACATACAGAACACAGTGATGGCTTCAGTTGATGTAAAACTAATGACAGTCTGTGTATCTTGTGTTAAAGGCTTTTCAGTTAAAAAGATTTGTTTGACAAAGCTGTTATCTTACAGCAATTATTTGAATGCTCTCAGTAACTTTGAAGCTTTTAGTAGCTGTGAACTCCTGAGTTATTTCTTTCTGGATTTATTATTTAAGTAGTAAAACTGAGGTTTGTTCCATAACGGGGGGGAACCTGGGAACTGCTTTGTCTTGCACACTCCTTACAGTAGAACCAATATGCTTTGGAACAATAAGTCCTCTGATTTTTGGAGTGGTTCCAAGGGTTAAGATGGGTGCAGGTCAGCTTTCAGGTGGCTGGTGGATGGCAGGCTGGTCTCCAGTCAATGTTTTCTTATTTATGGAAAAATCTGTATCCCTTTTTACTCCTGAAAATGTGACTGACAGATGACTTGAAGATTCTTACATGCAGGGTGAACCATTTTTGTACTGAGGAAGTCTTAAGTTCTTTGACTAGTGTCTAACTTGAAGATAATTTTCCCTTCTTTTCCCTTTCTTTCCAGGTTTCCAGTGCTCTCTGCATCCTGCTTTATCCAGGCCTCATTCTTATTGACCACGGACACTTCCAGTATCCTTGTTCTGCAATGAAATGAATTTCCCTTTACACCTTAGTTCTTCTGGAGATGGTGGAGGAGTGTGTCAACTGTAGCTGTGTCAGATGTCCAGGTCTCTAGTGTGCTAGTCTGGTTTTGCAATCACTCAAGGCTGCATTCACTTCACTTAATGCCTCACCATTTAAAAGCAAGTTGTCCCATACGAGCTAGGCCATTGGAGCTAACCACTCAATAGTGGTGGCAGACACCTTCACAGTCGGGTCTTTTTACAAAGATTTCAGGGTTTTTTATACTTGTTTTGCACATCAACAAGCTGTTGGTTGACTTCTCTGGGCTGTGCTGCCCCGTGCTGTCGAGCCAGAGGGACAGAATCCTGGAGTTGTGATAAATGTGGATATTTAAATATTCCAAGGAGATACAAAATCTCATCAGCACCTACTAAATCAAGTTTTCATCATACTGATTTTCTTCCAAGAGAGTGCATGGTGAACTTGGAAGATGATACAGCTTAGAAAGCAGATTTGGAAGGAAAAAAAATTCATCATACTATTGGATATTTGAGTTACAGTTCAGGAAATCTGAAGTTCTATTGTTGGCCTGACTCTTTGCACAAAGAGGAAGGCAATAATTTGTTCTGTGGGTCCTGTGTTGGACAGGGCAAGAAGTAGCGACCTGAAGTTACTGTAGTGAATATTAGCTTTCTTTAAATACATGGCAAAAGTCTTTTGAACTTTAATTACAGT
This sequence comes from Jacana jacana, assembly GCA_013400555.1. NCBI lineage: Eukaryota > Metazoa > Chordata > Aves > Charadriiformes > Jacanidae > Jacana > Jacana jacana. The sequence continues at coordinate 10,128 of VZTM01040211.1, forward strand.
GAAATCTTGGAGTAGATGTTGTGGAATCTGCAGCGTGAAGATCTTTCTGAGGTTCAGCAAACCTCGTGTCAGGACTGACCCGGGTGTACAGATACCCTTGAGGCAGACAGATCTGCGTGGCCTCCTGTGCTGTCTGCCAGCCCTGTGACCCTTTGGTGTGAATAACCTCATTATCTGTGAGCAGCCCCTCAGGAGTCAATAGACGTGTTTAACCTCAACTGGGGCTGTGTGTCTCTGTGAGATCACAGCCTTTTGGTGTAGCTCCCTGCTGATGTCATCTCAAACACACGTGGTGCTGTTCAGTGGGGAGCTTGAGCAGGCTGAAAACAACACGGGCATCTGGATGTGTTGTCACAGCTCCTCATATTGACAAGGAGAAAACAAAATACTGTGAAATTTGGAACAATATGAGTTTCTCTTCTTTGGCTTCTCTCACTGTGTAAAAAAAAATTCACAACAGTAAAAGATGAAGCTAATATTTTGTTGCAACTTCCTATTAAGTGTAGCTTAGTCTCTTCCAACTCTCCTGAGCTTGGGAACCTGTTCTCAAAGTCGTAAGGAAGTAACGTTGCTTTTAGGAATGATTATTCGCTGTGAGTACAGTATGAGCAGCCAAGGAACTGCTCAGGGATGAGGGTGCATTGTGAATATAATAGAATCAGAAACTCCAGGAGTCCTTGAACTAAATACTATATAAATTAAATGCTGACAAATTTGGATATTCTGCTGGGAGGGAGAGACTTTTGGAAGTTTTATCCTTAATCATGTAAATACCAAGAAAAAATATCTACCCTGATGTGTCTTCCCACGTACAGTCAGCAAGAGCTTAGTTGACTGAGTGTACACCATGTGTGTGAGTTAATGACACTGCTTGTCCTCGGTTTTGCCTGTGCAAGCTTCAAATCAAGCCTTAGAAATAGAAAAAGTGCTCTTTAATTACAAGTAAAATGACTTCTGTCTCTGAACATCATAGTCACAACTGGCAACGTGTTTTTAAAGCTAACTTGGGAAAGCTTGTTTGGCACGGTATTCGATGTTTGTCCCTCAGGGCGTTTGTTAGTGACTTCCAGTCCCAAGATGTGCATCTTGTCCTTGACATAAAAAACCATATACAACTCAGTGAGCCTGGGCTTTGCCTTGTGGGGTGTTCTCTGTTTGTCTTGTGACTGCGACCTTTTGGGGTCAGTGGCGTTTTGCTTGGCCTTAAATTACAAGCAAATGGAACTCTACCATTCTCTGCCCTTTTTCTGCTATTTACTTGGGAAGTGCTTCAAGAAGGGACTGAAAGGAAAGGGGTAAGTGATTTTTAAACCATTTCATCTTTCTCAAGAACGTGCTGGAGCATTGAGACTGTGGCTCTTATTTGCACGTGGGCATTTCTGAATGAGTATCTAGTGGAAGATACTTACCTTGTTGTAATATATATCTCTCCAGCAAAACAAGTATTTCTTGTTGAGATCCACATGAAGTATTTTCACTGAACAAATAGCTAAATCTGTTAAGGGGCCCTTTCTTGGGTCTCTTAATTGCATAAGGTGAATTAAATCCGGGGAGCAGCGTGGTCAGATGGACAGCTCTGGTTCTCACCGAGCTGCTGTCTCTGACCTGGGGACCAGAACTTGCTGTGGTGCCGGTAGCTCCCGTTTAGATTTGTTACCTTTTGTTCTCTACCCCTTTTTTAAAAAGGTTAATGCTATAAACTAAGAACTGACTTCTGTTACCAGCAGCTGCATTTATCTTTTGTGATGTTTCTCTTTTGGTTGCAGATTGGTGTTGTTAATTAAGATAGCAGGGACAGTGGTGGCTTCCTTCGCTGTCTGCTGGCTCCCCTTCTGTACCGACATGGCACAAATCATGCAAGTACTCAGAAGACTCTTTCCCATTGACCGAGGCTTGTTCGAGGCATGCATGTTTTCTTCTCCCCCACCCTGCTCTACGTGTTCTGTATTCTTAGATCCCCTGAGAAACCTTCATCGTGACCTTTAGGGGGTTTCATGTGGGAGACACACCACAGGGCCAGTAATCTGAGATGGCTTCTTCAGCGCTCGTTTCTTGCCAGTTATTTAATGCAGTATTTAACCCCAGCTCAGCTGGCATCTTCCAGGATATTATATGAGTAGACAACACTTATCCCATCATCAAACCCGCACTTCAACCCATACATTTTTCCATTGAAACAGATTCCATAGTAATTGACAGTGTCAGAAGATGGAACCTTAAAAGTCAACAGCTCCAGCCTTTGATTCTGCTGGGCTTTTTTCCCCAACAGGACTCATTATTTAAAGATAGTGGTTTGGGTGCAGTCTAGAACTTCCCTTTTGTCCCACCTTGTACTTCCAGTGTGAATTTCCACACTATTTTCTGAAAGTTTTAGCCTGACTTTTCCTCAGGCCCTATATGTTTGCTGTGAAGTGCTGGGTACCGCAGCCGGAATCCAGTAAAGCCATTCCTTACCTACTGCTGCCCCCAGGGGAGTCACCCGTGGGAGAAAGGGTGCTCATTTCCCAAGTGACAATGAGCTGGTGTTTTGCTTAGTTAAGGCCCCAGTCTTAATATTATGCTTTTAAAAGCAAATCCTCAACCTCAATTTTAACTGATAAAATGAAACTTTGAATTTTGGGGTGTTGGTGTCGCAGGGATTGAAGCAAATACTGACACAGTTTGATTCATCTTCACATTTCTGTTAAAAGACATAACACCACACCTGGCCCTTTTTTCTTCAGAAGTTAATGCTGATGTGCCAAAGGCAGTGTTTTATTTAAGTGGCTCTGTGGAAGTCTTCTCAAGTCTAGTCTCTGCTAGTTTACTAAAAAAACTAATAAAAAAAGCCAACAAAATCCCAAAGCAAACAATCCCCTACTACTCCCTCCCCCCAAAAGACACCCACCACCTCCCAGATAAAAACCCCCAGCCTGAAACCAACTCAGTGACCCTATTTCTTGGGAACTCTGGGATTTATAAAGAAGGGTTTGGTCACCACATATATATTTATTTTCTTTAATCCAGTACAAAATTTAAAAACAAAACCTGTAAATGACAATTAACCATCGAGTCTCGAAGTGCCCAAGGATTTTAGTCTAATATTAGCCCAAATATTTTCAGAGCTGAGGAGGGGAGTGACTTGCTGGACGCTAATCTAGATCAAATGAGAAACTGTCCACGTAAGCAGCGGGCGGTAAACTTACCCCGGGGCTGGGTGGAACAGGTTCTTTGAGTCTGGTTCCCATTTAGAGGAGCGGTAACAGATGCTGAGGGTTGTAAAATCGCATCGGCCGCTCGGTCGGCCTCGTCTGTGTTTGCTGGTGCTGCCAAACCCTCCGCTGCCCCGTAATCCTCAGCAGATTTGAAGGGCATTTTCCGTTGGGGCTGGTGAGCACGTGAGGCCCAGGGCTCAGTTGTTGGTGCTGGTCGCTCTCCGGCCGTTATGTCCACACAGCTGTGATCCCAGCAGCTGTTTGGGGATGAGTTTCACGAGCCCGATAGCTGGAGTTACAAATTTAATTTTGAAAGCGATCCTAGCACAACTGCTAATGTCTTTAGACCTCTTGATTTACTGGAGGGTTAACTCTGTCATGGCTAGCAAGCAGCAAGCGCGGCGAAATACCCTCAGGTACGTCATGAAACGTGACAGTACAGAGAACATCTGCCCGTTGGAGAAGCAAGGAATTCCTAGGTGGCAGTGTGTCATCAGGGACAGAAAATGGGTGACCTCACCAGTTCAGAAGCAGACTGTGGTGCTGACGAGCTCTTTCTCAGTCATCCTAAGCACACCTCTAAATGAGTCTGTTGACCCCTTGGGGTTTGTAGATGAGACTTGACTGAAGGTACAGCTCAGCCTGATCTATCTCTGCAAGCGTCCTTCAGCAGCATCACAGTGAAACCCCGATGATCCCCCACCTCTGAAGCCCCATTGTTGTCACAGCCATAAATTCAGATGGGTGAAATCATCACTAATTACCTTTGTTTTCCCTTCCAGGATAAAGTTGCCAATATTTGGTGCAGCCTAAGTGTCCTTATAAAGATAAAGAATATCCTATCGCCTCAAACTCAACTCAAAGTCAGGTAAGAGGTGACTGGAGTTGGTTTAGGCAGGGTAGGGTTTTTGTTATTTTTCTTTGCAAAATGAGTAATTTCTTGTCAAAGAACGATGAAAGGTGCTGTTCACAATCTTGGGGGGGAAAAAAAAGTGGTGTATTTTTTTTTCCTATAGTGAACTTTTCTCTGAAGTGCTAAGGGTTTCCCCAAAGTCTTGTCAGGAATATTCATACCTGAAACGTTTCCTGCTCGTGCACGTAGTGAGTTACGCTGCTCGGGTGGTTAAAGCAGAGTTGGGACTTTGCTGCTTTCCCTGGCAAAGAATTACCTCTTTCAGTGCTCTGAGAAGTCAGGGTTCACACTGGTGGGTTTTGACGAAGTGAAGAATTCGGGTCTAGGTCTATAGAGTCTGAAATACTCACGGAAACGCTTTATTCCTCCTCCAAAAGCGCTTCTGTCAGAGGAGGCCCCTCAGTGCCCCCATCCTCTTGGGGGGGATTTTGTACTTTGGAAAACGAGCACAGGATTCCTGCCTTCTCTGGTTTTCAGAAGTGATGATGGGATGTCACAGGTGCAGGTGCTCACGTATTGAAACTCTTTTTCTCACAAAACCCTGCAGTTTTGCTGTAACCTTCCTGAGCCTCCTTCCTGCTTGTATAAAACTGACCGTCCACCCTTCTCTGCGAGGCTTTAAATTTGCTTTGGTAAGTGTCTCTACTGCTAAAGCCATCCTCTTGCTGCTGGTAGGGAGGGGTTAGAAAGTGGTTTGGGGGTCTTTTAAATTCAGCCTTTTTCCCTTAGCACCAGTTTATTGAATGCTGTATTTTTCTTGTCTTCCTCTGAAAAGTCTTTAGAAAATTCCATATACCCAGTAAAGCCTCATACAGAGTTGGGATTTGTCCAAAGTGCTGGTTTTTCTGCCTGCATTGGCTGCAGAGTTCAATAAACCAGTCCCCAGACGGACACTGTACGTTCGTTACCGGTTTGAAAAGAAAATGATAGTGTTTTCCCAAATGTTTGCCTTTTTCTTAGCCATGATACCATTGAATTTAAGCACATTAACGTGCAAAAATCACGTTGATTTCAACCTTGAAACCCAAATTATCTGGGTGGGTTCTAAGGTTTGAGGAGTTACAATAATTTTTGGTTTTAATTTTATGTGAGTTTGACACGTTATCCCAATATTGTCTAAATGCAACATTTAGCCTTTGTAGGAATTGACCTGTGTTTTACAGCCTGTTTTTACTGGGGGGGAGGATAACAGGCAGTTTGTTTCCTTTGCTGTACTGGCTGCTTGTGATGAGCTAAATCTGATACTAGGGACGGGAGTAGCTGTCACCAGCGCTGGTGGGGACACTCAGTAAAGCCATCAGGAGCAAGGGCCCTGTACAGGAAGTGTTTTCTGACCCAGGCTGGGTGAACTTTCAAACAAGGTGGGGTTTTATTTTGCCTGTAGAGGTGGTTACAGGAGCAGCTCTGGGTGTTTGCTAATTGCACTGGAGTAAATGTAGCAGTTAATTAGCAAAATCAGATCCTTCAGCTCCTCCATTCCTGTAAAGTCTGTGCCAGCAGAGAAGCTAAAGCCGTGCTTTGCATTGCAGTCACACACACTAATATCCTCTGGTTTCCTTCCCTAAGGTTAGTTGTGCGTTGTCATTTTTCCTCTTCTCCTTTCAAGTCCATGAAAAATCTATCCTTCTGGTGTCAGTGTAAGTAAATCCTTTTCCTGTGGAGATCTTTTGATTGCACGCTGCTTTCTCGCTTGCATACAGAGCTGATTTAAAAAACTCTGCACGCTTGACTTTGAGTAACTGGTAGATGTAAGTATACTGGTGCTGCTGGGGCAGTTGCTCTGAGGGGTTTGCTGGAGCAGGATGTGGCAGAGAGCAGAGCTGTTGACCTGGGGACAGGCTGCTGTGGGGATCGTAGAATCATAGAATGGTTTGGGGTGGAAGGGACCTTAAATCTCACCCAGTGCCACCCCCTGGGCAGGGACACCTCCCACCAGCCCAGGTTGCTCCAAGCACCATCCAACCTGGCCTTGAATGGGATGGTTCAGAGACATCACTTAGTTGTCCAGCAAGGCTGGAGCTCGATGACAGGTTGAACTGGGCAACTGATCCCCCACTAACAGTGATGGTAAAGGGGCCCCTCTCTCCCTTTGCCCTTACAGTGTGTTTTCCCCATCCCCTGAGCACAGCCCTGCGCAGGGCAGAGTGTTTCAGTGGGGTGCAGGGGGGCAATGGGGCACCCCAACAGGATACAGCTCTTGGGGTGCTGCTGTACCTGGATGCTGTGAGCTGGTGCCCGTGGGGTGTGGGCAGAGCTCTGCCCCTGGGATGGGAGCACAGCGGCGGCGTGGGAGGAGGAGGTGAACTGCTGGCACCTCAACATCTGCATTATCTGCATTTCCTCTTCTCGTTCCAGCCCAGTCTGCTTAGTCATAAATGAAATCCCTTTTATGGCCACGTGGTTTTTACTTGTATCAACTTTCAGGTGAGTTGGACCCTCTTAAAAACCGGGCTCTTCCCCAATTCTAGGAAATACAAATGCATTCTTTTCTTCCTCTTCTTTTTACACTCTCCAAAATGTAACTCAGAACCCACACTCACTCCTGTGGGTGCTTGTGTTTTCCCAGTATGTTGCCCCTCCTGCTGAAGGACGGGCTGCTGCTGCCCTATGCTGTCACCACGCTGACGTTCCTCTCCGTCTGCGCGGCCTCCTTCTCCGTACTCGAGAAGACTTCAGCAGAGGACCTGCAGCTGAAACCCTTCTCCCTTTCCCTCAAGGGCTACATTCCTTGGTTTAAGTCTTTTCCCAAGATGGTCAGGAGTCTGGTAAGTGATTTTTTTAATTCCTGTAACTCTTGGCTGCAGCTCTTTGTGGTATGGAAGCACTCGCATAAACCGGTTTCATGCCCGTAACCGTGTGTAAACCCTGGTGGCGCTGTGTCAGCCTAGAGGCGTGCTGTCATTCTGCTGCAGTGTCACCTCCCTACACACTGGAGGAGAGGGAGCCCCCACCTCCAGAAGCTGGTTCCTTCCGGGTGTTCAGTCATCACTCACTAATACCTCACTCCTTATCTTCCAGTTCCTTCTTTCTGGAACCCTGATGGGCCTCCTGTCCCTGGCCAGCGCCGTGCTGTCCCCTCCTCAGAGGTGGCCTGACTTATTCCCCGTAGCCGTCTCCCTGGTTTCTTGTTTACACTTTTTATTATTTTGGGTGTATTTTAACGTCGTTCTACTCTGGGACTCGAAGAATAGTAGGAGCCAGAAGAAAACCAGTTAATCAAGGACTGAACTGGGAAAGGAGGGAGCGTTTTGAGCGAGCGGTGCCTGGCCTTGCAGGTAAAGGCGTTTGTGAGGTCACACGATTCCTGCAACCTCAGGAAAATCAGGAAAACGCATTATTTGTGGTTAAACCCAGAGCAATCGGACTGTTTTCAGGGAGGAGAGTTTTGAAGAGCTCTTGCAAACGTGGTTTGGTGTGTTCTCCTCCCAAGTGTAATACTTTTGTTACTGTTTGTAAACTTACCTGCACCCAATAAAGGACCAAATTTTGACTTAATGCTGAAGTGACCCCCGTTGTATCAGCGAAGGAACTGGATTTGTTAGCGTGATGTTGACACGGTTCCCGGCCTGACAAGAGCATGAAAGCAAGTGGAGTAGGGCCAGGTTGAGGAGAACCTCTTGGCTGGCAGCTCTGGAGCTGGTTTATGACACCAAGGAGCCATGTGTTGTCAGTCACTTCGGTCCTCGCTGCGGGTCAGCGGCCGTGACTTGGTTTCAACGCTCTTGTCTTGCAACTCTCTGGGCTGTTTGTAACGAGAGTGAAAAGCTGGAAAAAAGATCTTGGTTCCCCTGAAAGGACAGTGGTGCAGGGAGTGAGCTCTTCAAAATACAGCCTGACCCCATGGTGGTCTGTGGAGGGGATGGAACTCCACTGCAGAGTGCAGCCCTCGCCCCCCAGCTCAGAGAGTACAAATGGATCCAATCATTGTCTAAGAGCTGCCTGGCAGGAAAGGACCTGGGGGTGCTGGTTGACAGGAGGCTGACCATGAGCCAGCAGTGTGCCCAGGTGGCCAAGAAGGCCAAAGGCATCCTGGCTTGTATAAAGAATAGTGTGACCAGCAGAAGNTGGTGGAGTCCCCATCCCTGACTGTGTTTCAGAGTAGATTGGATGTGGTGTTGAGGGATCTGGTGTAGGGGAGAACTTGTAGAGTAGGGCTGATGGTTGGACTTGATGATCCCAAGGGTTTCTGCCAACCTGAATGATTCTATGAAGGAAATAAATCACAAAGCAAGTCAGGATAAATAGTTTCATTAGGAATCGGTCTAGCCTTTGCCTTAAATCCAACAAACACGTAGAATATTCTAATACAACATAGCATAAAAAGAAGCCACGCTGTCCTGGTTTAAAGCTTGTCCCCGTCCCTCCCCGCGCTGTCACATACCTCCCTGTGGCCATTAGCACATTCTGGGCTGTCGCTGCAGTGACAGTGGGAGCGTGTGAATCAGCTGTTCCGGGACCCTCCAACTGTGTGAGCTGCCATACCCCAGGTGAAGCAGCCACGGCCCCCAGTGTCTTGAGTCTTTTTTCCAGCTTTTATTTGTTGTGGAAAAAAGTCAGCAGAGCCAACCTGGTACCTCTGGTGGCTCAGAGGAAATACAGGCCGAGCGCTGGAAGGGTAACTGGGAGGTTACTGGGGCGAGTGCAGTCCAGCAGTTTACCCACACGGGAGCAGTTTGCTATAAAGCACCGAAACTTAAGTATTTTCCCAAGTATTTAGAACTTTTCCGAGGGTGTGACTCCAGCGGTGGCACGCAGGACCTCTGCCCACAGCCTGCCCTTTCCTCCCAGGAGCGTAGGCCCGAGGGGCACCGATGCCTTTGGAGGCAGAAATAGGCAGCTTTTGTCTCCAGAGGCTGCAGATGATCTGTGTTCCCTCCAGGCTGGGCTGGTGAGAGGCTGCCCCAGTCCAGGCAGCTCCAGGAGCAGCTGCTTCACTGAGGGAACAGGTTTGAAAGCAACCATGAAGCTGGAAGGAAGCAGAAGGCCTTCAGGTTTCTAATCAGCCCTTTCTCTGGTGTTCCTCAGGCTCTGGTGGTGCTGTCCTTCCCACCCCCCATAGGACAACATTAGTTTTGAGTGTATCTCTTTCCTTTGTCCTTGAGGTGGCCTCCAGGGGTGATAAACTGCGAGTCACCCGATCCACCTCCTGGGGAACTGGAACCAGTTCTTGAGGGAGCCAGCTGTTTCTGAGAGGCCAAAGCCTGGAACACCCAGAGGTCAGAGAAACAGTAACTGCTGAAACAGCTAAGGCACCAGGGGTGAGGAGTATTTCCAGCAGCAGCTTAGTAGATAACTCCCTATTTCCCTAAACCCCCCCCAATGACTAAACACCAAATTTCACGGTGTTTGGTGACTGCTGTGGTGTAATTCCTGCTGTAAATCTTCACACCCGCCACCGCCTTCGCTCTTCCTGCCCTTACAAGTTCTGTTTTCTTCTGAGACGCTGCAGAACAGCTGGATTTAGCCTGGAACAGAGACATTCAGCTACTGCCTCTTCTCAGCTCAAGAATTACTTAATTTCCAGCTACTGGAGGTCGCAGTCGGGTCTCTATGAACTACTGCTCCCTTCCCAGCCAGAGCTTTTCCAGCCACTACCACCCCACCAGCACGGAAAGCTTGAATGGGAACGGTGTAGAAACGAAAGAGAGGAGCTGCCCCAATTACTATTGTCTTTTCTGATCAGCCTGTGCAGGTGTTAAGGGGGAAAAAAACAGCTTTATAAATGAAAAGCTGCCCAGGAATAGCGTATACAGGTCTACCCACGAGCTGGACCACACTTAGCAGTTTGGTTCTCACACTCATTTTTTATAGCTAAAATTCTATCTGGTTGGCAGCACTCTGTGGTGGTAGAAAGGCCACTCTGGTGGGGGAGATGGCGAGGTTTCTTTCTCCAGCAAAAAGAAAGAAATCACTGTGTGGCACTTTTTCAACTTGAGGGAGAGCGGCTGGAGGGCAGGCACTGGTTTGGGGTGAGGATACCTGAGGTGGGTTGTTTGAGCAGCACAAACGAGAGAGAAAAAAAACCAACCTGGTTTAATAATCATGAAATACCAAAAGTCATCTAAAATCTAAACTGTTGACCTAAAAAGCAAATGTTATTAGAGCCCCGTGTTTTAACTCCTTTATAGAGTGTATGGGGTGACTTCACAGGCAGTGTCTTTGCAGGTGGCAGCCCCAAAGAGGGACAGCAGTGTTTGCAAACCCCTGACCCCATCCGGCACCGACAGTTCAGCCCTCGCACACTGGAGCTTCCTCCTTCTTTTGAGCCCAGCCCTTATTAGAAAAAGGAAAGTTGTTAAACAAGCTGTCACAAAACTCTATGGATTTAGTTAATCGGGTTTTGGCAGCTTTTGGGGGGTGATGACTTGATTAAACGAGGCTGTACACCCAGAAGATGAGCCCTAATCTCCTCTTAAAGTCTGGGCAGCTTTAGGCCTCTACTCATTCACATGAGATGTACTGAAATGGCTTTTCATCTCTGGGTTTGCATAAGGAGCAGGCTCCTCCTCTCTCAGATGATGATTTTCCACCAGTGCAACAGTTTCCAGCATTTCCCCTCTCAGTTTCCTCTGAGCAGCTCCTGGTTTTAGCAGCAGCTCACCACTGTTGGTGCAGAAGCCAGAGTGGTTGCATGATCCGCGCTGAATCCCAGCAAAGCTGCCCAAGGGATTCACCGAACAGGGGGCACCCAAGTTCATCTTTGAGCACAGTTTCTTCTCACCCAGTTCTGAGAGGAAGGGTTATACTTCCTTTATTTTTTTTTCTTCTTTTTAAATTAATTGTTAAAAACCCACCAGGGGGTGTGTGTGTGTGTAGTGACAGCTCTGCAGTAAGACCCCAGCGAACCGCAGCCGGGTACCTAGAGCAGCAGTTTGCCCCCGCGCTGGCACGAAGCCCCCGCCGTGTAGTATCTGCATCGAGCGGTTCTGCTTGTGCACATTGTTAACCTTAAAGAGATGCCAGAAATTTTACCCTGACGTGCACCTGCCCAGCGCACCCAGCCATCCCCAACTGGTATTTGCTGGGGAGATAGGTTTACAGGCATTTCTGCGCTCCTTTTAAGTCCACCCGAGCAGATGTAGAACTTTGGGTGGCCGTGGAATGCGTTTTCCACATAGAGCCTGCCTGGAGGGAAGGCACGAGGTGAAGAGATGAGCAGTCGGGCAACAGCATCGTCGCTCCTGGGTGCGGGTCAGAACCGTCTGTCTGTCTGTCCTGCATCCCGTGCCGTCCTGAGGGCAGTCAGAAATACAGCCAGCCGTGCCAGAGCCGCAGGTGGCCTCAGCTCCCTTCAGCAGCAGGGATGCTGTAAGATGGGGTTTAGGCAAATGCTGGTGTTTTTATCATCTGTAGAAGAAGCTGCGAGGTACCTGCTAACAGCTGAGTTTTAGCTATCACAACGCTGTAGGTTTTCAACACTGAGCCAGCAAAGGGCTGTGCGGTGTTGGTCACACTTGGGACAGGATGGAAAGACCTAGAAAAAGGGTAAATATGGCTTTTTTTTGGCCATCAGGTGCAAACACTGCAGTCACTGCTGGCACAGGCGCAACCGTGGGCTGAGGTCATGGCAAACGTCCTGTAGCTGGTCAGAGTCGGGGTGAGTTCAGCTGAAGGCGAGGGCCCAGGGTAGGCCTTGAGCTGGTTATTGTGCTGTAGACCGGTCACTGCCGCCTGCAGGCCTCGGAAATTGCACTGAATGGTGGAAGCGAGGCACTAACCAGGACTCTGCTCCCCTGCAGGGGCTCTGTCCCTCGCTGACGCTGCTCCCAGCCTCGGGGCGGGGGGGTGGAAGGAGCAGGAAGGCTTCGGCCCCAGCAGCTAAGAACAAGCAGCACAAGGGTAACACGGGCTTGTGGACAAGCAGGGCTTCAAAGCTCTTCTTGCTCTACTGGGTCACCTGTGGTTACAGAATCAGCATGACCCCTCACTGAGGAGGGTAACGTGTGTGCTTGAGCTCCGTTCCACAGCTTATAGAACCCGTAGCTCTGCTTTTCCATATTCCTTGAGTGTGAGATTGTATTTCTTTCTTTCCAGAGCTTTCCAGAGGAGAGGCTTCATCACCTCTGGCTGGGAGCTGCAGACTTTAGAGACCTCTTCATCTCACCCGGCTTTGTGAAAGATAACGAGCAACCCGTTTCTCGTGCACAGGCAACGTGCCATGACAGGCAAGGTCAGTCTCTGGGCTTTCTCTTACAACACCACATCACAGACCAGGAGCCAAAGGAGGATGAATTAAAAACCCCATTAAACACGTCTGGAGGCGTCCCTTGGTATACTGGTTTATGCTTTCTGCACTGGGAACACAAAGTTGCTGCGGTGGATTGATGAGCAGGGAGCCTGGTTGCCGTGCAGAGAGGGGAGCGAGATGCTCCCAGGGAAGGGGGTGGCTGGACAGGGGCACCTTCAACCAGCCTGTCTGCCCTGCAGCCCCCAGTCTGCTCCTGGAGAGGAGAAACGCTAGGGGATGGGTCAGAGCGGGACAAGTTCCTCCAGAGTCACTGTCTTGTTTTGCTTAACGAGAAATAGCACATGGGAAGGAGCAACTGTTTCCCATCAGCTCTTGACTGGATGCACCAAACGTTTTAAAATGACATGGCACAGTCTTTACAGTTATTCCACCCGTCTGCGGGGCGCTGGAGGAGCCGGGGGGCTGGAGGAGCCGGGGGGCTGGAGGAGCC
>VZTM01040212.1:2177-37952 GCA_013400555.1 Jacana jacana
AGTGTCACCCAGCTGACAAGGCTTCCCCCTTTCCCGGGGTCATTTGAAAAGGGGGCTGGAGAAAGGGGAAAACGAAGGGATGGAGGAGCTGGATGAGCGAGGAGATGTTTTCTCCTGGAATAACAGCGATGATTCCCTTTTGCACCGTTTCTTTCATTTTTTTTTTTCATCCTTTTTTTGTTTGTTGTTGTTGTTGTTGTCGGGGCCCGTTGCCTGTTGGGGTTGTTTTTTTCTTTTTGCTGGTTTTATTTTCTGTCACCCTCTTTAAAATTTATTTAGCTGTCTGTCTGAAGGAGAGGGGGAGAACTGGGTGAGATTTTTGGTCCTTTATCTGGCTTTATTTCATTTTATCCGTGCATCAGAAAATTTCTGTGGCTCACACGGAACAAAGGGAGGGACAATTTCTGATGCATTAGCTCAAATCAAAATGCTCTTTCTTTCTCATTAAGAACTGCAGATAGATTTTCCCTCGGTGGGGAGTATTTCTATTTACACACACAGAGCTTTATGTGCATGTATATAAAGATATGTTTGTGTTGAGCTAGATGGAGAGATACCTTCATTCTAGTGAAATTACACTAGAAACGCGGTTCATTCGGGGATATTTAAATCACTGGGAATTTGGCAGGGGTCGGGCCCTGATTATTTTCTTTCGGGTTGGATGGCAAGGGATTGCAAATGTGAGCTCTGGCAAGTGCCCCGAGATGCAATCGCCCCTGTGTAGCCGAATCTCCAGTCGATCTGAGCGGCTTCTTCCCTCCCTTCCCGAGGAGGAGCGGGTGGCTCTCTCCGACTCTCCCAGCAAATCCCCGTGGTGTCGTTGCTGCAATTCTATGGAGTGTATTAAATCCAACCACNCACACACAGACCCTCAGACACCAGCGCCCCGGCCAGCAGTGGGGTCCCGGCAAACCAGGGATGGAGGGGGATGGAAAGGGCAGGACACACATCCCTTCCAGGGGTCGAGCTAATCTCCCCTCCTTTTGTTCCTGGGGAGAGCTTTAAAACATCCCCCAAAGCTTCTGCCCCTCCCACCAGGAAGCACCAGGCAACTTCACCTGAAGGTACAAATTCAGCCACTCTCCCTTTTCCTCTTTGCTTTGCAGCTGCTATTTGGGGAGGATGGAGATAATCCACTTTGTCATAGGCACAGGCACACACCCCCACACTCACTCACACCCAAAGCGGGATTCGTAGGGATTTCTTCAGCAGGCAGCGTTGCTGCTTGCTCTGACGCCGACTGCTTGTAATTACGCTGATAAAAAGGTAGCAGGGTGGATAATAGCCATTCCCATCCCTAGGAAGACTTCTGTAGATTAGTTACCCATTATCAACGCTACCTTTGAACCAGAGCCCTCCGAGGACCAGATTTTGCAGCCCATTAGAGTCAGTAAAAAGGCTGCCACGGGCTTCATGGATATGAGACCGCTGGCATTTGGCTGCCCAGATCAGCAGCGTTTTCTCCCAACAGTTAATTTTAGGGCCTGGTATCAAAACCTGGCGAAACTCATCCGTGTTGGCCCGTTGGTTTCCATCCCTCTCTCCCAGATGTCCGGACGTGCGTTCAGACACACAATTCGTGATGGGAAGGAGCTGGCACTCGGCGGGGTGGCAGCAGCATGGCTTTGGCTTCTTTGCTCTTGGCGTTGCTTATTGCTGGCCAGGGAGAAGTTTGGATGGAGGTCCAGGTGGCAGGACTGTGGAACCTCAGTGGTAGTCACCAAGACTCAGTCCTGGTGGAGCTGCAACCTGCCTTGCGCAGATTTTCCACGGTGCCCATCCTTTCACCAGCAAAGTAAATACCAGTTTTGGGTTCATGACTTCCCTGGGAGGTGAAGGTCCATTACCTTGGCTGTCAACATAGAGAATAAATTCTTGACCACATTGGCAGCCACGAGGTCAGTTCCTCAGCCCTCCTACGACTGCTGTGAAAGGAACTTCAGTTATCAAGCTGGCATGGGGTAAAGGGGATGGGAGGACATGGAGGACACCTCATCGTCATGGCATTGGAATGCCTTATGAAGGCATTGCAAGCTGCTCCTCTCTTGCTTACTCATGGGGATGGCCCAGCTGGCATCTTCAGGGCCCACTTAAGTGTGCAAATAGAGCTGGATTTAGAAACACGAGTACTTTGTGGTGCAGTTAGTCACAAGAGGGAACAGCTGTGCTCACCCATGTTCAAATAAAGACACATCCAGGGTGCTCCCACCCCATGGATGTCTGTGTAAAGAGATCAGGAGCAAGGGGAGGAGGTTTGAAGGGTTCCAGGCAGACAGGAAGGCGGGCAGACTGGTGCAATGCAGCCCATCACACTTCTCAAATACTCTGTGTGTCACTTCTCTTGCTCTCTTTCCCCCTTTGCCCTACACAGAAAAGATTCCTTGTGGCTGCAGGATGGGAAGATCATCGTCACTGAGAGCAAACACAGAGCCAGGGAAGGTTCCTTGTGGGGCTTTAGTTGGTTTTCATTGGTTTTGGTGGAGGACAGAAGTGCATTCTGCCCCTTCCCTCTTTGATGTTTGAATTCCCCTCAGTAAAATCGGATGCATTATGTGCTTTTGAGAGTTGTGACTGGACCATGGTTCTTGCTGGAAGGTGGTTAATCTTCCTCATTTGCAACTTACTCACTGTCTGGCCCACACATCACTCTCTGAACCGTGGTCTCCACGGCTGGGTACAGCCACCATGGTGGCATGAGAAAGCCACAGCCTATTTTTCCTTCTACGCCAAGAAGCCCACGCTGTGGCACATTGGGACAATGGGAGCACCAGTAAATCCCCACCAGGCAGCTTTGCAACCCCACTCTCCCTAAATACAGCCTTGGTGAGGAACCCCAACAGCATGTATGAATTGCTACAGGTATTTAGAGACCAAGCTATCAAAATATGCTGTGAGCACTAAACCTCCTCCTTCCATTGACACCTGGAAAATACCTTATAAACGCTGGGAGTTTGGAAACCCAGGCACTGGGTTGCTGGAGGCCTGGCTTTGGCATGGACCTGTGGAGTTGTGGCATGTGATTTTAGTTCCCTTTTTCATTTTGCCTTTATGCCTTTTAAGGTCCCTGAAGACTGAGATCCACGTCACCCATGTCATCCATACTGCTTGGCCAGAAGTCACAGCAGTACAAATAGTGACAAGGTATGTTAATATTGATATCACCACCTGTGGAGAACATGACAAAAGATGTGTGAAAGCTGGGTCTTGATGTGATTCAGTGGCAGAATAGGTGAAAAGATGGATTTTGCTGCTAAATTCATGTCCCCTCTTCAAGACAGGTCTCTCTGTGACCAGCTGGTTTTACTGTAGAGATGTCACTGCTGCCCAGAAGTGGAGGTTGGTCCAATGTTGGAGATGGAGAAGGATTTTAGAAATATGCAAAAGGTACTAACAGCATGAATTTCACCTGACTCCATGATGTTGACTGCCTCCATGGTCAATGGTGCAGTGGAGACCTCAGCAGCTCAGCCCACTGTAGATACTAGTCAATGGTAGGTGGGGTGCATTGCTTCTGGAGTTGCATTTCTCTTTGGAACTTGGTGCCTAATCTTCAGGTAGTTGAAGTCAGGTGTGATGCCTACAGGCCATAACCTCTTCTCTGAGCTCTAAATAGGCACTGATAACAATGAACAAATC
Source organism: Jacana jacana (assembly GCA_013400555.1). NCBI lineage: Eukaryota > Metazoa > Chordata > Aves > Charadriiformes > Jacanidae > Jacana > Jacana jacana. The sequence goes on from VZTM01040212.1 coordinate 5,814, forward strand.
AGGAGTACGTTTTGGGTGGGTTTCTCAGCTCCTTAGGCTGCAAGGAGATGTCTTCAACTGCAAAGGAGCAGCACCCATTTGACACTCCCAGAGACACCTTTGGCTTTGGCTGCCAAATGTTATTTTGAGAAGGGCTTTTGTCTCGTACTGTGTATACTTTCAGTTATTACATGCAGGCACTGGTGCCAGCTCTTTCTTCCACCCCAGAGCATGTCCTGGCCATCAACTAACTGCTTTAGAAAGGCAGTGGGTGGTAAGGCCAGGCCATGAAATGCTGGTGGGTGCTCTGTTCTTGCCTTTGCCACCATTCTGTGGTGTGACTTTGTGCAAGTGACTTCACCGGCATATGTCATGTCCCAGCTGGGTTGCTCTCCCTGAGATGGTCACTTCTTTAGGACAGGACACCTCTCCTGCGAGGATTTGAAAGACAGTAAGGGTCAAGGTGAAACTTGGGGCTCTCTGACACCTCTCCTTGTTCCTTCCCTCCATCTTCTGTTCCTTAGCTCCCTGTCTCCTGGTTGGCAGGGAACAGACAGGCACCTGCCTTTCCTGTCTTCTGCAGGAGAGGTAGGACTCTCAGCGGTGTAGCTTTGGCCCACCTAGTGGTACAGCAGGAGAACAAACCTGGAGAGAAAAAACCTCTGCCCAACAACGCAGCCAGTGCACAGGATCTGCAGCACCAGGGTTCTGGTTTCCTTTCCTCACTGCAGAAGATTTGGCAGAGCCCAAGATGGGGAAAGGGCTTGCCAGTGTGTCCCTGGTGAGACATCAGGGAGGGCTGGTCTGCAGAAAGATGGTGGGGGCCTTGCCTTGGAAGGTGAGAGGATGAATTGTGGGTGCTCCCTCTTCGCTTACCTCCTCTCTACATGCTCAGGAGGGATCAGTGCCCTGGGACAGTGCCACCATGCAGCTATTTCCTTGTCACCTCCACACTCAACTACTAAGGGTAAGGTGGGGACACCAGCACCCCTAGCCCTGGCCTTCTGCCCTGGTGAAGAGTAGGTACACAGGCAGGCAAAATATCTTCTGAGAATGGTGGTGGCAATTAGAAATTGCATGTGCTTCTCACAAATATCTCCTAATAAATGACAACAAAAGAGAACAGAACGTGCTACTGCACTTTTATCAGTCAGCAGAAGCAGATGAGAGGTCAATGCCATGTCTATCTTTAGACAAATATTTCCTTTCATTGTCCCTTCCTCCTAAACCCACTGAGTTGGTCACCTTCAACCACGTTCTCCAGAGTCTCTCATAAACACTCGGGGTTGGGCAAGAGGAATCAGCGCTCTACTTGGTAGGTCCATTTGCTGATGGAGAGGAAGAACTTTCCACTGTCTCCACCAGCAGGTGCCTGGTTGTGAAAAAAAATCACTTGGTGGAGGCCATCCTCTGACAAATGAGTGCTGTGAAGGATAAATTGGGATATTCCTCAAGGGAAATCCAATTTATTTCACAGGCAAACTGACCTTTTTGAAAGCAAGAAAATTCCCCTGAGAACGTAAGGAGCAGCCCTGCTTTTCTGGCACATTGGGAACTCCAGGTTCACCGAGGAAACAACCCAAAGTAGGAACCGAAGAATCGGATCGGTGTAAGTTTTCCCCTAAGGACTCTAATTTAATAAACGTGAACACAACCTGAGCCCTGCCTGTGTCCTGTGTGTTTGCTCATGGGGAATATCTCTAGGCTGGTTTCAGATTAAAAACCTATTAATCAGCAGCAGAAGCTGCTCATCTCTAGGGGTTCAAACCTTCTAGTATATATACAAATAACCACTCATGGGACGATGCAGGCTTAGACTGAGCACAATAAAATAACTGAGCACAATGAAATCTTTCCAAGGGAGCAATAATAAACACCCACTTTCTTTGAGAACAACATTCTGGTCTGGTATTTTGCCTCTTGAGGGCAAATCCTGCCCCCCTTTTCTTTCCTTTTTTTAGGGGGCCCTTAAGCCTCCTAAGGGCCATGAAAATGCTCAGGGAGCTGAAGCACCTTTGCTGTGAAGACCAGCTGAGGGAGCTGAGGTTGTTCAGCCTGGAGAAGAGGAGGCTCCAAGGAGACCTAAGAGCAGCCTTCCAGTCCCTGAAGGGGACCTACAGGAAGGCTGGGGAGGGTCTGTTTACAAAGGCCTGCAGTGACAGGACAAGGGACAATGACTTCAAGGTGGAGAAGAGCAGATTTAGATTGGAGATTAGGAATAGGTTCTTCACTCTGAGGGTGGTGGACCACTGGAAGAGGTTGTCCTGGGAGGTGGTTGAGGCCCCTTCCCTGGAGATATTCAAGGGGAGGCTTGAGGAGGCCCTGGGAAACCTGGTCTAGTTGGGGGTGTCCTTGCTGACTGCGTGGAGGTTGGACTAGATGATTCTAGAGGTCCCTTCTGGCCTGGACCATTCTCTGATTCTAGGATTCACTCTATGATTCTGGAGACATCCATCTCGCCACGTCTCAGCATCTAAAAGGGAGCAGGATGTGTGTGGGGGGTTGACAACTTGTTAAGGACGCGCATCCAAAGGGAGCTTGTGTCCTTGGAAGCAAAGTGCATGGATGGGTGGAATGAAATGTTCTCTGGGGGTCCTCGTTTTCTGTGCCCCCCTCCCCTTTCATTATCTACTGCCTGGAGAGCTACCTTCACCTACATGCCCAAACCAAGAAAGCTCAAGTCAAGCGAGATGGTTCTCAGCGCTAATTGTCAGTCAATACTGCGACGGGCACCACTACAAATGCAGTATTGCTGGTCTCAGAAGGAAACAGCAGGAGCAGAACAAGGCTTTGGGGGAAGATTCCCTCCAAATCCACACTCAGAATAAGGACTAGCTTTAAAAATGGGAATTTCTTTGCTCTGCTCCACCCGATCTCTCTCTCTATAGCCTCTCTCTATGATTTTGGGGGCAGTATAGATTGGATTAAGGAAAAGAAGAAGAGGAAAACGAAGTGTTTGTGAGACAGAAAGACCAGTAACAGCAAGTCATTTATTAAATCATCGATGCAATGATTTTGAAATTTTCTAATCCCATCCTAACATACTATTCAAATAACTCCTTTTCAAAGGGCCAGCCACACTCCTGCTGCAGGTGCAAACAAAAGGAAAATATTAAAATTGCAACCCGAATTTCATCCCTTTGTCAATTCACTCGTAAACACCCTCCTTTGAAACCCAAGTGATAACCATCTCTCCAGTCGAATGTTGGGATTCAGTCCTGTGCTTGCAAACCAATATGCATTTTAAAGAGGGATTACTCTATGCTGCTGACGAGCACTGGACTGAAAAACTACCCAGACTGGAGTGGCTTCTCTTCAGCCAAACAACAAGCTAATTAAGATACATTAAAACCAGTTAACTAAGAACCTAGGATACAATTTGAAAGCCCAGGAGCATTTGCTAGGCTGGCACATCTGTTACTGGCTGGTATTGGAATAGTGCCCTGGTCGAGGTGTCCAAACTCTTTTTTAATACATTTTTAAGGTGCAGACCATCGAGATTTTTAGTTTCTCTGATTGTTTGGCCTTGGGTTTGTTTTCAAATGTCTTAATACGAAACAACACAACGGCAAAGTTGTCATGGAGCGTTGCACGGGGTACCAGCCCTTCGCAGTGTGTGAAGAGGGAGGAGAGCACGGTGGGGGCGATGAGCTGGGCTGGAGCTTTACCATGCAGGGGGAAATAATAAAAATAAACAACCATATCACTCCTGCACACCAAAAATCACTTGCCCTGGCAAGGAGGGGACAGGGCTGGGTGGGGTATCGTCGGCTGTTTTGCTGTAGGACGCTCTTGTGCTGAGAGAAGATGAATTCTTGAAAAAGTAATGGGAAGATCTGCCTGCACTCGCAGGGGAAGGGAAGGGGGGGGTGAAAGGACAGATTTGGCTGAGAGAGTTAAAAAAAAAAAAAGCACACACACACACAAAAAAAATCACCAAACCCCACCAAGGTGCTAAAACTTCAGTCAAGTGAGGTGTTGACAAGGGATCCAAGTTGATAAATAAACAGAAAGGAGTCCTCCCTGGCAAAGTCTGAATGACAAAGAGAGAAAACCAGGCTCTGGAGAGTGTCCCTTATCATTTTCATCACAAAAGCTGGTGGTGGGGGGGAGGTTTCAACACTGCAACAAGTCTGACTTTCTCTCCTTTTCTCCTTCCTTTTATTTTTTTTTCTTTTTTCTTTTTTTTTCCCCCTCCTTCCCCTCCCTCTTATAAACAGAGAGGACAAGAGGTCATATCCCCAGGGTTTAAAGAGACACTTCTCCCTCTTCCAGGGAGGGTGGATGTTCTTTCAGCCTGTTTACAAATTAGTCAAAGTTATGATGTCTTAATGTAGTTGCCGGGTGGCCACCTGTGCTGGACTTCCTTCTGGTGCATTTACTTCATGTGCAGGAGTGACATCTGCAGATGGTTTCCTGCCCAGCATCCAAGTCTGTGTGTCAAAATGGGGCAAAATGCCACAAGTCAGTGCTTTGTGCCTGTTTTGCTCTGCTGGAAGCTGCAAAATGTCCAGGATGTTTTGTGCTGCCAGTTGGGGTAGTGTGTGTTGGGTGCTGCACAGACCCAATGGATGTGTCCCTAGGGAGAGATTTCTGCTGGGGCATTTGGAGAGTTGTGATGAACAGGAGAAAACTAAGGGCTGCAGCACTCTGGTTGGCTCTCAATCTGACATTTGGAGGGCCAAAATTAACTCCAGATCCTTCCATTCTTCACATTGCTTTTAAAGGTTGTTTCCAAGCCGTGGGCATGAAGCAGCATGGCTTAAGCAGCAAGTAGTTTGGTGGGAAATGATGCTCATGATGCTCAGTGTCCCCTGTACCTTCCCTCTTCCTATGGAGGCTCTCTGGTGCCTAATCAAGGTTGAGCTCACATCGCAGCCTTTTTCTCCCAGAGGGAAAGGAGGGAAAGGCAGTAATAAGGTCTTTCTTCCCTACCTGTACACTTATTTTCATACAGCTTAATCTCTCTGCAACTTTTATCTTTCTGCCAAATTGGGCTGGGATTGGCTGAGGGGTTCAGAAGTTAGAGGGAAGGAAACGGGAGGATAGAGACACCCGACATAATCAGCCAACCCAAGTTTCCCAAGGAAACCAGGCTTCAAATTCATTACAGCTCTTTGCAAGTCTTGCAGGAGCTGCTCACAAACCCCGTCCTGAGCCAGAACCCCCCAGTGCCAGGCACTGTATGAACATATTCCTCAACACAATCCTTTCCCCAGGCCAGTGCTCGGGAGTTTGAAACGAGAAGTTTGAGGCACGTAAGGTTGGCAAGCACCAGCTTTTCAATATGAATGTGGAGCAACTCCCTTAATGTGGGTTGCATTTGGCTGGGTTCAGCGAGAGAGTAGAGTTGGGCTCTGCTGGAGTTGGTTTTTTTTCATGGGAATGGCAAGGAAATCACAGGGCTTGAAGAACTTTGCCTCCTCACAGCCCTGCTTGGCTTCAATCCTACCCAGAAATCCCTTTGGCTCTGTGGAGTAAGAAGGGAGTAAAATCTGCAGGGCTTGGCCGCATTGGCAGCTGTGCAATTATTATTATTATTATTAATAATAATAATAATATTCCCCCCCCCCCAAGATAAAGAGGTCATACTCTTTCTCTGCAACCCTGTCAGGTAGAAAAAGTGCTTAGGTCTTCACAGGACACTGGGTCACCCGTATGCCATTGCCCTCTTGATGTCACACCAGTGATGATCTGGGCCACTGTCTGGAAAATGCCTTTACATACTGAGGCAACTGTTAAACTTCGGAGCCTGCAGAGGGGCCCAGTACACAGATTATTTCACTTTTCAGGCTGTTGTTGAGCTCTGATTGGTTCCCTATGACCCTGACGTATTGGTTTCAGGCAGGACTTCCCAGTGGACTGGGGCAATGGGTAGGACAAGGGGCAATGGGTGAAAGCTGGAACAGAGGAGGTTCCACTTAAATATGAGGAAAAACTTCTTTACAGTGAGGGTGATGGAACACTGGAAGGGGCTGCCCAGGAAGGTGGTGGAGTCTCCTTCTCTGGAGACATTCCAAACCCACCTGGAGGCGTTCCTGTGTGACCTGCTCTAGGTGTTCCTGCTCCAGCAGGGGGGATCGGACCAGATGATCTTTCAAGGTCCTTTCCAATCGCTAATATTCTGTGATTCTGTGACTGGAGGGGAGAGGTACCTTGTGGCCACAACCCTATGGTAGGTAGGGATGGCACAAAGTTGGGGATATTTAGGTCAGCTCAGAAGTCCTGGCTCTCCTGGGAGGATTTGGACCACCATTTCTCAACCCTGCATTTCCCAGAAAAGGGACCACTCTGCTCCCACCCCTGGGTCATGGTGTTGATACTGCCTGCACTGGAGAGGACTAAGATCTTCAGGCACCTGCTAGGAAAGCCCTACAGATAGTTCATGGCTGCTGAGTCCTCTCCTAAAATGCTTCCTCAACCTCTCCTCACCTTCTCTCTCCCTCAGTGGACTCCTTGGAGCTACAGCTGCACAAGTTTGAACGTGCAGATTCAGAAGACATCGAGCAATAAGCCATTGGCACTTCAGACATCAAGAGTCAGCTCTTTCTGCCTCTGTTTCCTTCTCCCAGAACCCTTAAGGTTTTAAGGAGTCAAATGCATTTGGAGTCACGAGTTACTTTCTAGTTCCTAAACTTTTAAATAGGCAGGGAAGACACTACAGAATAGTATGACTTCAGAAGCCACTCTGTTGAGAAGAAAATCAAAAATACCCATGAAACGTTGAGATATTTGGTAACTCAGTTTGGAGGTACAGACATTTGGGAAAGTGAAGCACGAAATGGAGAAAGTGACAGGTATATTCAGGTGGGGTGGGTGAAAGTGGTTATAAAGAAAGCAAAATTTTGTAAATAATTTTATTTTTGAAGAAAATTCTGTTTGTGTGCAGGTCTCATAGTTTCTTTGTGATTCTGAAATCTCCTTGAAGCATCTCCTTGAAGGGGCAAATGGAACAACTCCCCTCAAGCTTGATGTGGCCAATGTGGTGAAACTGCTGGTGGGAGAAGACAAAATAACCATGTTGTCCGAAGTCTTTTTGTCACTCCTCCCCATTCCAAAGTCTGCCTGACCCTTTCTGCACATTTTTGAACATGGCAAACTCTGTACTTCACTTGATTACAAGGGACAGTGAGTTGTAGGAAGGTCGACAGAAGGAAGTTCTCATCTCAGTTAAACAGTTGGAAAATTCCCTAAAGCAAAGGCCCCAGTGACCTTATTTAAAGCTACCAAGGGTATTTCCCAGTGTAAGGTTACAGATGAAGAAAGGTCATCTGTGGCTTTTCAAGGGAGAGGCTTTTCAAAGTGATAAGAGCAGGTTTAAATCTTTCTCCTATTCCACTATAGGGTTTGAGGGAATGAGAGGTCTCTTGGTCCTGTGTGGCTTGAGAAATGTAGTGTTGCCTTGCGTGGTTACAGAAAGCATATTCTCATGAGCTTTGCACCATCAAACACCACAGCACATCATCTGAACACGGACAACATGATGAAACAGGGCCATCATTGCTCAGTCCCTGCATCCCTAAACAGATACAACACCATATCTCCTCCCTGGGACCATGGACACCATCCAACAAAGGGTAAAAAGGACTTCTCAAGCATTTTCTGGCTTTTTGCATCATCTTGAGTGTACTTTCTTCAACATCTTAGATGTAAAATGCTTCCCTGTTTGGCCTGGTGACCTCCCTTAGACTGAAGATTACTGCAAGACCATGGACTATCTATCTATGGGACAGATTTTTCAGGGTCCAGGGGGAGCACAGCTCATGGAGAAATCCACAGCTGTCCAGAAGACAAAAACAGCAAAACCAGAAACTGTGTTGAGGGAGATGGAAAGATGAAGAACAGGGGAAAGGAAAGATAAAAGCATGTAGACAAGAGGGAAAATGATAGTTTCTGTTAAAGAAGGTGGAGTAAGAAGGAACTGCCCAAGTCAAGTGTATTGGTTAAAAAATGGCTTATGGACATGGAAACAGAGTGGTAAAACATAGAATCATAGAATCATTTAGTTGGGGGAGACCCTTGGGATCATCAAGTCCAACCATCAGCCCCACTCTACAAAGTTCTCCCCTACACCAGATCCCTCAACACCACATCTAGTCTACTCTTAAACACAGTCAGGGATGGTGACTCCACCACCTCCCTGGGCAGCCCATTCCAGAGTCTGACCACTCTTTCTGGGAAGATTTTTTTCCTAATGTCAAGTCTAACCCTACCCTGCTGTAGGTGGAAGCCATTCCCTCTCGTTCTATCACTAATTGCCCGTGAGAAGAGACCAGCACCAAACTCTCTACAATGTCCTTTCAAGCAGTTGTAGAGAGTGATGAGTCTCCCCTCCATCCAACAATGGTTTAGGACAATCGGGGTTTGATTAGCATTGGTTAAGTGAGACTGGTTGACAGCATCCAGTACAGGGAGCGGGTGATATTGCCCTTGAAGAACATAGTTTGGTGGTCACCACGCAAGGCTCCTCTGCTCTGAAAAAAAACTATTGACCTCAATGGATAGCTCCTGTGGAGAAGGACCTTAAAGAACCAAAGAGAATCAGGGTATATCTACGAAGAAAGTGGGAATAATGGTGGGAATACCTCATGAGATTGCCTAAATACGAAAAGTATTTGGTTTTTCTGTCAAAACAGAAAAAAAGAAGAAAAAGACAGAGAGAGAAGAGGAGCAGATTAAAAATATCAGGGCTTCATTGCTGAGAGGTGATGAGTAAGAGATGTACAACATCATGAACAGGAGAGTAATCGGTCAAGAAGCTATAATTTGTTCTGACTCATGATACCAGCCCGGTAGAATTAAAAGCAACGAAATTAAAACCGGTAAAAGCAGACGCTTCTATATACGTGGTTAATGATTTAACTGAGGACCTCACTGCCACAAGACAGCACAGGCTTTTAGCAGGATTCAGCTAAAAAGGAAAATCCCAGAAGAAATGAAAAAGCAGGTTTATGCTCTGAAAAATCAAATAAATCTAAATTAGGTTTGGGAGAGGTGTTGTAATACACCTCTGGCATGGTTTGGAGTCTCAGCCTCTCTAGAGGTTCCCTAGAAGGATGTGCAACCTCAATTTGCATTGGACCTGTTTTTTTAGCATCTGTGAGGCTGCTTTGTGGTTCCCAAAGTGGTGGCACTTCATCACAGCCACAGATTAACTAGAGGGGAGCTTACAAAGAAACTCTACTTTCCTCCCTCCGCACTCGCCATACCGGCACACGAACATGCGTTGACTCCAAGGGGTAATTGTAGAGTATTAATGGGTGTTACATTCAAAGTGAAAAATCCTCATCTCAGATGAGCACCAAATTTCCTGTGCCCATTTGGGGTGTACCCCTGGTGAGGTCCAGTCTCAGGTCCTATGAAACGCTTGTGGGTCTGATCACCCCCCAAAAATTGCACTAAAACAATTCCTCCAGCCATCTGGTTTTTTGGGTTGGTCTGTTTTTTTTTCCTGTTAAAAAAAAATAATGAGACCAAATCAGACAATCTCCTTTTCATTTGGTTTTTAAGACTTGGTGAGATTTGGACAAGAAAATGTCTCAACCAACTTGAAAATCACATATATTGAGATGTATCTTTTGAAAAAACAAAATTGTCCAATCATAGAATCATAGGTTGGAAGAGACCCTTGGGATCATCAAGTCCAACCATCAGCCCTACTCTACAAGTTCTCCCCTACACCNACACAATACTCAAGGTGTGGCCTCACCAGTGCTGAGTACAGGGGGACAATCCCCTCCCTACTTCTGCTGGTCACACTATTCTTTATGCAAGCCAGGATGCCCTTGGCCTTCTTGGCCACCTGGGCACACTGCTGGCTCATGTTCAGCCTCCCGTCGACCAGCACCCCCAGGTCCTTTTCTGCCAGGCAGCTCCAGCCACACTGCCCCAAGCCTGTAGCCACCCATGGGGTTGGTGTGGCCCAAGTGCAGGACCTGGCAGTTGTCGCAGTCCCAACCACTGCAACAGATTTACTCTGTGGGACAGATTAGGGTTTGGGGTCTATTATATTTAACAGTAGCTGTTTACATTCTCATGATTTTTGAAAACTCCATCTGAGGTTTTTCAAGAAAAAGTTCCCTAGCTGTCAGAAAAGCCTATTTTAATTTTTCCTTTTCCCCCAGGTTAGTCTGTAGTGGTGTAGTGGCCACCACCACGGGGTTGCAGTGCTCATGAACTGCCCTTGGTGGAGAGGACAATGCCCTCAGATGGGAAGCAGAACCTTTCCTTCTCCCATCTCCTCTCTACCCACCAGGGTGCTTCAGACAAGACAGTGGACAATATCTTCTCCCAACCCCTTGCACTGTCAGAGACACTGGGATGCCTGCTCCAGGTCACAGAGGAAGCCTGCCCCTCATGGAGCTGGAAAAACCTTTTTTTAGACACCAAGGCAAGAACAAACTCAGGAGAGGACATGCTTAGGTTCTGCTGACGTTCTGTGTTCAAACAGAAAGGCAAAGCATCATGTTTGGATGTGCCTTCAGCATCTCAGACCCAGGTCTTCAAAGATGTCAGGGTGGTGGTTAACCAAGAGAAGATAGGTTCCTCCATGTCCTGAGGCCCAGATTCTCAAAGGTTTCCCTACATCACCTGAGGCTTTTCTACATCAGGAGATAAATATACAGGGTGAGAATGCAACCAATGGGCCAACCATAATTGATCAGACTAGTTGTCTACCTCACTTAATAGCCATCTACAAACCGTGCCCAATTAAGGGCTCTCCAGGGGAATGATCATGTGGGACACCACTCACACACGCTAGTAACGGCTTATTTTCTGCTCTGCAATGGGAATGGGTATTTATTTTTCCATTTCCTGTTTTCTTCTATGCTTTTGTAATGAGGATAAATATGTAATCCATTTTGTTATTGAAATAAATTCTCGGGAGTTGTCTTGCCCCAGTATCTTGCAGCAGTGAGTTCCACTGGTGAACGATGTGTGGCAAAACTTACCCTTACTGCAGGAGGCTTCAGAAGTGTAGGAGCTTTTCATACACCGTGTCTGGAACAGTACTGCAACCTTTTGGTCGATGGTTCCCAAACTGTTAGCCACAAGCGTGTCCTGAACGTGACCACAGATATGGGATTTACAGAGGGAAAAAGGGGTCACCAGCAAAATACTCTTCTCCCTCCCCTGTTGTTAGTCTAAGACAATGGCTTGGGGATTCCCACAGGTTTTGGGCAGCCCTCAGCTCCGTCATGCTGTGACAAAACTGCTCTTAACCACTGCTGGAGCTTCACTGTTTCACTAAATAGCTTCTCTTGGGGGGCTACCAGCCAACATCTGTCTGTGCAGCCCAGCAAAATGTCCTCGCTGAGGATCTCTTCCAGCTGACACCGATTTCTTCTCACCCTTAGATGGCCCCCACCTGCCAAATGTAAACAGTCACTGCCATCTAGTGACCATGAAACAGCTCGCAGCTCCTGAAAAACTGGCTTCCTGAGGGGCAATTAGTTGCAAGGGAAAGGAGGGGAAAGGAGATGACAAGTTGGCTTCAGACAAAGACATTAGGCCTATCTGTAGGTACACGTGAAGCTAATCTAGGGTTGCAGCTGGAGACAGCATTTCATTGACCATTGGTTTGCAATTTCTTGAGCAGGTGGGAAGAGAATATGACAGAATTATAGAATGGTTTGTATTAGAAAGGGCCTTAAAAACCATTGAGTTCCAATTCCCCTGCCATGGACAGGGACACCTCCCACTAGACCATGTTGATCAAAGCCCCATCCAACCTGGCCTTGAACACCTCCAGGAATGAGGAACCCACTACTTCCCTGGGGAACTTGGTGGTTGTCTCATCACCCTCAGAGCAATGAATTTATTCCTAATATGTAATCTAAATCTCCCATCTTTCAGTTTAAACCGTTGCTCCTCATCGTATCAGTATATTCCCTGCTCAGAAGTCCCTCCCTAGCTTTCTTGCAGACCCCTTTAGGTACTGGAAGGGGCTCTAAGGTCTCCCTGGAGCATTCTCTTCTCCAGGCTGAACAACAGTCTCTCAGACTGTCTTCATAAGAGGGGGGGTGTCCAGCCCTCTGAGCATCTTTGTGGATTCCTCTGGGCTCGCTCCAACAGTCCCACATCCTTCTGAAGTTGATGGCCCCAGAGCTGGACACAGAACTACAGGTGGGATCTCACCAGAGCAGAACAGAAGGGCAGAATAACTCCCCTCACCCTGCTGGACATGCTACTCAGGATGCAGCCCAGGATGAGGTTGGATTTCTGAGCGTCAAGAGCATGTTGCCAGCTCATGCTGAGCTTCTCATCTGCCAACACCCCCAAGTCCTTCTGCTCAGGGCTGCCTTCAATCCATGCTCCTTCCAGCCTGTATTTGTGTTTGGGTTTGCCCTGACCCGTGTGCAGAATCCTGAAGTTCTCAAGGGCCCACCTCTCAAGCCCCCTCTGGATGGCATCCCTTCCCTCTAGCATGAATATCTCCTTCACTGAAGTGTCCTTAATAGCTACCATTCTCTGGGAACTCCAACTAGCTCCTCATATCCTTGGCAAAAGCTGTCCTATCCACGGAGAAGGTGATTTGAGGGGGTTTATGTACCTATTGCCTTTTCAGCTCTGATATTTGCCCCTTTGGCTCAAACGAGAGCTGAGCCACAAAGGTGCATCCAACAGTTTCACTCTGCAGAGCATTAAAGTGGTTTAATTGATCAATGGAGTTGTCTTCTTCATTGTAGGAAGGAGCCACTGCTAGGAAGAACTGTGAAATAAGCTTCTGTTCCTCAGCTCTTCATCCTCAGCAGCCCGTGAGATGAGCTGCTTCAGAACTGTCCCAAGCTACGTCTCAGAGCTAAAAGTTCAGCCTCATTCTCAGAGGATTAGCAAAATGAGACTGAAATTATGATTAGTCCCTGGATTAGTCATAAGGAAAGTTGAAGTGAGACTGGTTTATCACACTCCATTGCAGCCTTTCTCAGAAGTCCTTGACCTCATCACTCTCTACAGCTGCTTGAAAGAACATTGTAGGGAGGTTGGTGCTGGTCTCTTCTCACGGGCAATTAGTGATAGAACGAGAGGGAATGGCTGCAAGCTGCAGCAGGGAAGGGTTAGGCTGGACATTAGGAAAAAATTCTTCCCAGAAAGAGTGGTCAGAGCCTGGAATGGGCTGCTTAGGGAAGTGTGGAGTCCCCATCCCTGACTGTGTTTCAGAGTAGATTAAATGTGGTGTTGAGGGATATGGTGTAGGAGGGAACGGTTGGACTTGATGATCCCAGGGGTCTCTTCCAACCTAAATGATTCTATGATTCTAAGTCCAAAACTGAGCTGGCACAACGTTGTACAGTCACATAATACAGCACAGACAAGAGAAAGAGATGGATTCCCAGCTCTTCTAAGCATGGATGGTCTTTTATTCAACACGTGCACGCGGCCTAGAAAAAGATGGCTGCAATCCAGGGCTAGTTGTCTTAATACAAACAATGTCAGTGCCTCTTCTGGAGACCTCCCTGGCCAAAGCGACCCTAAAATCTGGGGTTATGCATTGGCCAGACAGCGATCCCCAGGCTGTGTGCTGCCTGCCTGCTGGTGCTAGTCTGGGAAAGGTCTCATTTGCCAGAAGATGGCACTGGTTCTCCATGGAGCAGCGTGCATCCCTACCCATCCCAGCTGCTCACGCTCCTCAGCTTTGGTTAAAGCCCTTCCTCAAGATGCTCCTTCCCAGAGATCCGCCAGGTTTTGGGGTTATCAGGAACACAATTAGAGCTTTATCCCCACCTGGCCAGAGCCCAGACCCTGGAGATTCACATCTCTTCCTACTTAACTAGTGCAGACAGTGCATAGTGTTTTCCTGAATGTACAAAAAAGTCTATTTTTTTTAAATTTTTTTTTTTTCTTTTCTTTCCTTCCTGCGGTATTTCTTTCCCTTATCACAAAGCCTCTCTTTCTTAAGAGGAAAAATCACCTGAAATAAGTGTATGCAGCTTGACAAGGACAGGGACTATTTTAGGTTAATATCTCCACGCTTGCAGCCAAGTGGCAGCTGCTGGAGATGTACCTCTGCTGATTCCATCAGATGATAAGCCCATGCTTTGAGAAGCCCACAGGGATCATGGGAGAAGCGCGAAACTGTGGGCTGTTATCCAATGTCAGATGAGAATTTTGTATGATTTCAGCATGGTTTGAGGGCTGCTGTGCTCTGGCTAAGTTTTGTGGCCAATAGATGGGGCCATTTCCACATCTATTACCTTCAGATCTGCCAGAGCAGGTTCTCCTACATCCGTTGTCCATGGGATGAAGGCTTCCTATGTATGTGGTTAGGAAATGCTGTCAGGAGGAAGGTCAATGCTTGGGGTCTCCTTCTTCCCTTTGCAAAAGACCAGGAGACAGGCAGGAACAAATCTGTTGCTCCACTTCTTTCCCATGATAAAACCCATCTGCTTCTCCCAATAAAGCCTGGAGAAACTATCCAAGGGCAGCGTTGGTTCCTCAGAGGAGATACAACAAGGCTTTCCTGGCCTGCCAAAGCGGAGGACCCCAGCAGAAAACAGCACTGAGCTTTTTCCAATGCTTTCCACACCCACCAGATCCAGAGCCATCATACCCACTCTGTGTCCAGACTTTCCACCTGTAGTGATATGGGACTTCTCTGAGCCTTGAGGAAATTAAGCTATTAATAACTCAGTGACTCAAGGCACTTTGAAGAGGTCAGGTGCTCCCCGATGAATCACAGGATTCCCAGGCTGGGATCTGGGAGCAGCAGCAGGTCCATCAGGATGGCAGGAAATCTCAGTTCTCCTACTGGAAAAGCAGAGAAAACGGAGAAACACTAGCTGAAGAAGAAGGGAAAAGCTGTTCCTTTATTCCAGTTTCAAGAGTAATTTTTAATCCCTTGTGCAGTCAGACCTCAACACGTAAAAAGCAGAAATAAAAAGCATCCACAGCAGAATTTTCCTGCTGATTAATTGCCCTTAGACATGATGCAATGGCCAAGCGGAAGAGAGTAGTGCTCTGCCTTGCTTTGGCCTGCTAGCTACCATCCTGTGTGTGCAGTTAGTTGTCTGGGCCTTTGAATTATTAATCATGTCCTATGAGGAAAAAATAAAGTGCCTCTCAAACAAGCCAAAAAAACCCTCCAACACCAAAGGACAGGCCAGCGAGCTTCGGTTTTAATCCAGGGCACTTCTGAGTCACCCAACCCTGATCCAGCAGCACACGTGGGTGCTAGTCCTGTATTTTTACAAGGCTATTGCCAGTCACACTTGTGGAATTATTTCTTTTTCCAGCCTTGCATCCCCTCACAGTGTCACTCCTGTTGCTCAGAAAACCCGGCAAGACAGAGGAACGTGGCACTGGTGTCCATCAGAAAAGAAATTTCAACAGGACTAGATGGCCCAGGACATGCAACCCTCATATGTACACTGTAAACACCTATTAGACCAGGCATCCTATCAGGGCCATAAGTCTGTGAACATCTGCACACCACAGCTTTAGGTCAACGTTCAGCTGAGGAAACCCTTCCTAGAAGAGGGAATTCCATTTGCTTCTCCAGAACTTGTAGAGGTGAAGTTTCAAAGAAATACTTCCACCTTTTTGGGATATGAGACCTCCTGACTTCCAAAAATAAGAAGACACCTTTTATAGAAAATAGTTAGAGTTGGAGGGGACCTTAAGGATCATTCCACTTCTCCCACTCTCTGGTAATTCAAGTCTTGGGCTTCCCAGAGACAAAATATCCCAACTTTACACCATAAAGAATACTGTATTATCCTAGATTTTCTCTTCCATCAGTCCCTATGTCCTTCATCTTCTCTCAAGACCAACCAGTTCACCCAAAAGCCTCTTCCCAGGCTCTAGGCTCCTAGTATTGCTTCTGACCAAGGCTACAAGGACACCTACCTTCAGCATCAAGGCCACCTTCAGCAGCTAAACCTTCATTATAGAAGCATCTACTGCTGTAGACATATTCCAGTGCTTTCCAACTTGGCCTACCAGTCCCAGGCTTTGCTGTGACTTGCAGTTGCACGAGCCCTTACAGATTTCAGAACGGCTTCGCTTTCAGACAGGACCTGAAGGAAGGATGGACTAGGTCCAGCCTGTACTAAAGGTGCCAAAAAGCCTTGGCCAACTCAGGCATACTTTTGAGGATTTAAAGCAAGTGGGTAAAACAGATGAGAATTACTTTTATCTGCCCAACAGCAAAGGCCGGCAGAAACACGCACTTGGAAGCTGCACATGCCTTCAGCTCTTTAAGAAGCCACCATGGTGGAGGGAATGAAGGGCACCGAGACTCCTCTCTGCCTGCTGACTGACCCCTGACTGCTGCACCCTTCCCTGTAGGTGGGATCGCACAGACCTACTGGGAGACCTACACCACCACCTTCCTACCACCGTGGCGGTGTGCTGAGATCCTGTCATAACCCTGTCCTAACTGGGTTGGGGTTAGGACTGCAATTAAGGTTAATTACAGAAAGACAGAATGATTTGGGTTGGTAGGGATCTCGGGAGGTGTCTGGTTGAGTTAGGGGTGAGGGCAGACATTGTAGGGAGGTGGATAGGAGACCCTTGTTTGGCCTAGAGGTGGAAGACTCTTGTTTGGCCTGGAGGTGGGATGCAGAAAGAATGTGGGAATGGAGGAAAGAGAAGGCCTGGGCTGATAAAAAGGTTAAGGGGATTATGAGAGATCTATGCAAGCTGACCATGATGATCTTTGTGTTTTCCATCCATGCTGCTGTTTGCCCAGCTTAAGAAGCACAAAATCTCTCAGTTGATAACCTGTGGGAGACCCACAGCATCCAGGTGATGGAACATGGTGTGCTGAGCTTTGCCCATGCCTTACCTCACACAAATCACAAGAATGAGGCCGTGGCCATGCAGCAGCCAAGTGGGGTCCCTCCTGAGACACAATGGAGGTGCTCTCTATAATTTCTTTGCTGGTGAAACCAGCATTTTCCACGTGTGAGGCATCCGAATGTGAGAAAGCTGCATCTTCTCTCGCCCACGGGAGCACCTGAAAATGTGTCGTGCCCCCCCCAAGCCCAAGACCCCCCTCAAGTTGCACGAGGAACGGTTTGGGGAGAGTTGGGCTGCGCGGCTGCTCGTAAATCACCGGTGTGATGGTATGTTTGAGAGTGGATGCTTCATCGGTTAGTCCCTGAACTATGGCCTAATATGTGTGAACGCTGACAATGATTTACAGGCCAGGAGTGGTTTGCATGCCCACACACACACACATGCCCACACACACACACTCTCCCAGGTGACAAAACGCCCTTGCCTGCTGGCAGCTACACACTCTCCTCCATCCCCTGGGGTGTCCTGGCATGGGACAGGTTCTGCCTCTCTGGTCCAGTCCCATCAGCTGTGCAAGGGGAGGAGGAAGAGTAGATTTGGTCCCTCTTACTCCACATAGAGGTTTAGCAACAACCAGAACAGAGGAGAGGAGGGGAGATCAGATGAGTGATGAGGAGTTGGCTGTAGGAGGAACCCTGAGGTGAACCCTGCACATCATCCGTGAATGGCTGCTGGCAATTTAAAAAACATTGTGCTCCATTTTTGATGTCCTGTAGGCCAGGCTGGCTGGCTACAGTGCTTGGCAATGCAAATGTGGCCCAATGACCTACGGTCTGAGCCAGGACCCTGTGGTGATACCTGTGCCACTAGATAAGATGTGTCACCTGTGCCCTGCCCATGGCAGGGGGGTTGGAACTTGCTGATCTTTAAGGTCCCTTCCAACTCTAACCATTCTGTGATTCTGTTATAAAACAAGCTGGGACATGTTCTCCATAGCCAAGGGCAAGCAGAATGTCACAGAGCACATCCCAGTACCCAAAAAGGGTGGCCACCCCCAAACCTGCTCCTGGGAATATTACATTTTTCCTAGAAACTGGGAAGATAAGAGTGCCCAGCAAAAAACTACATACTTGTCTGTATACTCTGATCCTCTCCTCCAGACATACACATGCACTTGTTTCATGCAACAACAAAAAGCTTGGACAAGTGTTCCCAGACAAATCACCCAACCTGGGACTCGTGCACATGTTCCAGTATTGTGACATGACCATTTTGGAGCAAGGTCAAGAGACAGGCCTAAGTGTCTGTCCTCTGCTGTACACACAGCAGAACATTTTCCCACTGTCTTGTCATTGGAAACCTGGCAGTGATTAAAAAAATAAAACAAATAACCCAGAAGAAGAAATACAGTAAAAGTAAGATGGAGATAAACTGGAAATTGGTGATCAGGGCTCCCACACCTCCCTGGTGGGCAGGGAAGGGTGCAAACACAGAACCACAGTCAATCCATTCTGTGGCTCCTTTCAAGGTCTAATTTTGCTTCTCATTCCAGCCCAAAGCTGAGGATATCAGGCAATGATGTGCAAGTTAATCTGCCACATATGGACCTATGGGCCCTAGAAACCTTCTGGAGAAAGGTTTTGCTGAATTCAGCAAATTCAGATACCATTTCCTTATATTTGGATCACTCCACGTGGCTCGATGGGGTCCAGGTGTGTGAGTAGGAGATAAACAGTCATTGTGTGTCTGCCAAGGTCAGTTGAGTGATTGCCCATATGTTTTCTGATGGTGGCAAGTGCCATGGCATCTGAGCCCCCTTCACTGAGATCAATCCAGGCTACTCTCCCCTATGCTAGTATGAGCAAAAGACTCAAAGATACCAGCACATGGCTGTCCAAACTCCTCCACAGTCCCCATCAATCAGATCTATACTGATTATAACACTTAGATACCCACTTAAATGAAGACCCCGAAGCCTGAATCAGCTGCCTCAGTGTGGCTGTCTGAGACAATCCCCAGAGACCATCCTGCAGGACACAGGACCTTTTGGAGGATGGCATTCAGATGTGGTAGCTGGAGGCTGGTTGGGCATCCCACAGAGCATTTTAGATGGCAGTAGATACCCGTGGTCAAGAAACTGTATTGTGCATCCAGATGTAGGCACCAAAATTTCGGTGCTTTAATGTGCAGCCAAATCCTGCAGCTCTTTCAAGGTGGAGGTTAATCCAAATGCTTTTTGGGGTCAGCAGAGCTTTAAAGGCAGTGGCAAATGAGAAGGAAACAGCCAAGCTGGTCCCACAACTCAGCTCAATGTCCTCAGATTCCTGAGGTTGGAGGCCCAGGCTGCTGTTCTCTGAGTGAGCCCTTCACACTTGAGCCCAGTCCATGTTGCTGACAGATAGGCTGGCAGATTGGTCCCACTAATGTTGAACTCCAGCCTGTGTCACGGCATTCAGAGCCTGTTGTTGCCTCCCCTCTACGTGACCAGTTTACTCCCTCCCTCTCCCAGCAGCGACCCCATCATTTCTTGGTCTCCCCTACACCAAGCATGGCTATTCCTCCATTGCCCTTCACAGATCCTTTTTCATGACCTGCTGTTTCGTGATCCTCTCTAGTGGGGACACATCCTTTTTTGAAGCAGCGGGAAGTCTGAGACAGGTTAAGGCTTAGTCTTGCTAGGAAGAACATGTGGGTTCCTGTGCTGGGATGAGGAGAGAGTGCTGAAACAGGTCAAATCCAGGACTACAGGGTGGGAGGGCTCTGCCTCATTGTCCCAGACATCCCTGAGAAGGTCTGTCTCTTTGTTACCCTTTGCCCACAGTAAGGTCAGCAATTTTCTCCAAGGCAATGGGATCATCTGGAGTAACTGGGCTGCGGGCACAGTCCCACAAAGCTCCTCCAAGGAGTGCAGAATGCTCTGGCACAAGGACAAGTGGAGGAGCACACATCTGAAACCAGGGCAAAAAGGTTTACACCTGCTCAGGCCATCTGTGTTTATCTCAGTCTACTTTCTTACAGAGACCATCCCATTCTCCTCATTTTTAGGATGCAAATTAAGCACATTTTGTCCCTAGAGACAGGGCCAAACTTCTAACACTGGTTTTCTCTTCTGACCTAGTGGCCATGACCTCTCCCCATGATCCAGCACAAGGCTCACTGCTTGACAACCAAAAAATCTGGTAAGGTTGCAGTGTTGGCGTGCCTCTCCAGGCAGGAAGGGGACCTTTACTTCAAAGGTTACCCATCCATGCCCTGGAAGGCTGGAAGTACTTCCCAAGTGACAAGTATCCTCCGGGGAGGAACAAACACTCCAAGTGTTTGCAGACCATTTTCCTATTACCTCTTACCACTCAAGATGATGACACAAAGTCAAGGCCATTGTTCCTAAGTGGGCTTGAAGTGTATTGACCATATTGAGTCACAAGCATTTCAAGACCACCATGGGGAGTCTTTTGTCTGGACTGTTAGATATTATTGTCTGAGATGTGTCTTTTTTCATCTAGTGGTAAGTGCCAGGTTTTCTCCATCTTGGGTTGCCTGGTTTTGTGCTTTAGCAGATCAGAAAGTCCTTGCATCCTACTCAAGGTGACAGGAATGTGTCAAGGGTAGTTATAAAGGACATCTCCCCTACATATTGGTGGCTGGTGATTCCTCCCATCAACTCAGAGACACCTGTCTTGGGAAGGGACAGATCGTGCTCTGGAGATGACCACCTCAATAGAGAGGGGCCGGATGCTCAGTTTACATGTAATTCCACATGTAGAATTAAATTCTTGTCAAATTAGGGGAGCTTGGAGTGAAATCACTGTCACCCTCAACAAGCTGAAGTTGATCAATTGATCAATGTCACATAGAGACAGAAGGTTTTAGGTCAAAACATAATTGTGCAGTCTGATCACCTGAAAAGAGTAAATCAGAAATTTGCACCCAGTGACTCCTGCCTTGACCCTGGCAAGCTCTTCTCATCTAGATGAATCCAGGTACTTAGAATCACAGAAGCATAGAATTGTCTTGGTTGGAAGGGACCATGAAGATCATCTAGTCCAACTATCGACCTAAGTGTGATAAAATAAAAAAACCTGAACAAACAAACAAAAACCCCATCACTAAACCATGTCCCTAAGCAGTATGTCAGCCTTTCTTTTGAATACTTGCAGGAATGGTCCCTCAACCACTTCCCTGGGGAACCCATTCCAGTGCTTAATAACCCTTTCAGTGTAAAATGACTTCTACTAAGACTCAAAGTAGTGGTGCATTCCCTGTGTTAGACAGGTCTAAGCAAGAGACAGACACCTCCAAAATGACCCCTGGCAGAATTTGGCCACCTGACACCAAGGCCCACAACATCTCTGCTGACTCTGCTCAGACAGTGCAGGGTGCAAGGGTGAGATGTGCAAGTTTGGGATCCAGAAGGCTACAGTTGTGTGATGTTCAATAAGCAGCAGAAGAGATACTACTGAGATTCTGAAATCCTGAATGGTGATGGCCATCTGACTTGCTGCTTAAAAGAGTTTGGAGCGAATTTTGCACGTCAGCTTGTAGCTGTTTGTGTGACATCTGATAGTCAGTTAATTTAACTGCTGGAAAATGGTCTGGGGGGGTGGAATATTTATTTTATGTGGACATCCCCCCTTTACTCTGCACTGGTGACACCGAATCTGGAATATTGTGTCCAGTTCTGGGCCCCTCAGTTCAAGAAGGACAGGGAAGTGCTGGAGAGAGTCCAGGGCAGGGCTACCAAGATGATGAAGGGAGTGGAGCATCTCCCATATGAGGAAAGACTGAGGGAGCTGGGTCTCTTGAGCTTGGAGAAGAGGAGACTGAGGGGTGACCTCATGAGTGTTGATAAATATGTAAAGGGTGAGTGTCAGGAGGATGGAGCCAGGCACTTCTCAGTGACATCCAATGACAGGACAAGGGGCAATGGGTAAAAGCTGGGGCAGAGGAAGTTCCACTGAAATATGAGGAAAAATTTCTTCACAGTGAGGGTGAGGGAACACTGGAAGGGGCTGCCCAGGGAGGTGGTGGAGTCTCCTTCTCTGGAGACATTCCAAACCCGCCTGGAGGCGTTCCTGTGTGACCTGCTCTAGGTGTTCCTGCTCCGGCAGGGGGATTGGATTAGGTGATCTTTCAAGGTCCCTTCCAATCTCTGATATTCTGTGATTCTGTGATTCTGTCTGTGTTTGTGTGTGTGTTAATACACACATTTTTGCACGTGCATGCACACATAGTTGGGTGTATGCACTCTTCTACACATTTATGCAATATATATTATTGTTCTTCCTGTTGTTTCCACCAATTTGAAGTCAAAGCCTTGCAGCCTGGCATTTCTCCTCTCTCTTATTTCTCCCCGTGTCAAATACTTTCCCTGCTGCTCCCAGCTGGGAAGTCGGCCTGTCACATGAACCGTAGGCAAGGAGCATTATCTGCCCGGTTTTACTTGTTGAACAATGCAAGTAGATGATTAACCATTAAAGCAACAGAGTTTGCTGACCCATTAACCAAATAGGAAGGCCCTCTGGTTCGCTGAACAATGGGTCCCATACAGAAAGCACCCCGACTTGCCCGTCTCGTCAGTGCCGCCGCTGACAGACCCGTGCGGATATTGCGATGTAATGACTCGGTTGGGGCTCGTGGGCAACCAATGGCCTGTCGGTGGCTGGTGCTCCCCACGTTTTTCACCTGCACCGTGTTGACCTTGGAAACGAACCACGCTTTGTATCGAACCCCGGGAGATGTAATAGCTGCCACTCATGCTTTCACCCTCGCTTTTCCATGCAGCCTGTCTCCGCGTTGCAGGAATGGCTGGGGCTGAATTCAGGAGCCGCTGGAGCACACGAATGTGGAGGCTTTGGCCAAACACCCATCAGGCCTTGCGTGAGGAGGAATTGATCATTCATGGAATCATAGATTCATAGAATCATTCAGGTTGGAAGAGACCCTTGGGATCATCAAGTCCAACCATCAGCCCTACTCTACAAGTTCTCCCCTACACCAGATCCCTCAACACCACATCTAATCTACCCTTAAACACAGTCAGGGAGGGTGACTCCACCACCTCCCTGGGCAGCTGATTCCACTGACTGACCACTCTCTCTGTGAAAATCTTTTTCCTAATGTCTAGCCTAACCCTACCCTGCTGCAGCTTGCAGCCATTCCCTCTTGTTCTGTCGCTCACTGCCCGTGAGAAGAGACCAGCACCAACCTCCCTACAATGCCCTTTCAAGCAGTTGTAGAGAGTGATGAGGTCTCCCCTCAGCCTCCTCTTCCTCAAACTAAACAATCCCAACTCCCTCAATCCATCCTCATAAGCCTTATTCTCCAGGCCTCTCACCAGCTTTGTTGCCCTCCTCTGCACTCGCTCCAGCACCTTGATATCTCTCTTGTGTTGAGGTGCCCAGAACTGGACACAAGACTCAAGGTGTGGCCTCACCAGTGCTGAGCACAGGGGGACAATCCCCTCCCTACTTCTGCTGGTCACACTATTCTTTATGCAAGCCAGGATGCCCTTGGCCTTCTTGGCCACCTGGGCACACTGCTGGCTCATGTTCAGCCCCTTGTCACCAGCACCCCCAGGTCCTTTTCCGCCAGGCAGCTCCAGCCACACTTCCCCAAGCCTGTAGCCACCCATGGGGTTGGTGTGGCCCAAGTGCATTCCTTTCTACGTTTTCCTTGCTTATTGATCCCCACTTTGTATACCATCCTTACCTCATCTGTCAGGTGCATTCCCAGTCAAACCTCCCCCTCGTGTGTTTTTGCTCTGTGCCCATTAAGCTGTCTGGTACTTATTACCTGTCATTCTCCTTGGTGGGTGGTGCTGGAAATTCAGGAAACTGAATTTCCCACCTCTCTAATTTCAAAAGAGAAGGAAAAGTGATGATGTGATGATGAGAAGGAGGAATGCCTTCTACCTGGATGTCATCAAAATGATGAAGTGACACAAAGACTAGACACTGTGATGGGCAGATACCTTTTTGTTTTTGGGCTAGTACGTAGATTTAGACTGGGTGGATGTTCTGCAAGCTCTACATTTGATATATGGGATATTCCTTGATGTGTCTCAGGGTTCACAGGAATACTGAACTAGGAAGTTCTCCAAAGAGAGAGCTAAGCCTGGGATCCTCAAAGTTGTCCGAGAGACAGATTTCCAAATGTATTTAGTGTACTAAAGAGGAAAACAGAGGTCTGTTTGGGGACTGGGAAGGAGAAAGGTGAATAAAACCAAAAGTCTTGTCCTTGGAATGGAAACTTTAAAACTAAACACTTGTTTGAATTGAATGGGAGATCAATTAATTAAATATGCCCACTGGTGGATTTTGGGCAGACGTGGAGTGACCCAGCTGGTACATCCAGGATGACTATCCCACCCTTTAGACTGCACTCAGATCACAGCTCACTGGAGTAGATGGGCCCTGCTTTTTAGTCCTCTGCTTACTGCCCACGCTGCCCACATAGTGATGGCACATCCCAAACACCAGCCAGGAAACCCAGCCTGGGACTCTTCCTAAGATTTGGGCACGTTCAGCCCATCTGCAAAAGCCTTGTAGACACACAAAGGTGGATGCTGCGGGATATCAGGGCTTCTGGTCATCTCTCAAACTGTATTAGGTGTTGAGCATGCAGTCTAAGACAGAAGGTAATGAGCTATAGAGAGGGAAGAAAACAGAAGGATAGAGCAAGATGGCTTTGCTCAGCATGATGGTGTGCTCATAAGGGCTTAGATGGATCAAGCAGTGTATGCTACCACCATCCTTCATCGTCATGATGGCGTCCCACTGTAGATGGTATCTGAATGCCTAAATGTCAAGGCATCATACGGTTCAGCCCTGAGTCATTGCAGTGGCTATATTTGGAGACCACCCCAGCTGCACCATCTAGCTCAAGGCTAATATTCAGATTTTCCCCAGCACCGAGTTACCTATTGAGATCTGGCTTTTTTTTTTTTTCTTCCCCTGCCTGTTACTTAGATGGAAAGAAATGGTAAAAGACTTCAGAGATGTGGTGGGCTGGCCTGAGGTTTGCAAGAGTCTGAGCAGCAGCTGGCACATTGCAAAATGATTATTTCATCAGTCTGGCTGTGCAGGGAGGCATTAAACATTGAGCAAGCAAGCAGAGAGCAGGACTGGCAGCAGACAGGTAGCATAGCAAGAAATGTTCCTCTACTCCTCACTCAGTCCAAACCCCAGGAAGACTTGAGTCTTTACAAGCACCCTGGGTGTCCAAGCTCCCTTTACGGCCCATGGGGATACTCAAAGCTGTTAATGGGGTGGGATTTGAGTGTTCAGACATGGTCACCTAGTGCTGTTTGAGATACCTTGCGGTGTCCTGGTGACCTTCATCCGCTGCTCCAGAAGACACAGGTCACCGGTATCATACCTGTGGGGATGTCCAAGGTGTCCAAGGCCAGCCTGTTGACAACAAACACCTGCCTGCCACCTGTAATGGGGATGCAGGAGCCCAGCAGATATGGGACTCCTTAGCTGGAGACCTCTGATCAGACACAGATGGGTCCTGCTGAGGGTTTCTGTGGTTTGCCACATACTCACCTGGAAGCATCTCAGCTGACAGCTCCATGTCTGTGATCCCGACATCTGAGCTGGAGTTTTCTTTCAAAAGGTTCATTTGGCTCACAGGAGCAGGGACTTGCTCATGGGAAGCTTCTTCCAGCTTGGGGCTTGTGAGCCAAAATCTGTCAGTCGGCTCGTGCCCCAACACCGGTAAAAACACCCAGTACCTGGACCCTCTGGCTGAAGACCAGACAGATGCCAACCTTTGAGACAATGATATTTCAGTTACTGCAGGAAATCATGAGTCCTGCTTTAAAAGAAGGCTAAACAACGTGAAATAAAACCCTTTTATTACTGTGAAATGTCCAAAAAAGTGAAATAACATGACCAAAATCACCCTTCATCTAAAAATAAAAGCAAAGAGAGAGTTTTCAGCAGTGCTGGAAAATACCCGACACACGTTCGATGGCTGGGCTTGATATCGTGACTCCAAAAATATTTTTGCTTGGTTTGTTTCTGGCTATTTCACAGCTGATGGGTTGCCAGATCTCTTGGCTGGATCCCTTCTGCTTTGGCATTCAAGAAGATGAGTTTGCTAAGCTTGAAGAGACGGTGTTGCCACCAGACTTGGGAAAAGACACACTCCCTCCATCAGCCTCCCCCCAGTAAATGACTGGGAAATATCCCACTGTTTTGAGCCACTGTAACTGTCAACAGATGCTGAGAAACTGCCCAGAGCTGCTTAAAAAACAACCAATGGCTGCTTCTTGCTTCAGCATTTTGAAAAGGGCAGAGTGGGACTGAGGAGCAGAGTTTTTCCCCCTTCTGTTTAAATAAGCCTGGCTGCTCGCAGGACGGAGAAGCACAGGAGGACAGGGCCTGCCAGCCAAGGGATGGCAGCAAGTGGTTTTGGACTCACTGGTGGATGGCAACATCCACAGACCACTGGGATAGCCAGGGTCTGTTACAGAACATCACCAAAAAATAATTTGCAGGGTTCTAAAGAGGTTTTGGTGTACCTCTCTCCAAGGGGACAGGAGTGACTGCAGTGAGGGACACAGAAACAGGGGCCAGTCAGGTTCTACTCCCCACACTCTATTTTTTATTTCTTTTTTCTCCTTTCCCTTTTCTTTTATTTTTCCTACATTATTATCTCTGCCTGTTTCCCTCCCAGGGACCATGCACAGCCTTCAGTGAACTGGTTTAATGTATGTTCAAGGTCAAAGACCCCTGGCTTGGGCGTATCCCTGGTCATTGCCTAAGATACAGAGGCAAGGTGGGTGACCTTAAAGATAGGGGAATAGGTTATCCCAGGGCACCTGTCACCTGAAGGATGAGGTAAACAAGAGGTCCCACAGGAGCAGAGCTAATGAGTTGTCCTGTAGAACTGCAGATGGCATCCCAACATTTACCCTCTCAGTAACCCATGCTTCCCCTTCAGCTCCCCTAATGCATACCTTGACTCATGCACAATCTTAATTTCCCAGTTTCCCTCCTTCAGTTGCTCCACTACCATCTGTAGGATCTCCACAGTCATAGAATCATAGAATGGTTCAGGTTGGAAGGGACCTTAAAGATCATCAAGTTCCAACCCCCCTGTTATGGGCAGGGACACCTCCCACTAGACCAGGTTACTCAAAGCTCCATCCATCCTGGCCTTGAACCCTTCCAGGGATGGGGCATCCATGACTTCCCTGGGTGAATAAGCCCAGAATAAGCCCACAAGCAGCATGGCCAGGGGCTGCTTCAGGGTTGGCACCATGTTAGAAGTGTTAGTCAGCTCAGAGGAGCTGCAGTGCTCATACAGGGACCTCTCTCTTCACTGTGCACCAATTCTTCTATCTTATTTTCCCAAGGGAGCCAACTATCACCAAAAGCTCTTAAATAATGGCCAGTAAATCACTGGTTTACAGCACAGGCTCAGGCAGAATGTGAAAACAGTCCTTGCTTGGTGCTATTTCTTCAGACCTAAAAAATACCTCCTGCAGCTCTGTCTAACAAAAACACATTCATTCCTTGCATGCCTGATTGTCATAAAGACAATAAGGACCTTATTTTGCACTGGGACTAATTGCATTAAAAAATCAGTCTGGCCCAGACTATAAAGTCCCCGATTCTCCATGAAAACACCAGGAGAAAGGTGTCCATGTAAAGGACAACCTGTCTGGGTTTACTCGGAGAACTACTTGACATTACTCATGTACTTAAGAGGAATAATCTTTGCAAAAGCTGAGCACAAGTCAGGAAAGATATGTAAGGAAGCAGGAGGTAAAATATCAATTTTTAGGTCCTTTTAAAATAATTTTGCCAGCTCTTGGAAACATCAGTGAAAAGAGAAGTTCTTTGCTGCCAGAAAATAAAAAATTGGACCTTAAAAGAAGCATTTACTGGGCTTTCCATGAGTAGGAGATAATTTATAATTTCAATTTTTTAACAATGGAGGGCAATTAAAAAATAAAAAAAAGTTTGAAAATATTGTGTTTCACGCACACATGTATAATCTCAGCAGGACCTGAGTCTTAAGGGACCCTTGATGGTGCTTTCCTGTGGCTCAAGCCCATCAAAGACATTTGGGGGAGTTCAACTGGGTCACCCTCTGCTCTCCACTGAGCTGCAAGACCCCATTGCCTGAAGGGCAGCATCCCCGTCTCCCCCTGGGCATGATATTCTTATGGGTTCACCTCATCAATGGATGCAGAGCTCTGAAAAGACATCATTCCTCTTCACCTTGGTGGACCACCTTGTAGTCCAGGAGCTCAGAACTCTTTCCCAAAATGGCAGACTCATCTGTTGCTGGAACCTGATGAGCTTCTTTTGGTTGGACTGCCCTAATTCGGGTTTATTGCAAGCCTATGCAGATTCTGGGTTATCACTGTCATTGCACATCGCTCCAAAGATCAAGGATGAATGTAACAGGCCATCAGCAGCTCCTCTGGGTCAGGGTTTGTACAACTTGCCTTGGGATGTAGGAGGCCTTGAAAAGATGCACAAGGGTAGACCAGCTGCAAGGGCCTCATGCTTGTATGTCTCTAACGGAAAGTCCTTGCGGCCACCTTGAGCTCACTTGGTACAAATAGGTGATGGACTTGGTCCTTCCTTCAGCTTAATGTGCAAGAAATATCATCTTAAATTAGAGGGAGGGGGGAGGAATATGTGGGTGCTCCTCAAGATCACCCCTTGCTCTTCCTGCATGAGATAATCTTCTTAGAGAGACCTTAGGAAGAGTGGAAAAGTTTCCTCTCTCTTTTCTCCCGGTGGCATAACAGGAGAGCAGAAAGCTTAGTGATTGCTCTTGAGAAAAAAATTAAATAAAGGAACTGCTCCTGCTGTGGAGTGGGGGCTGGACTAGATGACCTCCTGAGGCCCCTTGTAAACATACTTTATGAGATTGCCCGATTATACCGGGAGCTGGCAACGCTCAGAAAGGATCTGCGTGAGCCTGTTACCGTGGGCCAGGAGTAAGGTGCTTGCTCGTGCTTAATAAGATTTAGCTGCTGTGTAACAGATGCCTATTGGGACCTGGTGGCTAAGTCTCTTTCAAAGTATTTTAATATGGGCCTTGTAATCAGTTAAGAGAGGGGATCTCTGATGGGAGTGGGGTTTAGGGAAACCGAAGGCTTGTTGAGATTTGGTGCGAGGGGCCCTGCTAAGGGTCAGTCCTATGGCAACTTGGTGCCCTGGCCTGAATCTGATTCCGTTTCCAAAAGATTGCCTCATTTTGGGGTACACTTACAGAGGAACAAGCAAAACACTCAACACATGTTGCCCAATATCATAGAATCATAGAATCATTTTGGTTGGAAGAGACCCTAGGGATAATTGAGTCCAACCATATGCCCTACTCTATAAGTTCTCCCCTACGATATGCTGTGACACTGTGTCCAGCATGGTCTCCACAGCTTATGGACCTCAGAGGACAAAACCAGTGGCCCTCCATTTTCTGTGGCTGGTGGGACCCTGCTTCCAGCTCTGCCCTGGATGGAAAGGAGGGAGGAGCTGCTCCATGGTGGAGAACTGCTTGTAGACTACCATGGCAGGAGAAGCCTTCATTTGGTTTTTGCTTTCAATAATGCTGAAGTAATGCACTGCAGCTGGCTTCAGTGCCTTTTCTTCATTTGGAAAGGTGGGGAGACACATGGCAGGAGTGGGGATAGAGGTGATCAGGACCATACTGCCTCTTATTTGCAGTGATTTGGACTATCCAGACCTGGGGAAGCAGGGATGCTCTCAGCCTGGTTCTCAGCAGCCTGGCTGAACGCAACAGAAGTATTTTGACCGCATCTCTACCCCCCAGAATCATTGACCTTGGCCAGAGGGCTGGGTGCTGGGTGGGATGGGGGGTAAGGATGGAGGTATAACCCACCACCAACATTGCCTGAAGCTCAGAGCTGTCCTCAGGGTGACTCTAACTGCATTCAAGGCTGATGGAAAAGAAGTGAGAATCTGGTTTCCAGATTTGAAGGGAGGAAACACCCTGGAAGTCCACGTGATGGTGAAAAAAGGGTAACTGGAAAGGAAGGCGGTGGCAGCAGAGGGGACTTGCACGGCGTGATCCCCGAGACGGTGGAATAAACGACATCCCGTGGGCAGGCAGCGTTCCTGGGTCTTGTCTGTTATTTCAGGCTGTATCCGGAGGGCAGATAAATGCCAGGCCCACTTCTAATTAAGGAAACTGAGGAAGGGAAATGTGAGTGGCTCATCTCGGAGGCGATTTGTTGAGAGGAAACGCAGCTGAAAGCTTCTCAGCTATCCCAGGCACAGCCTCGGATGCCCAGCCCAGCCCAGCCCAGCCTGAGCCTGGTGAGGTTCCCACCTCGCGCCGCTTTGCTTGAGTTACTCTGATCTGGGAGCAAGTGCCAAGTGGGAAACCCATGCAGGACTGGCAGCAAGGGATGAGCGAGATGACCTCATGGGTATTTTCCTTCCCTCTCACAGTCCTCTGACTCAACCGCCCCGGCTGAGTTGGAGTCGCTGCCCTGGAGAGGTTTGGTTCATGCAGCGAGACCTCGGTGAGCTGGTCAAAGTCCTCACCTCTGCAACAGGAGCTGCTTGGAGGGCAGATGGAGCCCAGCTCTGTGCTGCAGAGAAGAGCCATAGGGAGGAAAGGGGAACCCCAAGTGAAAGACGTGCTGGGTTTCCTGAAAGAACCTTAAGGAGGATGGTGGTGAGGGCTCCACTGGGGTGGGGAAGCCTTTGGAGCGATGCAGGCAGGCTGAGCCCCAGTGGAGAGCTGAGTCATGGAGAAGGAAAACTTGAAATCACCCTCCAGATCCTCCTGTGGTCTAACGTGCCCAGGAAGAGCCTGACTGGGCAGTCACACCAGCCTTGTGGTGTCTGAGGATGTCCCGTTGACTGTGATCACTGGCTGTCGTGGGTCGGTGTCACCCGTGGGGCTGGGAGGCAGGGCTCACCCTGGCAGTGGGCATGGGATGCCAGACCCATTGCTGGGATCCTCGCAGGTCGCTCTTCTGACCTCCTCACACACAGGAGCCCGTTACAGAAGCACGGCAGTGGGGTTGGTGTTAGGGGGAGGATGCAAGGTTTCCACTGATGCCAAAGCAGGTCTGGCAGATCTGGCAAAAGAACCTCCAGGGCTCCTCACCCAGCATTAGGGTTCCACCCTGGCATCTTCATTCCATCCTAAAGAAGATGGGGTGGCTCTGGCAGCGGCACCATTCCCTGGTGAGGTTGTGGCCCTTTGAAATCGTCACTTAAAATGCCAAACTCCCACTTGGCTGCTTTGTTCTGGCTACGGTGCATCCCCCGTTACCCCCCCATCCTGGGTAGAAACCACCCCGCTGAAAAACACCCTCTTAAAAAGCCAAGCACATGCCAGCGCGTCCACGCTGCCCAGTGACAGCACAGCACTGTGCCTATGTGGCACTGCCCTCTGCTGTCGGTGGCTATGGGGACACACCGGCCAAAGCCACCACCACTGAGCAGAAACACCTGCCTTTTGTGTCACCCTGGGGGCTGCTGAAGGACCCCACAAGACACAAAGCCACCCCGGGAGGATGCTGCACCCAGGACGGGCGCATGGGTCCCCGGGCATGACAAGCAGCATCCATGGGCAGCGAAGCCCTGGAGGAGCAAGCACCCACTTGGGCTTCCCCTTTCCCCTGGCTGAAAGCAGAAGTGGTGACCTATTTTTGGTGCTGTCTCACTTTGGAAAGAGTCGTGCACTCCCCGGAGCATCACCCCGGCTACGGCACCTTGCTCCGGGCAGAGGAAATGAGTAACGGCGAAGGGTCGCGCTGCCTTTCCGTGACCCTGCCCCGGCGGCGTGTCCCAGAGCTCTGCCTCGGGGCTGCCTGGGGTAACTGGAGTTTCCTTCCACGTGCTGGCCACACCAGCTTCTTCTAGGGGAGCCGCATGAAGAATGACTCTTAAACTGTCTTTTCCAGCAAAGAAACACTCAGGCAAAGCCTCACAGTGATTATATCTCTATCTATCTATCTATCTATCTATCTATCTATCTATCTATCTATCTACCTACCTACCTATATAGATATATATAACCTTGCTTGTCCTTCTCTCCATCCTCAGTCCTTTATTGCCTTTTTTCAAGCTGGGATTGCTCAGGTGGGAGGATGAGGACACCCAACGGGATGCTAGAGCTGGTCCTCGTCTTCCAGGCTCTCCTGAATGAAAGGCCTCTAGATGGGGCTTTAATGCAATATTGCTGCTGGGCTGGGCTGGGCTGCGCTGGGCTGCGATCCTCCCAACAGAACTTGGGGGCTGCTCACCTTCCAGCACCCATGGGGGCACACGGGGTGGTGGCACGGTGCCACTTCACCCCAACCATCGGGATAAGGGGAGGGAGATGTTCCCAGACCGTGGTGAATCCTTCCTTTGGAGGAAGCTGTTTATTTGCTGGACTGGACTGGATACCACCCCCCTGCCCACCCCCGCC
>VZTM01040212.1:46904-137596 GCA_013400555.1 Jacana jacana
AGGAAGGGTTAAGCAGTGGGAGGGAGTATAAGCTGTGCAATTCAGGGTGCAATCCTGCTGGAATTTCTTGGGGAAAGATCTGAATACTGGACTTGAAGGGATATTTGGGGGTTAGAAATATTATAAGCTGTACAATTCAGGGTGCAATCCTGCTGGAGTGACTTAGGGAAAGACCTGAGACCTGAATACTGGACTTGAAGGGATATTTGGGGGTTAGAAATATTATAAGCTGTACAATTCAGGGTGCAATCCTGCTGGAGTGACTTAGGGAAAGACCTGAGACCTGAATACTGGACTTCCAGCTGGTTTTGGGGGTTGGAAATACTATAAGCTGTGTGCTTCTGCTAAAATTTCTTGGGGAAAGATCTGAATACTGGACTTGAAGGGATATTCAGGGGTTGGGAGTATAAGCTGTGCAATTCAGGGTGCAATCCTGCTGGAATTTCTTGGGGAAAGATCCGAATACTGGACTTGAAGGGATATTCAGGGGTTGGGAGTACTGTAAGCAGTGTGATTCTGCTGGAATGACTTGGGGAAAAATTCAAATACTGGACTCGAAGGGATTTTTGGGGGTTGTGACCACCCTGATGGGGTGGGCTCTGAGAGCTAGTGTGAGTTTCTGAACTCTGTCACTCCAAGTGTGTGGCACTGGCCCGAATGTCACCTCCAGTAAAAGCAAGCCCATGGGGTGCTGGCAGGCTCAGCTGCCTGTTGGTTTTTTTTTTTCCAGCTGGTGGGATACTCTAGGTGCTAACAGGGCTGTTGCACACCAAGAATTTCTGTACCTGTCACTTGATGGTGGTGTGGGGCCACGGGCTGGCGTCTGCTGCTTCGGCTGAAGGCGTGTGAACTTCTCGGGGAAGCTGTTGCGTAGCCAGGCCACAGCGGTGTTGGCTTTCCAGACACACCAGTCGGCTCCGGCGTGTGTGAGATGGAGCAGCTGGTTCCCAGCACAACCCAAAAAAAAAAAAAAGAAGAACCAACCCCAAACCCCAACCACCACAAAAACCTGGACGCGGGTGGCGAGGGAGGAATGCGGCAGGCAGGCAAACACAGCTGGAGCGTAAGGAGGCAGCTCCTCCTGGGGTTGGGAGGGTGGCTTTTGCCATCACACCCAGTTGTATTCTGCCTTTTGTTGTTTATGTGATGGTACTAGTTTTTTAAGGTGCTGGATTTCTGGTTTGGGTTCTGCACCACCATTTCCATTCCCTCCCCTTCCCCCCCCACTCCTGTTTTTTTGCTGGGTGAGTTGTTACGTAGAGAGAGGCCAACTTTGGGGAGAAGCCAGTCAGGACTCAGATCCCTCTCTGAGTCATTTAAAAGCGGTGTTTTAACCTCCCTTCCCTTGTGAAGGGGAACCCCATGCCTGGGAGAAGCGTTTGCTTTGTGGACACTAGGAGGTGGCACTGGAATTGAAGTGCCATAAGGGTGGTGACAAACCCAGCAAAAATGCATGCAGCTAAGGTCCACCAGAGCTGCATCTTCATCCAGGATCTGTCCCAGATAAAGCTGGGAAGTACTTAAAAGCCTCTTCCACCTGCAGAGTGCTTGGTGGATGGAGGCAAACTTCATCCAGCTGGGGATTAGTAGGACTTGGAGTCATGAACTGGCTTGGCCAGGTGGTTTGAGACTTGAGGCCTGTGGCTTTGTGCCTCAGTTTCCCTTATGAGAGACATCAGGGCCATTTCTCTCTGAATCCAATGGTGAGTGCCATATGCAGTCTGTGTCTAAATATTGGATGGGTTGGGTTGGTTTTTCTCCAAGTGTCCTCAGTGCTACAGAGGACACCCTATGGGGAGAAGATGGCTTGTTAAGAGAAGCTAGGTGTATACTGGGCAAAGCAGGGGGAGCCCAGTGACTTTCTTTAGTGTGACTGGTGATGCAGAACTAGAGAGCAGGAATCTCTAGGACTCTGGTCTCCCAGTGAAATGCCTGGTGAATGATTAACTTGCTTTCTGGAAGCTGCTGAAAAACAATAAAAGGGAGTCCAGCCCCACAACCCCAACACAAAAAGCCTATGAGTGTTTAATAATTAAAGGCCCGGTGCTTTATCGCAGGGTAATGAGAATCGCCTTAAGGCTTATTCAGAGGTAGGTAATTGAATTAGGGTGTGGGATTGGGAAGGGGGAGGGTTTGGTGGAAGGTCTGGGAGACTGCACAGAGAAGCTGATGTGATGCTTCTTAGGTCTGGACTGAGTTTTGCTGGTCTTTGCTGCTTTCTTATTTGTTTCACGTTTCCCTGATTGCTTAATCCACTGTGCTTGTGGACCTGGTGTAATTTTCCTCCTGGAGAAGACGTTCCTGTCCCTGGGATACTCAATTTCCTTCACTTAGGGAGATGCTCAGAGTGTGTTTATTCCAGGTATTTTCCTCAGTGAAGTGTTTATTTAAAGCTTCATTGAGACTTTGGTGGATGAGCCAAACCAGAAGACACTGCTGAACTCAACTATCTGTGGTTCTAGAGGAGCCTGACTTAACCAGATAGTACTGAACCAATGAGCATCACCAGTGTTTCCAGTTCATGAGGCAATCTTTGCTGCAGAGCTGACCAGAGCTGCACAGGGGTGGTGGGAACTAGAAAGTTTGTTCTAGCTGAAGGCTGGACTTGCCTGCCCTGCCTCCCTCTTGTGTCCTTGTGCATCTCCACTTTCTAAGGTGGAATTAGGTTGGAAAGGGGTTCTGAAGCTTTTTGGGAGACTGAGGAGATGCTACATTGGAATGTGCCTGCAGGACAGACTCTTGAATGTGGCCTCATTCAAGAGTCTGTCTGGTCTTTCAAGCCACCATGTGTGTAAGGACTTCTGCTGCTGGAAGCACCATATAGATCCTCTGCTCCAGGTACATGGAGCAATGCAGTACCTTCAGGGCTTGGGTTTTCTGGTCACTTGAGTTCTGTAGAGAATTAATGGGACAATTATCCTAATGTTTGCTGTGAGGCATTTGAGAAAGCTTGAAACCTCTCTAGATCTGCTCTCCCTGCACCTAACTGCACAGCTTACAGCTGCCTCCTGGAGAAAGCACTTTTGGGTGGGATGGCACTTGCTTAGTTCATATGAAAGCTGATGTAAGACACAAACTTCTTTACCCCAAGCTCCCTGAGTGTCCTGGTAGGAACCTGCCAGCTTCCTGGTGCTTCCCTGAAGGGTGTGTGTTGAAGCAATTCAAGAAGTCTCACGTACCTGGCTTTCAAGACTGCAAACACTCTGCACCTCTGGCTTCCTTCCACCATGGAGCAGCCTTTCCCTCTGCAGCCAAGGTGGGGTGTGTGGGGAAAAAAGCTCTCTAGTGGCTTGTAGCATGTTAATGCAACTGGTTTCTCAATCTGAGGAGCTCTCAAGCAGAGGGACCAGTTGCACTGGTAAATGTTGATGGGACACACAGAACGCGGCTGTGGGGAGACTGGTGGTGCTGGTCCTGGACCAGCACATGGTCTGGCTGCAGGTGGGGCAGGTAGGATATATTTTCCTGACTTATTGGACCCAGAGCTGAGAAACCTGCTCAGGTCGAGTAGGATCTAGAAATTATTAGGATGCGGGGTGGAAAGGCTTAACCCTTTAGAAGCTGATTTTTTGGAAGGCCCAGTCTCCTTTTTTTTCCCCCCCTTCCCCTGTTTTTAACCATGCTTTTTAAGGTTCCCTCTGATCGTGGCTGTAAGTGCTAATGAGTCTTATCACTTGAGATACTGTCATAAAACACACTTATGAAGTTTATCGGCTCAGTAAGCTTTACATTTTATTGTAATGTGTGTTTGCACTGTGCTAAGTGGAACAGGGAGTATTTTGACTACATGGATAAACATAGCAGTTACAGGATTTGCTTTAGCTGATAGAAAAAAATCTCTTCTGATTTCTTTATTTTTTTTTTTCCCCCCCTTAGTTGTTGTGGAGAACTCCATTTCAAATGGATCAAGCAGCTTCTGCATGTGTTACGTGTTCTCCCAGTTTGCTTGAGACCCTAAATCATTCCCCTGTAAGGTGTGAGGAGTATTTTGTTAATTTGGTGGCTGAAGGATGTCTTTTGGGGGGAGGGGAAATGACAGGTTAAAAACAAAACCCAAACAGACTCGAACTCTTGCACTGGAAAGAACACAGAGCAAAACAGCTCTTCTATACATCCACTCGAGAACATGCAAGCTCAACAGGATCTGACATTAATGCTGAGTCTGTGCTGGCTTGGAAGGTAGCATGGAGCGTGCAGTCTATGTTGATGGGATGTCAGGCTGCATGGGAGTTGGCATGAAATTTATGAGCAGATTCATTTGGCCTAGCTCATTAAAATAGCATTAATTGGATAGCCAGGTGCCTAGAGCTTGTTGGGAGGGGCAAAAAAACCCCCTAGCTTGCTCTGACTTCTGCATTTGCTGTGCCTTGGACAGCCAACTTTCACAATTGTAGTAAAAGTTTCCTTTCTTGAGAAAAAGGAACGTGTTTTGAGTCTTCCAGAGGCTGAGGTAGCACAATTGGCCATTTACTGTGCATAGCAGGAGGTAGCTCCTTGTGCTGTGGAGCAGCGTGTGATTTCCCCTAGATGTGAATGAAGTACTGAGATGCCTATAGCTGTATCTGAGCTTTGTTTAAGAACCTGTCAGATGGCCCTGTTTGGTTAAGGAAG
The DNA here is from genome assembly GCA_013400555.1 of Jacana jacana. Taxonomy (NCBI): domain Eukaryota; kingdom Metazoa; phylum Chordata; class Aves; order Charadriiformes; family Jacanidae; genus Jacana; species Jacana jacana. Next base: position 51,516 of record VZTM01040212.1, read on the forward strand.
CACTGGGAGGAATGGGTGGAAGACTTGCCAGAGCCTTGGTCTGCCTCTGGCAAAGAAACCTTTCTGAAACCAACCTGTAGAGCAGCCTCCTAAGGCATGTAGGGTCAAACAACTCTTGCTTTCAAGACCAAGTTGTTTTGGAAGGGGTCAACTGGTGAGCAAAAGAGTTGGCTTCTATCTGCTCTTGATCTACTTAATTCTTTTTTCCCTCTGTTAGAGTCGGGCAAAATTAAGTCTACCTTGAGATACAAAAGTGTCTTGAGCCTGACCCCTGGGTGATGCCTTCATGGGTAACATGCAGGTAGGTGAGATGGGCTGCCAAGATGAGTTACTTTGATGCTCAGAGCTAATGACTTCATGCCGTCTTTCTTACCTGTATCAAAGGCAATTTTTAACTTCCCCAAAGGAGCTGGTTGTGACCTTCCTCCAAAAGCATGAGCATATGCTGAGGTGGGCTTGTCCATGTCTTCTGGAATACCTGCTCTAATTTTCAGCCAGAGTAAGCTGTTGCACTTTGAGGAGGTGGAATTTAAAGGGTCTTATGTTCCCTGCTGTCATATATCAGCTGTATGTGGCAGCTTCCCCAGCTCTGTGGGTGGGAGTGTGTGGAGTATTGCCACAACCCATGCAGGGGTGCCTGGGTGCTTGCTGACCCCCTCTGTAGGCTTGGCTCTTGTGATCTTTGTAGACTTCCTCACCTGGCTGCATAAAAGAAACTTCACCAAAGGGGTAATGGTTTTGAACTGGAAGAGGGGAGGTTTAGATTAAATCCCAGAGAAATTCTTTCCTCTGAGAGTGGTGAGACACTGGAACAGCTTGCCTGGGGAAGGTGTGGATGCTCCACACCTGGAAGTGTTCAAGACCAGGCTGGCTGGCTGGGGCTTGGAGCAACCTGGCCTGGTGGTAGGTGTTCCTGCTCAGGGTAGGGCAGTTGGAACTTGATGATCTTTAAGGTCCCTTCCAACTCTAACCATTCTGTGATGCTATGATTGCTATGCCCTAGGCCTCATGGTTTGTCTACAGCTCATTCCTGGTGCAGACCTTGCTGTGTGAATCCTTGCTGAGTTGAGGGCATTGGCTTGGCTTTCACTGTTATGGTGAGCTCAGACCTTCAAATACCTCATTGTAATGTCTGTGGGCTGTTTTTTTTCTTTTAGAATTTTTTTTTAATACTTCATTTAGTTCTGATTGCTGATCTCATGCTTGGTATGGCAATGGAACCAAACCAGACAGCCCTGAGGGCGGGGAGAAAATCTTAACTTCTGTTACATATAACTGAAGGTGGTAACTGATGCTGGTTCTGCATGTTGCTGAGGACCTCTTGTAGGGCTTTCCATCTCCATCTTTTAGGAATACTGCCTGTAAACACCTTGTTCTCTGAAGTTGCCAAGGTGAAGTATTCAACCCTGTGGGTATTCAACTGTGGTCGTGTTTCAAGCTGAGCTTCTAGGGGCTTAATTTTACCCTGCTCACCAATGCGATGCTTCACTTTGGATCAGCGTGAAGACCTGGTGGCTGGCTGACTGGTAGGGTGTGTTTTTTTTGGTGGATCTCTACCCTGCTTGGCCTTAATGCCAAAGCTCCTCACTCTGCCTATAGGAAGGATAGATGCTTTACCTGTGGGAATCTGCCAGATCCTTTCCCAGATGTCTTGCTTCCTGGAATTTCTTGCTTAGACTTCCATGTCTACTGATTCCCATGGGAAAAACAGTCAGCCCTGTCTACTGTGGATGTCAGGCCTCTCCTAAGGCAGTGCCTCTCTGTGGGTGAGGGCACATCAGACAAAGCATTGAAATACTCAGGCGATCAAAGAAAATGCGCTTCTGCTTGAGTCTGTCACAGGAAGGCCACTGTATTTTGGTGTTTCTCAGTTTCTTTACATGCTACTGCTCTCTAACCTCAAGCACAATTATCCCAGCCCACCTAAATATGAGGAAGCCTGGACACCTCCCTCTTTCAATGGTGTCAAAGGAGACTTCTAGTGTCCCCCTCTTCAGGGGTTGGACCATATGAACTCCACTGATGTCAGTCATGTCACATTGCTCTGTGCCACTACCTTTTGTGATGGCCCTGCTTGTAGAGCTGAGCTTTTCCAGTGTCTGGAACCAGCTTTGATCTTGCTCAGGACTGTGAGTTATGTTAAAGTGAGATACGACCTGGGAGTGTTTAGAAGCCAAGTTCAGCTCAGAGTGGGGTATTCATCTGGGAGCTGGAGCTGGTGGTGGGACTGGGTACATGGGGGATAGCTGAGTGTGGCTGCACTTAAGGTGAAGATCCAACTTGGACAAATCCTTTTGGTATTAGCTGCAAGGACCTCTCCCAGAGCAACTGATGGCTTCAGTGGAGCTTGCCCAGCTCAGTGGCAGAGTTCATCTTACCCTTCTGCTGCAAGCCCTGCTCTGCTACAGCTCTCTGGGGCTGCCCATCTCCTTTGATGGGGAAACTCTATCCTGGAGCCCAAACCCCCCTGGGGACAGTTCACCAGAACTGATACTTTATTTTAAAAGAACAGGCTTGTTTTGCTTAATCTTGACAAAATTCTTTTCTAGCCCTAATCCTCTTCCAGTGTAAGGTGAGATCTTGAAATACCTGGCAAACTTAGAGCATAGCTCTCTGCATCTCTGGGTTTCTCTAATCAAAAGTGGTGGTTGGGGGGGCAGGGGAGACAGGGATGTTTTCAGCCCTGGCCAAAGATAAATCTCCTGCTGGGAGCTCGCAGGGAGCTATTTCCCAGTCTGTGGTTAGCGAGTTGATCTCATGGGCCAGAGGTGAAACAACCACTTGAGCTGAATTACAGGGTCCAACCAGAGATCCAACACTTCCTTTGGCTCATTAGCATGGCCGTGTTGCATCCCTGGTGACTATTTCTATCTGGCGTGTCCCATGTTGACTCTGGAAATCCAGAGGCTTAACATGAGTTTGAAGAGCAGACTGAAGCTGAAGAGCTGCTCGTGGGAGAGTGTGAACTGGCCTAAAGAAGGCTTTGAGCCATCCCTGTGGTCAGTGTGATGTGGCTATTCTTCTAGCCTGATTTGAAGCCATAAATCTCTGTATGGGTTTTGGAGCTTAATTAAAACCAGTTTATAGGCAGAGATTTGCCTCTGCAAGATGCAGGACAGCTGCTGGGCTAAAAAGAGTTCTTGGACCCCAGTGGGACCAGGTATAATCCCACATTTGTCTCCTGAGCTTGCAGAAAGGGATCAACAGCCATGCAGAAACAAACCTCACTTGACATAGTGGAGGTGCTTTAAAACTAACAGCAGTCTGTCCCTGAGGAGCTTGTGGTCCCAGTCTTTCCCAGTACATGGACTGGGTTCCCTGTGGGCTATCCCAGATGTTGCATGTGGGAGGTACCAGGGTAAGAGAAGGGCATCCTCCCTCAATGCTGCATCCCTTGAGGCGCTGGCTTGGGCTGCTGCAAGGCTCATGGAAAATCTGAGCGCTGGAACTGGCACAGAGAGAGGGGAAGGTGAGCCCGAAGGCTTGGCCTCTTCTGACTCATCGGAATTTGGGACTGCACCAGGCTCGATGACCCTGCTGTGTGGTGACACTGGCCACACTTTAACCATGCCCTCTAGTAGTTGGCTGGGTTTGGATGCTCTCCCTTGTGGACCATGCTGTAGGCAGCAGGGGAGGGGCACCTGGTGGTGGGGAGGTGGATGGTGACCCCATGTGCTCCCAGAGGCTGTCCGCTCTGGTGTTGAGCGTGGTATGAGACTGGTGAGCTGCTCTCGGGGCTGCTGTGCTTTACTTGCTGCTGGATGGATCAGCAGTGCTGGGTCAGGGGCAATTGGGTAGACTTGTTCAAACAGATGCTCTGCCAGCTGGTGTGGGGCTGTTTACTCTGTTACTAGAGCTCTTTGGAGCACTCATTTCAAGTGCTTTCCATTCAAGTGGCTCTAGAGCTGGTGTCTGATGTGTCTGGATGTGTTCAGAGGCCAGGGCAAGGTTTTGTAGTGTTCTTTTTTTAACCTCCTTTCTCCATGGGGGTGAAGGGAGTAGAGAGGTTACTGGGCATCTGCGTGGCTTTGAGCACCTTCACTAACCTCAGGGTACTTAAGTTTGTTCTCCAGGCTGTGAGCTGACTTGGTGTACATCCCTTGGCTCTTCTTGGGACCCCAGAGGTGGTTCTACTAAAGGACTGACCTGAAAGTGTCCTCTCTAGGTGCCTGATGATGCAGAGACCTCTGAGCTGGAGGTGCTGCTCCTGTTGCAGCAATAAAGCTGGGGGTGCAATGAAGATAAATGTATGGGGTCTACTGATGGCTTGGTGGTCTCAGAAATGCTAATGAGCAGGGAATTCCTGCAAGATCTTACTGCAAAACGAGCCTTGGGGCTGAGGCTTCATTTTAGGGGTGCATTGTTTTCCGCCCTCTCCCAGAGCCTTGCTGGGAGATGCATGGTAGATTTTCAGGCCGGCTGCTGCCCCTGCATAAAGCATTGCTCTTGCTACTGTCAGCTGTCCCAGCACCTCTGTTTATGTATCTAAAACTTAAAGGCTGGAGAAGGAAGAAAATCCGACCAGTGCAATGGAAACCTTCAATTCCCTGCGGGGTCCTAGGAGGAGAAGAGTAGCTTCGGGCTGGAGCAAGGAATGAACTTGGTTTGTACACTGCCTCGCCTCTCTCCAGGAGGATCAGCCAGGAAAAATATCAACAGTTCCATTAAAAAGTCTGCTGCTTTGCTAAAGTAGTGGAATAAACATACCTGTAGGCATAACGGCCTGAACCGCACAGGAAACATTAACTGGGACGAACACCCGCAGACTTGCTCCCTCTCCCCCTGTATATCAACCAGATAAAAAACCAGGGTGCCTCCATGGTAATGTGTAAATCAAACAGCAGCTGGGGGGATTATTCTTAGCTGGGGAAGAACTGGTTTGGATCAGACAGAGGGGCTCGGGGCTTTCCTAGAAAGGCGAAACCTGTGCTGGGTGCTGGTGCTGCCTGATCTTGGTAGTGGAGGGGCTGGAACCAGTAGAAACTGAGGCAGGATGGGGTTTGGGGTGGCTGGTAGCCCCCTCTCTGATGCTTGTAGCCCCCTCCTTAGCTTCCTTTGCCTTGTTTCTGTGGGGTTGAACTGGTTTTGCCCTAAGCTGTTAAAAAGCTGAAGTGGAAACCAGTGGGAAGTGGGTAATGCCTTGGGAAACCGGGGAAACCAACCACTCCCAGCCTTTAGTATATGGTGGAGATAGTCCTTTTAGTCCTCCCTGGAGTGCTGGGGGACATCTCTGGGATGGGGAGAGTGGAGACCTGCATACTTGTATTCCCTATTTCAGTGAGGGGATGTGAGCTTCAAGCCTGGCTTGAATGAGGGATGCTGCCAGTGCTTTTTGGACCAGCAACCTGGTCCTGGAGCTGCCCATAAAAACAGCTTTCCCCCAGCCCTCCCTGCCTTGGCTATTCCCAGTGTATATGGTATGCACAGAAAATACATGTGGAAAATGCCTTCGGTTGCAACCAGATGGCACCTGTCAAGCACAAGTAGACATTTCTATTAGTGTTCTTATTTGAGTGTCTTGGACCACTCCCAGGCTCTGCATAGCAAAATAGCCCTGCCATAGCTGTCCTCCCAGAGCAGCCCCAGAGGCAGATTGATGTGATGATTGCACGCTAGAGACAGTCCCTGTGCTCCCAGGCCTCATCCACACAGCCACTTAGCATGACTAATCTGAACTGACTTTTTAAAGTGGATTAGTTCAATTACTCCTAACTAGCCCTGGTGGAAACCCTCACCTCGGGGAGGGGGATTAAAGAGCCTGAATTCACTTGAACATACTTGATTTCAATGCAAATGGGGCTAAACCGAATTAAGGGTGCTTCAGAGCCTTGTGTGGAGGCAATCCTTCAAAATGATGTGGTTCAACCACCCCACTCTGTGTTCCTGCCCTCAGTTTGTTCCAGTTAGCGCTGCTGCAGTGTCCCCTTACAGATGACTAATAGAGGCAGCCTCGCAGATATAAAAGCTGCAAACCCATTACCTAGGCTAATGTGTGAACCAGCTCCTGTGAAGAGCTGCCTGCCTGTGCTGATTCAGGGCTTAAAATTACCCAGCCAGAGCATTTTAGGGGTGTTTGCTCTGTTTTTGTTATTTTCACTCCCTTGCCCCCCCTGTCCTGGCCCTGCATCTTGCTTTTTTTAATTCTTCAAACCAAGCCCTTTGCTTTTTCACTTAAAAATGCAGGGCAGTGAGTCACACCCCATTTTTTTTTTTCCTCTGCTGTCCTTAACTTGCTTGGATAAGTACTCACCAACAGTGCACTCATCTTCTTAGCTCAGTCCTTTAACTACTCCCTGGTTGAAGGTGAAGCCTCTGCTTCCCTCGAGCTTGAGTGAAAAAATACCCATTGAATGTGATGCCCAGAGTGACCAGGCAAGATACTTCTTGCTTTGGAGAGAGTTGGGTGGGACAGGAGTTTTCTTCTGCATTTTATTGTAGAATCAGAATCATAGAATGGTTAGAGTTGGAAGGGAGCTTAAAGACCATCGAGTTCCAAATCTCCTGCCCTGGGCAGGGATACCTCCCACCACACCAGGTTGTTCAGAGCCCCATCAAGCCTGGCCTTAAACATTTCCAGGGATGGGGCTTTCACAGCTTCTCTGGGCAACCTGTTCCAGTGCCTCACCACCCTCACAGCAAGGAATTTCTTGCTGGTATCTAATCTAAATCTCCCCTCTTCCAATTTAAAGCTGTTACCTCTTGTCCTGTCGCTATACTCCCTGACAAAGAGTCGCTCTCCAGCTCTCCTGTAGCTCCCTTCAGATACTGGAAGGTGTTCTAAGGTCTACCTGGAGCCTTCTGTTCTCCAGGCTGAACAACCCCAGCTCTCTCAGCCTGTCTTCACAGGAGAGGTGCTCCAGCTCTCTGATAATCTTCATGGCCCTCTGCTGGACCAGTTCTGATAAGTCCATGTCCTTTCTATGTTGAGGCTGTTTTAAGCATCTGATGAGGTGTGTCTTAGGGAGAAGAGGGCAATCCTGCCAGTACCAAGTGAGAGGAAGATCCCAGAGCAGGGGAGGGGGGGAATTGACATTGCTTTACTTCATACTGACCCTGAAAACTTCAGCTCGGCTTCCTGAAGGGGAGAGGAGCTAGCACTGACTCCACCGTAGATGAGGCTCTTCATTCCCTTCCCTGCATCTCTGCAGTTCATAAACTGATTTTAATATTATCCTGAGCCCATGAGTTTCACCTGAAACCCCTCTTTTGCTGCTCTGGGCTTAAATTTAATCCTTGCTGAGTGGCCACCAGCAGGCTGGGGAGGGGATGGCTATTTGGTACAACTTTGTGGCATCTTTCACAGGGGTGGTGGCTGAGGAAATGAAGGGTTAAACCCAGTCACTGAGCTGAGTGCCAACATTGCTCTTGGTACTTCTTCAATGTGCTGCAGCGAAGGTTTATTTTGCTAATAACCCTGTGTAACCTCACTCTCCTGGTCTTACATCTCCCCCTGCTCGGGATATTTCAGCTCCTCTGAGTTTAGCATCGTTTAGAAAAGAGATGAGCATTTTGGGTGGTCAAAGGAGCAGTTGGCAGCTATGAGCTGGGGGGTGGGGGGAAACAAATTGTCATTTTACTTAGCTCAGCTTTTTCATGTCTTTTCATGAAAAGTCCCCATGTGCCCCACAGGGTGTGGAGAAGGGAACGGGGATTGAACACAGGAGAGGTGCAGCTGCTGCTGCCCAGCTGTGCTGTGGCTCTGAGACCCTTCAAAGGACCCACTGTGCCACCGTACAAAGTCTGTGCCTTGCTTATAGCCATGGGGGCTGATGGAGGGACATGCCTAAAGCTGCCAGTGGTTCTTCTAACCCAGTATTTGGAGGTGTTCTGGGTCCGTTGGGTTTTACTTGGGGATGCAGAGGTGGAAGGACACTGCAGCCTGCTGTGGCTGCATTATAAACTGGGTCTGGAAGTGCCCCTATTTCTAAGGGTCTGAACGACCACTGGCAGACCCTTTCCCACCCCAACCTTTCAAATGCTCAGTGAAAGGTTCTCTCTGGTGAGCCTGGCAGCTTTCATCAGCCCTTTGCTTCGTAGCAATGAAGGTGTTCCTCTAACAGGTGATGGAAAGGTCCCTGGCTGGACTGTAAGATGTTTTAATCTTATTTTNCCTCTCCTGGGAGCCTGGCAGCTTTCATCAGTGCTTTGCTTCCTAGCAATGATCATCCTTTGATGATGGATCCAATGATGGACCTTTCCATCACTCTAACAGGTGATGGAAAAGTCCCTGTCTGAACTGTAAGATGTTTTAATCTTATTTTCTTACCACCAAAGGGCTCCTCCTCCCCTCTTTGTAGCAGCTTCTTCATGGCTGAAGAACATCATCGTGTTGCTCTTCGGTCTCCAGCCGCCTTTAACGTGGGTGTTCTTCAAACAGTGACAATGTGGGTGCTTGCTTGCTTGCTGATGAAGATATCTATTAAATCTGGTTTCTCTGGCTAAGTTTCCTAGAGTAGTGATGTAAATAAATGGCCAGGTCTTGGGAGTTGTTTTTTTTGCCTTATTCTTGCTCAAAGAATACCCTCAAAAGGGAATACTTGGAGTGTGTCCTACCAGTATGGGTGGAAAAAAAAACGGTCCAATAACTGTATTACATGCTTAGTTTTTTAATTACCTGGGCCAAGACCTATCTCTAACCACGAGGACTGGGTTATGGGATACCCAAAAGAGAAATTCCTTTGCAGATTAAGCTCTTGTCCAGGTAGATAATGAGGCCAATGCCTTCTCCAATACTTATAAATGCACCTTTAGCATGGTGTTTCCTTAAAAGAGCTGAAAACTCTTAAAATCAATAAAAATCCCCGTTGTGGGATTTTTATACATCCTGCTTAGTGGGTTCAGACTGATCTCTTGCTGCCCTGTTTTCAGCAGCCTCTGGACACCCTGTGGCCTGTTGCATTTAGATGCCAGTATAATTTGGTAAGGATTTGTCCTTTTTAATGATTTCTTTCCCACCTCACTCTTTAAAGCTGCTCTAATTCCATATTGCCCTAATTGAGATATGCAAATTTTAAAAGGAAAACTGCAGCCAACGTGTTTTAAGATCCTTATGGGTGAGCGAGCTCCCTGCTTAACGTGAATAAATTTGGACAGCTTTTCTCACTAAGAAAAATAAAAAGCCTTCCAAATCAAGAAAATTATGTAAGCAAATCCGATGCGTGCTCTAAAATTAAACTTGCCTCACAAACTCTGGGGCCTTGAGTGTGAAACCAATGAGGATTATTTTGGGGAGGTTGTAAAAGCTTGTCTTGGGTGGTGCCCTGAAATTTTCTCCCTCTGATCCATTTGTTGTGACCAAATAGGTAGGAACATAAAACTGCCAGGGACTGTCCTTGCCCAGGACAAGGGCAAGGACCAGCTTCCCAACTTCCTTACCAAGCCACAATAGGTATTAAGCCCAGAAACTGCTCAGAAACACTGGAAAACTTGTCCCCTGCCCTCGTGCCAATCCTGCTGTGCAGCAGCCCTGTTGAAGATGTGACTCTGTAGCACGGATGTAGTTCAATGTGGTGGATGGAGTGAAGCGATGTCTCATCTGTGACCGAAGACCATCAAATCATAGCGTTGTCTAGGTTGAAAAGGACCTTTTAAGATCATCTTGTGCAACCATCAACCTAACTCTGAAAACAACTCAATTGCTGCTAAACCCTGTCTGCTAAACCCACTGCGTCAACCCAGCTGTTAAATACCTCCAGGGATGGTGCCTCAACCCCTTCCCTGGGCAGCCCAGTCCAAGGCTTGATAACCCTTTCAGTGTAAAAAAAGTTCTTGATATCCAATCTGAACATTCCCTGGTGCAACTTGAGGCTAATTCCTCTTGTCCTATGTCTTGTGACTTAGGAGAAGAGACTGATCCCTGCCTCTCTACAACTTCCTTTCAGATAGTTGTAGAGAGCAAGAAGGTTTCCCCTCAGTCTCTTTTTCTCCGGGCTGAACAACCCCAGCTCCCTCGGCCTCTTCTCATAAGGCTTATTCTCTATACCCCTCACCAACTTTGTTGCCCTTCTGGATGCACTCTAGCACCTCAATGTCCTTTTTTGTGGTAAAGGGACCAAAACTGTACACCGTATTGAGGTGGGGCCTCACCAATGCTGAGTAGAGGGGGACCATCAGCTCTCGAGTCCTACTCACCACCCTGTTCCTGATACATGTCTGGTGTGAGCTTCCTAAGCCTTAAGTTTGCGGGCACTCTACAAATGATAGTAATTCTAGGATGAAGTTGGCAAACTGAGTCAGGAAGGCTTTGATTTGGTGGCCTTTTTGCTATAAGACTCTGTCCACCTCATTCCGTGTGCATTGTGAGGAATACTCTTTTCTTACTGCTGTACCTTCATTCTTTCTTCCCTCCTGCTATTTTACCTGAACTTTTCTCTTTGCAGTAGTATAAAGCATGGCCTTCTGTGCTATGTGGCCAGAGCTGCTTTGGAGACCTCCTTTCCCATGCTGGGCTTGGAAAGGGTCAGCACTATCCTCCAAGGATTTGAGGTTCTCCATGAGATTTCCCCATGGGGATGTGGGTTCCAACTCGGGTTGGAACTTGATGATCTTTAAGGTCCCTTCCAACTCTGACCATCCTGATTCTGTGACTCTGGTGCCAGACTCCTTTCCAGTTTGGGGTGGAAGAAGGGAAGACCATCATCTCTGCACGTGGTTGCTTGTACGCTATCTCCAGCCACAGAGGGATTTAATTGACCTTCTTAGCATATGTGCTGAGATGGCTTTGGGCTGTTGGTGGGCTGGAATGATCTTAGGGGGTTCATGGCATTTCTGGCTCAGGACAAACATCAACACCTGGAAAGCCTTACCAAGGGTCACCTCTCATTTTATGCTCCTAGTTCTTGTTATGCCCAGTAGATCTGTCAATTCAGCTGCACAAGGTATTTCCATTTGGGAAAAAATCTCCCCTAATTTTCTTTTACTCTTTTATTTGCAGGCTGACAAGAGGTTTCTAGCAAACACAGGACAGATTTGTTAGCGTTGCTATCCATTCCCTTTGCTGGAGTCATTCTTTCTTTCTTGGCCTTTGGTCTTCCTGAGCTCTTCCAGCCAGGAGACACTGAAATCCCAAACATGCAAAATACAAGATGGATAAACATCTTAATCTCATGGATACTTCAATCTAAATGTTTTCCGAGGCCCTCCTTCAAGAAGGATTAGCCGGTAATGGTGTCTGAAAGGTCGTAGCCTTGCTTCAGCTTGCTCCGCTGCTCAAGATGCTAAACGTGTGTGAAAGCTTCGGCAAAAGGCCTGAGATGCCATCAGTCTTCTCTGAGGCTCCGGGGAGCATCTGTGTGTCCTCTCGGGCTTTGGATGTTCGTTTTGGAGCTCTGCCTGCCAGTATTAGCCATTGTGATAGCGTTGCCTCGAGCGCCCAAATGTGACATGTATCAACTGGCATTTTGGCTGCGCTAAGTGTAAGATTTTTCCAGTGGAGGTTTATATCTGTTGGGTTTTTTTTTTTTTTGGTTGGTTGGTTTGGTGTGGTTTTTTTTTGTCTCTCAAGTGTGTGCATATTACTGTTACGATTTATTTTCAGGCTGTAACTTTGGTTTTATCACTTGAAATACTTTGGAAACTTGGAGAGTTTCTTTAATTAGTTGCAAGCCCTCTTTAACTTAGAGAGAGGAAAATTCCAGTGTGAAGGATGCTTTTGATTCACAAAGAAATTATGTTACAGAGCTCCAGTAGAAAGGTTTCTTCTCATCTTTGTGTTATTTGGGCCTTCCCTTCTTCTCTGAAGTCGCCGTTTGCTTTGATAAAGTTAACTTTGCTTCTCAACACATCCGGAGTAGATCAAGAGTCTGTTACTGAAATGTCAAGACCATCAACATGGAAATCCTTCAGCAGAAAACTGGGTGGGAAATCAGGAGTCTAGGAAACTAGGTCTTGAGTACTTGCTTAAGCTCTTTGACACAAGGTGGAAGAAAGAAACGCAAATAGTGTTTTTAATGATAAGTAATAGGGATAGTTGTGTGTCGGGATGGGTTATTCTTGCTCCCTTTTGCCCTGAGAACTACTAGTCAGTCTGTACCATGGGCGAGTGGGGAGTGAATGTCTCCTGATTGCTCTTCTGCTACAAAATACAATGCCTTTCCCTCATTTTAGTTTCAGTATTGCTTGTTGCTCCAGTCGCATATGCAAGTTATATGCTGTTGGGGCACTTTCAACCACTGCTATTTTGAGGCTGGAGAGGGGTAAACTAGAGGGATTCCTTTCTCCACCACCAAGAAAACAAACGCTGCTCTGGGGATGGTGGTGGAGAGAAAACTGGCCAAGCAAGCGAGATCCTGCTACTCTTGTTCCTGTGGTTCAGCCTGCAGAATTGGAAGTGTAACCCAGGCTCGTGGGGTTTCAAGGAAGTGAGGTGTGAGACTTGTGGGTTAGCGTCCCTTGGGGATGCAGGTCAGGGAACGTTGGATGCCTCCGTAACCTCAGGGAGGGCTGGAGGGAGCCGGGGAGGTCGGTGGAAGGCTTGGCAGAAGTCATAAGCTCTTGCAGGGATGAGAGACCGAGCCCTGGGGGTGGGACAGTTTTCTTGACACGGGGCCAACTGGAAAGTCTCAAGCGGAGACGAAGAAAGGGGAAGGGGAACGCGATACCGTCTACCAGGGAAGGACGTAAAACCCAAGAGGAGGACGTAGCCAAGTTTTGTTGCAGTGCTATAGGGTTTCAGCTGCTGCTTCAGCAATGCTGCCTTGCAGTGATTTGCTTAAAGCACTGGGAATTCCAGTTCAGGTTGGTAGAAGAGGCCAAAGAAATATCTCGTCTTGGTGTATGTGTCTGCTTAGGAGAGTCCAGGAAGTTTAAACTTACGTGTTTCCCTTCAACTTGCATTCATACCCTTCCTCTCAAACTCTGTGATTCTAGAAACGTGCTTTGCCACAGGATTGAAAGGAAGACATAACTTAGGCTACATGAAGGTGTAAGTGGGGTACACCTGGTGGTTCAGCCAGCTTTCAACTTCTTTCACCCTGCCTTTTGTCTTCTGCGTGTTGTTTAGCATAGCTCTGGTCCTGCTTCTCCTGTACTGTGAGAGAACCTGCTGGGGAGACTTACTCATAAGCAATTTGTTTCTTTTCTTGCTGTACTTTTCACTCCAATATTCCTAGTGCTTGAGATTCCACTCTACAGCTGAGCACCTTTGTGACACTTAAAAATTAAGTTAGAGTCTGATTTGATTTAATTTTTTTTTAGCTTGTTGGCTCTAATGCAGATGATAAGGGGTACAATTACGTGGAACTTATCCCAGGGATGATGACTCAGTCTCCAGACCCACTGAAAGAGGTGGGATGTGGGAATTGTAAAGCAAGCCCACGTGCTTTTTTGAAGACAGATGGAGACTTCATTTCAGTCTGGAGTTGCTCTGGTTATGAGTAGCTCTAATGAGCATCTGTTGATGGAGTAGTCCAAGGAGGGGGTTCTCGTTGTTCTTTATTAGTGATCATGTTAGGATATGAAGGGCTAAACAGAAAAGGAAGATAAAGGTTCTTCGTGATGACTTACAGCAAAGTTTACAAAATATAGAATCATAGAATCATAGAATCATTTAGGCTGGAAGAAACCCCTGGGATCATCAAGTTCAACCATCAGCCCTACTCTACAAGTTCTCCCCTACACTAGATCCCTCCACACCACATCTAATCTGCTCTTAAACACAGTCAGGGAGGGTGACTCCACCACCTCCCTGGGCAGCTGATTCCACTGACTGACCACTCTCTCTGGGAAAAACTTTTTCCTCATGTCCAGCCTAACCCTACCCTGCTGCAGCTTGCAGCCATTCCCTCTTGTCCTGTCGCTCATTGCCCGTGAGAAGAGACCAGCACCAATATCTCTACAGTGCCCTTTCAAGCAGTTGTAGAGAGTGATGAGGTCTCCCCTCAGCCTCCTCTTCCTCAGACTAAACAACCCCATATATGCCCAATATAACCCCAATATGCCCAATATAACCCCAAATATGCCCAATGTGGATTTTTTTTTTTAATTTTTCTTTTCCTGTTTATGGTATTTCTATGTCAGACAAATTCCACCTGCAGTAAAGAGCTGTCACAAATAGCTTTATTAATGCCTTGTTTATACGTGGCACAGGATTCTCCTGATGTATAGGCCCTCCAGGTACAGGCTGGAGTCCCTGGAATTTGCTTGCCTGTTGTAGCACTGAACACCATTCCTGGCAAATGCATGACATCTGGCATCTTTGCCTCTTCCAGTGAAGAGGCAATTGCTATATATTTCTCTTTACTGTTCCCATTAACTGCGTGGCCCCAAGGCTTATTTAGAACACGTTATCCAGGTTCTGCTGTCAATGGAAAGCACATTTGGTTCCTCGTGGGTGTTTGCAAAACGCCGGGAGAGACACAGAGCTCAAAGAGAGAGCTACCAGGAGTCCACTTATCCACAGCATCCCTTCTCAAGTTGACAGGCAGCTTTCTTTATATTACTTCTGAGTACTTAAAATTGCTATAGGTCAGCCCGTGTTTAGTCGTTGTCACAAGGGAAACTCAGAGACTCAGTATCTGGAAAATGAGGCGTGCTAATGACTCGTGAAAAACACTAAAAGCTGTTTGAGTGCATTTGCCTGGTATTTTGGACCTGCAAGATCGGGTTTGAGTTCTCCAACGTGATGCTTATAAGGTCACAGTTTGTTCTTTCACTCTTCCTGTGGTCCCCTGCCTCCTTTCCACTTAGTGATCCCGAGGAAATGAAGACAAGGTGGGGAATTTGGAAAAGATCATCGATCTCATGCAGTGCTCTTTTGTAGAATGTGGTCACATAAACTCTTTAGATAGAAATTATTTCCTAATGAATACCCATAATTATGCTGATGTTTCCTGACCTTTTGAGTGGCCGAATTGCAAGTCATATGTATATATAATTTTACTTCTTTTCACTTCTTTTAGTTCTCAAAGGAGTTCATGAGGAATAACTTAGATACAAAAGTTTCAAATCTCTTCTTTGTCTCTGCTTCACAGACGGACTCTAAAGCAACCTGAATTCTAGAGGCATATGGATTGTAATTATTTCAAAGGAGAAGTATGCTAAATGCCTCTGAATCTGGGAAAAACTGGTCATCCATCCCTTGACTGGGAGGTGGATCATGTATTTTCAGACCACACAGACCATTTAGGCACTGAGTATCAACCTGGGTCGTTCTGGTAGAGTTGAATACAGCTGCTTGTTTTTTGTTCATTCTTGTTAGTTTTTCCTGAAAGTGTAGATTTCAAGACCAGGCAAACTGGGGCTTTGAGGAACCAGGTCTAGTGGGAGGTGTGGGATGGGTTGGACCTAGATGATCTTTAAGGTCCCTTCCAATCAAACCATTCTATGATTAATGGGACATATCTCAGTTGAAACTCCTGACCTCACTGTAGTTTCTGACAGTCAGTTGAAACCTTATGCCATTAATTCAGCTCTAACTTGATAATCTTTCTAAAGGAAAAGATTCAAATCCCACTTTGTTAAAGAGAGTGGACCCAATGATGTTTCTGGGACCTAAGGAGTAAAACTGTTAAGACAAAGGGAGATGGGAAGTATTTTCCTTTTTCCTCATGTTCTTTGGGGCTATTTGCTGCATTGGATACATGGCCACCATCGTCCCCTTCAGTCCTTGGAAACGGCCCTTATATGACATATGGGAAGGGCATACTTAATCTTACCCCATGACATTAATATATATATTATCTTAATGCAATTTAGTAGATGAAGACAGGGCATCAATGTAGTGTGTGCCCATAATGCTCACAGCTTACCTCCATGGTGGCTTTGGGTTCGAGGACTGTCTTTCTGCTCTGCTTGTTTTACTGGCAGTTGTTGGGTGGTTTAGAAAACGGGAACTGGTTGACAGTTTGGATGATGTTTGAATGCTGGGATAACTCTAAACCTGTGGATCTGCTTCCCATGAGACATTTATTTTCTTTTCCCCCTCAAGATGCTTTTTAGTATAGGTTTTTTTGGTGTTTTTTTGTTTGTTTGTTTGTTTCACTTTTTACTTGGAATCAAAAATCTTTCTCTCCTTAGATGCCTGCAGGCACTGGGAAAGAGAAGTGCAGGGATTGGCACGGGAACAACAGGGTGTAGCTCTGCATTTGTTGGGACGTTCTTGTCAAGCAGGAGCAACTTGCAATCCAATGGCTCCTTCACCTGGTTTGCCACTTCTGAGGTCCTATTTTACAGGCACTGGGTGTTTAACTCGAGGTTTGCTCTGAGCTGCTTCTTGGATTTGAGGTGAAATGGTCCTGGCTGCATGAAGCATACATCTCATGGAGCTGGGGAACAGTCCTCTGCTAAATGAATACGGATACAGTTGTGGCATCCCACAACGCTGCACCTTTATGTCCGGTCTTAGGCTCTATTTCCACCCCACCTACCACCTTTCCAAATCAACTTGAAACCTGTCAAAAAAGCTGTGAAGAACCGCTTTCACATTTGGTGAGGATTGGGCTGGCGAGGTTCAGTGTGATATAATATGTCTTTACCCTCTGTAATCTTTTACCCCTTCCAACATCCAGGCACACAAGAGCCGATTCAATTCTTAATCTTGGTGCAACGAAACCACCTCGTGGTTTCTGTATTTGAGTTGATCTAAATTGGGATGGCAGGAGGCCTTGAATCCAACAGCTTTAGGCTATTTTAGGTGGTGAAAATCTGCCATTGGCACTACGGGAGGCATTTATAAGTAACAAGCTAATTATGTAAAATGCACACTGTCCACTTGTTAAGATCTTCTTAAAGTTTCATAATCTAATCAGAATTTGCTATGTATAACACTTGGCTTGTTGTCCTCCCCTCTGCCTTTTGAATGCAACTTAGTTGGATGGATGGATGATTGGATGGATGACCAATACAGGAAGGAAATGCTGGTTGGTTGTGCCCTACATCCCTTTAATACGTGAAGAATAAAGGATTTTTCTTTTAATTGCTAAGCATAAATGTGATCCTTTGAAGATGGATGATAGGCATTCCCATCTGCTCTGCAGTCCCCATAGAATAAAGCTTTGGGTCTCCCTGGGCTATAGAGTCTTTTGGTTAATGTGACTCTGTTCATATAGACTCTATATAGTAGTGTAAAAAAGATGTATCTGCTGAAGTCAGAGTACTCTGAGTGCATTCACGTGATGCATTGGCAGAGAGGTAGGTCCGGCTGAGGTCCTTGCTGATGTTCTGCAGTCCTTCAAAAGGTGAGGATCCTGCTGGCAGCACAGGCCTGTTAAAGGCATTTTGGCTATCAGTATAGATTCAGCCATTACACGTGATTAACCACATTTAACAGCATCTACTTCCCTTCCCCAAAACTGCCTGGATTCAATCCTTTTGAGGAAGGGTTGCGCCATTCCTGTTATGATGTGGGACCTGGGCCTTTCTTGGTGATGGTGAACGGACAATGGGAGATGGGCAGGCATTCATGTTATTTGTTCTTTCCCTTTTCCTCTTGCTGGGACAAATTGTGGTGTGGAGGAGGGATGTTTTGGGATGCTGGGGGAAATTGAGGGAAAGAGAGCAATGTCGTTGGCAACAATGGCAGTAAGGGAAGGACCACGCAGTGCCCGCACTGTCTTCTGCCCCAAATGTGAGCTTCATGATGTTGGTTGGCTTTGTGGGAACGTGTTCTAAGGTACATCAGTGAGAATGTTAAAAAAAACCCACAAAACAACCAAAAACCAAAAAACCACAAACAACTGGTGGTTTATCCTTATCCAATGAAGTATGAAACCTTGACCAGAGCTACTTTGCTTAACTGGAGATCTGACTGGTGAAGTTTCATTTGAGGCTTGTAAAGCCTCAGGGTTGCAAAGCTGCTTCAGAAATACATTAATAAGCCACCTTTTGTCATGAAGTGACCTCTGTGCAAGAGCCTCTGTGTATGTCACTGTTGAGTTTTGTAAGGAACCAGCCTCTATGTTCGCAGATCGTTCCCACAAGCTCTGTTGGGGCTCAGAATGAGGGAAAACTTCTACCATCCCATCACCATAATGTCTGTCATGCATCCTGCTCTCTCCAGTGCCCAGAAAGTTTGTTTTTTCACCTGTTTAGTTTTTAAACCTGCCATGAGGATAATGTGACATTAGAGTGGAAAAGCTATCGCTGTTGTGCAGGGGAGGAATTGCAGAGCCGTAAACTGCTCCCAAAATAGATCAGATGATGTGTCAAACCGCCCAACCATCTAAATACTCCACGAGCTGACCTCCGTGCGATACAGAACAGGGGCTGGGTAAAATGTTTTGAGGAGAGGAGGAGGTGAAAAACCCTCTTCTGCATGAATCTGTCCATTTGTTTTGAGAAATTGTCGTTTGTCCAGAAGTTGATTAGAAGCCCGGTCTCTGCTTCCAGCTGGGACCTCCAGGTCCTGAATATAAAAGCTAGGGCTGGGGGAAGAGGAGGAAGCTCATTCTCCAGTTGTTTTTCTGTCCCAAGGAGCTCGAGGAGCTCTTTGCATTCACTGTGCTTTCCCTCAAAGCTTCAGTTTCAGCTTTTGTGTTGTCTGGCGAATGACCTTTCTTTTCTCTCGAGCTGCTGTGCTACTTGAGTGAGTGTGTGTGTGTGCACAGGGGTATCTCCAGGCAGTGAGGGAAGCTGCTGCCTTGGCTCCAAGGAGTTTCTTCCCTGGCTGCCGATCTCTGTGGTCTGGGCAAGGGCAGCAGCTATGTAACTGCAGCATCTGCCGAGAACAGAGCGGGCAGTGTTCGGGAGGGACAGCACGATTTACCCAACAGACGGGATGGGGAGGGGAGAAAGGCAGAAGAGGCCAAGTCCCGCTGCTGGATGATGCGTGCTGTGGAGCTGTTAAATTTGGGAGATAAAGGCTTAACAAAAGAGCTGGCTGAGGTGTTAGGGAGACAAACGGTCGATTCATTACAAAGTCAGATGCGTTCCCTGGCAGGGGTGGTTGGGAGAGACTGACACTAACACATGGCTGGCCGGGCGGTCGCTGGAGCCGTGTGAGGCATGCCCACCTCCTGAGGGCTGCTGTGGGTGGGAGGCTTGCTGGGGACATGGCAGGATTGGGGGCGCCGAAAGCGAGCACGGCAGCAATAATATCTCCGAGGAAAGAGCAGGGTGCTCTGAATGTATGACTCCATCAACCCAGTGGTGCAAGGTGGTAGTGTGTGACGTGTGCTCAGCACCGCTGGCTCAGTTGTTGCCATCATCTAAAAGGTTGGAGAGTGAAGGTTGGGTTGTATCACAGAATCCCAGAATGATATGGGGTTAGAAGAGACCTCTGGAGATCATCTAGTCCAACCCCACTGCCAAAGCAAGGTCACCCAGAGCAGGTTGGACAGGAGTGCATCCAGGTGGGTTTTGAATATCTCCAGAGAAGGAGACTCCACACCCTCTCTGGGCACCCTCAAAGTAAAGAAGTTTTTCCTCGTGTTGAGATGGACTTTCCCATCTTCCAGTTTGTGCCATTTGCCTCTTGTCCTGTTGGTGGCTACCACTGAAATGAGTTTGGCCCTTGACACTTGCCCTTTTGATACTGATAAGCTGCAGCTGAAGCAAAGTCCTGTGGAGCATCTCTTGCAGCTTCCACCTCGGTGCTGACAACATAAAAACTGCCATATGGGGTGAAACCAAAGGTTTCTTCAGCCAGGCAGGGACATCTGGGGAAGCCAAGGAGAAATGGGACAAGTGATGTATCTTCTGGCATGTCCTGTTTGCTCTTGGCAGTCAGTGGTTTAGAGGCTTCCTGAGCTAGAAGCTGCCTTCAAGCCCTCATGTTTCATCACCCACCTGGGTGAACCTCCCTTTTCCTGAATCTGTCTTTTTTGACAGATTCTTCTGTCAAATTCTTCTGTCTTTCTATTTCCTTTTGGAATATCTTCATGTTTTTTGGGCTTCAGAACGTCCGGTGGCAATGAGCCTTGCAGTTTAATGATGCGCTGTTTGGAAAACAGGCTCCATTCTCAGTGTATTGCATTTATGAATATATTTATTTATTTAAATTTTTTAAAAATGCTGTGCCTGGCCTGAATCAGCAGGTCTGATCCCTGCATTTCCCTGAGTGAAGAGCTCCTTGTTGAGCCCCCAACCCGGGGTGGGTCTCCTGGACTTTCTTTGGCTTCATGTCAGCAGTTTGAGCTCTTGAGAACCAGAAGGGCAGGCGGGAGGTGTTTTGGGAACTGCCCTCATGAAGGAATGCCCTTACTCTGTCTGCGATGCTTTTTGATGCCACCTTCGTCAACGTGCTGGAATAAACACAAGGCAGATCCAGTGCAAAAAGGCCAGCATCTATGGGGTTTTTTGGTCCTCTTTGTTTAGATTTCAAATGCTAAATATCCTGTGCTGTGTGCAACTCCTTTCAGACAAGGAAAGCTACTGAGAGAGACCAAGAACTTGGGTTTCCTTTGCTTGGAACACAAACCCAAAAATATTGCTTCAGGTTTTTAGCACAGATGACTTTCTGGTTTTTAGGAATTTGGGCTCTGCGGCACGAGCTGATGTAACAGAGTTTGTGTATGGTTCAAAACTTGGTTGTAAGAAAATCATGCTGTTGAGCAACTGGTCTGCTGTCTTTAGAATCTGGTATAAATTATTCTGCTGTATTGCTTTGTGTTATCCATTACATCTGTGATCTTCTGCTGGTCCTCAACCCTACTAGAAACTATTCAGAAGCAAGGCTGGGCGTTAGGGATGATTATGTATATTTTCTGTAAATGTGATCTAGAAACACCTCTTGTTTTCTATGTTATGGAGAGCTCTTAGGACCAACTGTTCAATCAAATGAACTACTCTAACCCAATGCTGGGGGTGGGAACTGAGCTGGTGTTTACTGCAGCAGAGGTCAGAGATGCTAAGATGGGGAGGATTTTCAGCAGTGTAAAAAAAATCCCCCAAAAACCTTTTCAGCTCACCACGGGGTGGAGGGATGAAAGACAAAACACAGCTATCTTGTACAGGTGTGTATCTCACCGATTCGTCCTATCACGGAAAATATTCCGAAAGCCTCCCTCTTTCATCCCTCCACACCATGGAGAGCTAAAAGGGTTAAAACAAGACTTTTTTTTGACTTTTTTTTTTTCCTTCCTTTTTTTTTTTCCTCTCTGAGCTTCCTTCTTCACCTTCTTCCACTGCACTCGTCCCCACTTACTGCTTCCCCACACCAAAACTCGCTGCTCCACGTTGCCTATGGTCTAGTGGGACCCAGGCCAAAAGAAATGATGTTAAGCTGAGAAAAAAACCACAAAAACCTAAAAAATACAAAGAAGCACTGGTGGGTCGTGGAGCAGGGGTCTGGGAATTGTCCAGCCATGGGGGGTGGGTGTTGGCCAGGGAGGAGTAGGTGGTTTGGGGGCAATTGCTGGCACAGGCTACCAAGGGCAAAGCTAATGCCGTCTTAAATGGGGAGCGAAAGCCCCTGTTGCCGCCTGGCCCGTGCATTCCACTGGCACCGCGCTTCACCGGCCAGTTTTAAGTTGGGTTGAAAATCCTTCATAAATCTCGCTGATTGCTGTTTCATTCTTGAGAGGATGAAGGGGGAGAGGAAAGCAACCTTCCCCTCCTCTTCTCCCCCCGCCTCCCTGCCTTTCTCCACCTCTGCTCCCTTATGGACTCCCTTATGGGTTGTTCCAGAGGAATTAATATGTAGGAGGCTCTTGGGGCCAAGCTAACTGGGACCTCCCAGCCAATGGCAGCTAATAGTCATCAAGTTGTGTAAATTGAATGCCCTCTCCTTAAAAATCCAGCAGTGTTTCCTAAAGATGCTCCAGAGCTGGGAACTGTTTCTCACAAACCATGTGAATCTCAAGGAATATTGCAAATGGCCTGATATTTACCCTCTCCTTGTGTTGTTTCCATACTGGTGACTCTTAATACTGCAAATCTGAGATATTTAACTCAAATAAAAACATCTTTCACTTTGGTGGACTGGAAATCTTCCTGAATAAAAGTTGTAGTAAAGAGATAGGGATGGGGGCAGGGGGGGGAAGGAGGAGAGGTAGTTCAACCTGTGGTTCAGGTACACCACCAAGGGTTGGAAGACCCAAGTATAATTCCTTCTTCTTTGGTGGGGTTGCTTTGTGACTGTTTGTGCCCCCCTCATTGGGGAAGGCAGGCAGAAGGGAAGCCGATGCTTCCTTACTTCAGTGGGGTGCTACTAACTGTAATTCATAACCCGTGCAGGTCTTCTGCCTTGCGTGAGGGGGAAACACTGCACTATTTGCTTGTGGTGCTTCTGGTCACCAGCATGCAAAAATAGCTGTTCCTCCTGGCACCTTGGGTCCCATAGGTCCTCTGCAGGAATTCACCGTAATAAGAACATCTCCAGCCCTTCGCATCTGAACCGAGTCACGTATTCCCTGCTCCTCTGCTGAAGTATTTTTCCTTCAGTTGCTAAATTTTGCCCTCGTGTACTATGTGGTGCCAATTTTTTTTTTTTTTATTTTTTTTATGTTTTTGGTAATTTGTAGAGGAGAAGTTGAGGGCATGCTTTGGCAGGAAATTGCATGAAAGCTTATTCATACATGCTGCAACAGCAACCATCCCGTATCTGGGAGGCAACCATCTGTGTCTTGCTCCATTCACTGAAAAAGCCCTTCTGAGCAGATGGGACAATCCCTTTGCAAGGGTGTAGGGGTCCAGCTCTCTTCTCAGTGTAGGACAGCTGGCTTGGGGAGACTTCACTTGCCTGGACCACTGAATTCAGCAGCCTGGGAGAAGTTCTCTGGCTTCTGTGTGAACCTCAGCTAAAGCCAAAGTGAGAAAGTTGGGCATAAATTATCTCTGTGGTTGCGCCTGGGTCTAAAAAGAGCTTAATGATTCGAGATCAGGGTGCCTGACGTTGAGTGTTAGAAATGTTCAGAAAAGTGGTGTTGGGAGGAGAAGAGCTGGAGATTTTTTGCTAGCAAATTCATTCTCCCAGAAACAGCTGTTATTTGTCTTTTTGCTGGATGATGGAAGTAAGTCTTGACAGGACCTGAGAGCCTGGCAGGTATGTGTAGAGGGTAATTACACGCTCACTCCTCCATCCCCTTGCTCAAGATGCTGAAAGAGGCCCAGAGAAAAGCACTGTATAGATCTATCCAGGCAGAATGGTGAGTTAAGACAAGCTTGAATGACTGAAACCCACAAGAATATGCACCTTTTTTTCTTCTTATAAAAAAATTATTCTATTTGAGCATATTTATCAGGAGTCTGATGGAGACTGAAGCTTCCTTCTTCTGTAAATGGGATGTATAGGGTTGGAAATTCTGCCGTGCTGTAGCTTTTCTCCTCTCTGTCCTCCTAATTCCCACCACTCAGAAGCAGAACGGAGGACTGGAAGGCATTACCCTCTGAAAGACATGCTCTTCACTGGAGCACGAGGGCAGGATTATGGCTCTTTCCACCCGCATGTGGTGGTGTTGCAAGGCCCCAGTGCCCGTACCATGGGTTGGTAGAAGTGTGTGATGTTGTGGTGGTATCTGTGGTGGTGGTGGTGGATGTTACTTATTTCTTCACATGCAGATGCTGCAACTGAGATTTGGGCACAACTGACTGATGAGGAACCCTGGTTTTGAAGGGTTGCCACCTGAAGAAAAGCTCTGAGTGTGTGCGCCATGCTATTGAGAGGAAGATAAAGATGAAAATAGTAGTTGAGACATAACTATGATGAGGACAGTTCTATTTGTTGCTTGAGTCTCCAGGTGTCTTTTGTGGGTTTGGTTGGTTGGTTTGTTTGTTTTTATTTTTACTTTCTTTAATGGTCTCCAACAGGAAGACACTGCTGTTTGTGTAGAATGGTATAGAGAATAGAAAGGAAAGGTGAACCCAATGCAGCAGTGAGTTGGCCGGGAAGGACCTTGAAGGAAAAGGACCAGCATCTGCATAAGGGGCAGTGTCCTGTGAATGGTGACAGGGAGAGGAAGCCTTGCAAAAAGCTGGGAGGGACAGAGAGTTTTAGCAAAGCTCTTTATCTCTGTCTTTTAAACCCTGGATGGTCTTTGTTTTCCCAGCCTGGTGGAAACAGTTTTCCTCTTGTCACCTTCTTTGATCCTCACCATGTCACAACACAATGCCAGAGGATGTTGGTGGAAAAACTACACCAGGGAGGGGTTGAGCTAGAGCTGGATAACTCCAACACGTCAGTCTTCATGAAGGGGCTTAGCTCTGAACTGGTAGGATATTGTGGAAGCTGAGAAATCCTTGCTGAAGTTTGGAGAACACCTTGTGTTTTTTGGGGTTTGTTTTTGGTAGGACTCAAAGGAATATGGGAATTTTTGGGTTTTTTTTTGCATGTGTATGCATTACCCAAGTTAGGAAACCTCTGCAGCTCAGTAATGGCAGTGCATTTTGAAGCTAGCATGTGTGGCTTTGTCACCTTAGACCATAAAATCCAATAGACGAGTGCCTGAATACTGGAGTGAGCATTGCATCTTGGAGTAAAAACACATTGTTCTGGCTTTGGGTCATAGAAGGAAAATAGAGAACTAATTATTAAGTAGCAAAGAAGAGGAATACTTCTCTGATCCTAAATGATTTGGGAGTCCACTAGTACTTCTGAGAGCTCTGGGAACAGCAGAAAGGAAGATGGTGAGCGCTCCTCGATTTTCCTTCAAAGGACATTGAGTTGGTGTGAGCACAATGGTGGCACTTGTACCTGTGCACACTTAAACAACAAACACCACAGTGAAGAATGAGAGAGTTGATTCTTCAATGGCCAATTCTTGTTCAACCCTTCATCACTCACCATCACAGTTTTCTTGGGCTTTTGACATCTGGTACTTCGAATACCAACTGGCCCTTGCGTGATGTGAGGATTATGGTAGATCAGTTTTGGAAAGCTTTTTCACAGTGTGGCAGTGTGATGGTGGGGAAAAGAGAGGGAAACCTCCACCTGGAGGTTGTTGGATATGAAAAATAGCAACACAGGCCTGGTGTCCACCGTAACTCTTTGGCTCCTTGAGTTATGGAGATAGGTAATTAATTTAGGTATTGAAGTGAAGAAGGTTAGTGTGCAAATAGTCAAGCTTTCAGAAACTTAAAAAAAAATAAAAATAACAAAGGAAAGAAGTGATGGAAGGATAAGAAAAAGGATTTGAAGGGCAGCGATACTGCAGGAGAAATGTTCATGTAAAAAGTGAAAATAGAATGAATTCGGCCTTTGTACAGATGTACCAAAGATAAATCTCCCGGCAGAGAAGGAAGCACTGGGGTAGGAATGCAATATTTCAGCAGGCCTGTCATTCCAGGCGGGTAGAGCAGAGGCGTTTCCTTGCAGGAAAGCAAGCTCACCTTGGCTCCTGTCTCTGGTGGCACTTGCAAAGGAAACTCTTGAGCATGTCAAAAACCAGCGCGCTCACAGGTCTGTGCAGGCGCCTTCCTTCTGTCTCGTCCCCCACCAATTCTCATCAGGAAAGTCCCCAGTTAAATAAGGGAAAACACAGGGACACTGTGAGGTCATGAGGCGATAAAAAACTCTTGACTTCTAAGAGGAGCTGAAAACGGAACCCATCTTGAACTGCTTCTCAAGAACTCCGTGTTGCTGCAGATAAAACTTGGCTACCCCAAGCTATCGGTGCGAGGCGTGCAGTGGCAGGGGCTGTGTTTGGGATCTCTCCCAAGTCTGGGTGATTGGAGTCTGAACGCCAGGAGAGCCGAAGCAATTAGCAACGTTTGACATGAAGTTCACAACCAAGGCAGCCGAATGCCACCGGTGTAGCGTGTGTGCAAACCGGATAGGTCTTGCTATTTACAGCTGGTGCTAATAAACCTTCTGGTTTCCTGGCTTCAAAGGAGTGACAGGTTGAACTGGAAGGAGAATAGTGGAAATGGTGTTGCGAAAGTCCCTCTAGGGTAGGTGGGAATGGGACTGAGCAACCAGATCATTCCTGAGGTCCGAGCAGTGCCAGCGTGGTGCTTGGAGCAGAAGTCAGGCAAGGTGGACAGATTAGGTCAAAGTCTGGAGCAGAAACAGATTCTTGACTTTGTAAAATTGTATCACTCTTGTAGAGGCCAGAGTTAATTTGCAGGGAGTTAAAGTTCCATGGGTTGGGTGCAATGAGGTGTTTGGTCTCTCTCCAGGTTCCGAGTGGGCAAAACCACCCTCATCTCATGCTCAGCCCCCTCCATCCAGAGTAATAATTACAGTGTGATAACTGACAGTTTAATTGTTACAGTCGTGGATCACGTGTGTATAAAATAAAATAAAAAACCACCCCTCTTCTGCCCTATCCCAAAAAAAACTTCCTTGGAAGGAACAGCTCGGTCTTTGTGAGGAGCTGAGAAAGCATCCGACTCTGACACCGTTGCCTTACGGGACCTCACTCAGCCTAGGTTGCATAAAAGGGCTTTATGGGATTACAAAGGTTCCATGCAGCGGCAGCTCCAAGGCAGCGTTTCAGGTGGGGCCACCAGCTCTCCCTGGCTCTGCCTGTGCTCGTTTATTATCGATGCCATGCTCTGAAAAGTGCCACCTCGCCCTTCTTCCCCGGGGCTGCCGGGATGCCTGCGCAGAGCTGAGGCATCGGTCGGTCCGTCCTCTGCTGGAACGGGCACAGAGCCAGCACCGGGGTGGGAAAACCTACATGTGCTGCTTCTGCTCGTTGGAGGTCTTCACCTGGAAGAGCTTCATTGCTTGTTGGCTAGGAAAAAGCCTCCTTTCCCTTAGATTTGTTCCTTGTCTTGTTCTGGGGGTGCCTGCTTCAGACCAGCTTTAAATCCAGTGAAATTAGTCCCAGCAGCGAGCCAGGCAGAGATGGATGGGTCTCTCCATTCAGCATGTGAGTTGCATGGTTTGTTTTCCACCAGTTTGGGTTTTCACATCCCTTCTTCTCTAGTGAGTTGAGGACAGGGCAGAGCTGGGGCAGGAAACAAAGGTGTGTGTTCTGCTTTCCCTGTGAGAACATTGTGTTGGTGTTGGTCTTCTGGGTTGTTTTCTCAGGAAGGGGTGAAGTGGGTGTCTACATGCGACCCAGCTTTCTCAGGCTCACCGTAGCTGTTGTCCACATGTCCCAGACATCAGAGCTTGCAAGCCCCTACCTAAGCCATTTGCACAGAGCAGTGAAAATGGACACTGCTGACAACTTTCTGCTGTTTCTCCATCCCTCGGTTCTGAGTGGCTGCTGGAGAGCTGTCCTCTGGGGCTGTGCTCACCACAAATCCCCTTTTCTTCCTTCTCCCTATCCCAGGTTCTTTATTTTGTTTCTCCTTGGCTGACTTTTATTAGGACCCACTTTGGAGATACATGAAATCGGGCTGTGCTACCAGCTACTGCACTTTGAAGTACTTCAAAGCCAAGCATCTTAAGGGGGAGGGTGGGAAAGGAGTTCAAAATCATCGCTTGCTCTGCAGAAATCTTGGCCCTGGGATCAATTCCTGTATCCCTCCTCACTGCGATAGCAATCCGCTACACGATACTTGGAGCTTATCTTTCCCAGAACAGTTGAACTGTACGACTTAGTTGAACAGTACCTGCTCAGTTGGAAAGGTAAACTGGGGAGGGGAAGCTGTAGAAAATGCTTTTAGGCCTCCCTCTCTCTCCTTTGCCAACTGAGCTTGCAAGAATGAACCTTCTGAGCAGAAGAATTCATGCAAACCAGAAATGAGTGTCCTGGAGATATTATTTACTGCTGTGAAGCTCAGACCAAGCCATCTTTCTCATGAACAAGCCTTGCTTGGAGCTTTGGTTAATGAGACACTAAGGCTGGGTGATGTCCCACCTCCATGGGGGGCAGTCAAGCCCAAGTCCACTCTCTGTCCCAGAGAGGGACAGGTTAATGTTTGTCAGTGCTTCAGATGGAGCTTGCTGTTCGGCCTTTTGCATGTTGTTATCCCTTTAGGGGAGCAGAATTTGGGGAAAAAAAAACCCTATTCTTGGGAAATTTACACTGGGTTATACTAGTTTTCCCACAAATCACTCTGACTGTTTTTTACCATTGTGTTTGGTGGTTTGAGTGGTTTTTTTCTTGTTTTTTTTTTTTTTTTTCCTGAATTCCTAATACTCATGAAGGTAACCAAAGGAGAATATTTCCCTGCCCACCTCTGTTCTCCTGGAAATACAAAACTAGGCTTCTTTTTTTTTTTTTCCTCTTCCTCCCTCCTGTAGACATCTGATGTTAAATCATTAGTAATGATTGGATCTTTATGAGGTGTTGCTGGCAGTGGCTCAGGTCAGGATTTTGTGCCTGATGTGCCAGGAAGTGTGTGAGTTGAAGCATCCTAGCTGCTTGCCCTCTGGGTCTCTGCTCCTGTCGTGTGTCCCACTGATTGGAGAGAGAAATCCTTATTAAAAAAGGGTTAATATTAATAAAGGGTTTCTGGGACCCCTCTGTGTTGAGCATAGGGGGTGAGCCTGTTCTCCCCTCCAGTTCCCACCACCTAGATGGTCCTATACAGCATTGGAGACGTCTGAGCCTGCGACCCATCCCCACGCTCTCCTGTGCAGGATTGCAATCTTCCAGCGTGTTTTCAATCCTGACTTTAAGCAATTCTTCCTTTTTGGCTGGGAGAAACGTGTTTTCAGGTCTTTCTAGAAAAAAAACAAACCACAAAAACAACAAAACCACCAAAAAACCAGAACCCAAACCCTACATAGTGATTCCCATTGACTGCGTGGACTGGCACCTGGCCGGAAAAGGGCAGAGCCAGGAGAGTGGGGTGCGGGCAGCCCGGCCAACAAAACCACTCATGATCCCAGCAGATGTTCCTGCAGCCTCTCCGCTCCTCGGGGCCGATGCCAGCCTGGTCCTTTTCCAGCAGCTCGTCACTTGACACCGGGAACAGGCCGCTGGCTTCTTTTGTTGCACATTGTACGAGTCAAGGACCTTGTGGTCGGAGAAGGCAATGGGACACGTATTTCTTCAGGTCTTTTTTTTTTTTTTTTTAAGGTTTTGGGCTGGTTCTGCCTTGTAAAAGCTTTTGGCAGTATCCCCTGTCAGAGTGTATCCTGCTCTAGAGCCTTGGGCTGTGCCTCGCTAGGTTTTATGTAAGGATCTCTTCTGCTGAGTGCAGAGTGTCTGTACGTGCTTTCTTGGTGTGTCTCCTGGAGTCTGGTGGGATGAATTGCCCTCTATCCCTTCTCAGGCCAGCTCTGCTTGATGTCCCAACATCATTATCGTTGTTTTTCATACACAAGACAGTGGCTGTAGTGCTCTTGTCTTGCCAGTTACCTGAGTTTATGCAGTTAAGCACCTTCTACTATTTCTTCCCCGTTTCAGTTTTCCACATGGTCTTGTGGTGGAGATGATTGCCACGGTCTTATGTCCAAACAAGCTCTGTGAGAGCTCATAGAGGATATAAATCCAAATATAGCTCTTTACCCATTACTTCTTGCCTCCCACCTTGAAAACACACTGCAGAGAGAACCTCTCCTTGCCCAGACATCCACAAATCCACATGGGTGCTTGGCCGGGAAGATCCTGATCCCACCATGGCCCCCATTTCTACCATGGGTTGTGTGTTTTTGCTGTCCTCATCGCTGTGTCCTTCTGTTCCTATGCAGGCTGACAGGGAACGAACCCCTGACCATCCTCCCTCTGACCTCAGAAATGGAGGAAGCTGCCGTCAAAGCCCACTACAAAGTCTGTGACCGCCTGAAGCTGGAGAAGAAGCAGCGCAGGATGTGCCGGCGGGACCCCGGTGTGGCTGAGACCCTGATGGAGGCCATCAGCATGAGTGCCCTGGAGTGCCAGTATCAATTTCGCTTTGAGCGCTGGAACTGCACCCTGGAGGGTCGCTACCGGGCCAGCTTGCTCAAGAGAGGTGAGCAGGGTGGAGGGGTCTGGTAGAGGGTCTTGGCATCTCCTGCACCCATCAGTTTCCCTGGCATTTTGCAGAGTGGTCATCTTGGTGCATCCTTTGCCAGCGGTGGGTCACCACCTCCCCAGAGATCCAAAAAGAGCTTGTAGAAGGTAAAGACAAAGCCTGGCTCAGCTCATCCATGGCAGGGCACAGCAGGCAAAGGGTGGTAGCAATTTCTGTGTTTGTATTAGCCCAGTAGCCCCTGTCTGCTTCCCATTGCTGGCCACGGCTCCTCTCTTTTTGGGGCTGGAGATATTTCTATGTGCATCTGCAGCCAGTATCTGGTTCCTCCTCCCTTCTGCTGGAAGCTGAGCTGTTGCTAGAGGGGAAGGTGTTGAAGCTCCCAGAGCGGTTTCCTAAAGCCTTGTCAAGGGAAATAAGGCAAAATGGACTGTTCTGAGCTCTCTTGTGAGAGCAAGGGGAGCCCCAATTGTTGTGCAGGGTAAAAGCCTGTAAATGTGTGTCCTGTTACTGCTCTACCCAGGGAAAAGCTCCCTGGATGTCAGTGATTCCCTCACCCCTTCCCAGCAGCTCAGGTAGAGATGACCAGAACCTCAGAGAGAGTCTTGGAGGAGCAAGGTGGTATTTTTATCTCCTTTGTGCTACCCCATGTAGTCCAGTTTCTTGCATACTTCCCAGTAAAATCCAGCCCTTATTTCTGGAGTGAAGATAACGATGCAGCAGGACTGTTTTACAGATAGCTTGCATGGGTCTCAAGGGCTTTAGTGACTTCTAGAAAGTCCCACACTCAACAGATAAAGCTGGGTCTGGAAACCCAAGGTCCGATGTGCTCAAAGAGATGAGCAGAAGAGGTTTGCAAAGCGCCCTTCCTCCCTAATTAGTGAGAAGGAGTAATTCAGAAGCGTTGGGGCTTAACTAATGCACTGTCACTGACTGCAGTGGAAACAACGAAAGTCCTTATGAAACCCAAGAGGTCCAGCCAGAGCTGCAAGACATTTAAAAATATCTCTGCATGCCAGAGGAGTCCCTGGATTAGTGGTGCCTTGGGAAAGCCAAGCACTTTCTCATGCTGACACCTGGAGGCCACAGCTTGTTCCTTCAGATGTGCCTGCCCCCGTGGCCAGCCCTCAGCGAGGGGTATTTTGGGGCAGCCTGAAGCTGAGCTGCTTTAAAAGAACCTTGGAGAACCCACCCCTCCCCTCACCCCTTGTCAGGACCCCGTGTAATAAATGGGAGCTCTGAGGGTTGCAGGGCTCTGCCTGCTGTCTCATTCTTTCGTGTTTTATGCCCCTGCAACATCTCTGCCCTCCACCGACGCCGTAAATCCTTCGGATGTTGTTCCCGTGGCATAACACGCTGCCCTGTAAATCTTTCTCCTCCTCGCCGGGAGCTGCTGGTTCCTGGTTCAGCATTGTGGCA
This sequence comes from Jacana jacana, assembly GCA_013400555.1. NCBI lineage: Eukaryota > Metazoa > Chordata > Aves > Charadriiformes > Jacanidae > Jacana > Jacana jacana. The sequence goes on from VZTM01040212.1 coordinate 82,602, forward strand.
AGTGATACCCCGGGGGCAAAGGGGCACATGTATCACCCACTAAGACACAACTATTCAAGTCAGTATGGGCTCGCTTCCTCTCCTCCTGGATCATTACAGCTTCTTAAAAAAAAAACCAACCAAAAAAAACCCCCCAAAACCAAAAGGTAACACCTCCCCACCCCCCTCCATTTTTGCTTGAGAAGAAAATTCTACATTTCTCCCTCCATTTTGGCACTTTTGGTCACCAGAACTTGGCTGCTGGTTTGTGACTCGGGCCGATGTGCAGGCTGTTTCTTAAAGTAAGCGGGGATTGTTTTAAGGGACTCGTTATCCTCTCGGGATACTCGCAAACCATTTTGGAAATGGCTGAAACTGGATAGCTGCGGACGGCAGGCTGTCGCTGCACTGGGGGTTAGAATGCCTGCATTGATTTAAAGCTCATTATCTTGTTACAAAATATCTTGGTGCAATCAAATAGTGCATGGCGGAGATGGCTTTAAATCTGGCCAGAGCCAAATGTCACATGGACTTGCTTGGAAGCCGCCTGAGCTGCCCGTGGGCGAGATGATACCCGTGTTGATGGGCGCTGGGAATTTGTGAGGCTTTTAGTGATGGAGAAGGGGAAGGAGTAGAGCCAAAGCTGGTGGGGAGAGCGATGGAGGGGGAGAACCTGGCAAACGAGCCGCTCCTCTTGGCTTTCTGTCAAACCCAGTACGAGCTGTGGTTGCACGGACTTTCTGCTGAGATTTCACAGCCGCTGTGAATCCAGTGCTTCAAACCAGGAGGCCTTCGAGCAGGTTGTAGATCCAGGCTATCTACTAAACAGGACCACGTCCTGGCTGTTTGCTGCTAATTGCGGTGTCTTGGACTCTCAGAGAAGAGTTTGCATACCCTGTTCTGCTGAGGCCCTTCTCTTAGCACACCTGGTACCTCTCCATTTCACAGCACAAGGATTAGCAGTGGCAAGAGGCCAACTCTACAGCTCAGGAGCATGGAGCCTTGGGAGATTCTCTGTCAAGTAGCGGCACCCCTCTGATGGGTACGTGGGCATTCTGACCTAGGGTGTAACCTAGGAAAAGCTGAACCAGCTTAAGAAAGATGAAAGCTTCTTGGATGACATTTTCTACCCAGGGGAGTTTGGTCTGCAGTCCTGGGGTTTTTTGTTGTGTTAATGTAGTAAAGAAATCTCTCACCGCTCCCAGAGAGAGAGTTTTCAATTCTGAAGGTGATTCTTGGGGTGTCATGAACGTGGTCTAACTTTGGGGAGAAAATAAAGAGGGAAAGAAAGAAAGAAAGCAACAAATTTGGTTTCTTAACTCTTTATGGTGTTCCCAGTAAGGGTGGAGTTGAATGCTTTTTATTTTAACCTTCCTTCCAATGAGGCAAAGGTTCTTGCTCTTCTCTTCCAGGTGAGCAGTAGAACAGTTGAACAATTCCTACCACAACCTGGTTTGAGTCAGCCCCTCTTGGGAGGACCAAACCTCAGTCTTCTGGACTGGACTTTCATCTGTGTTCTGTTGAAGTTCAGCATCGTGCACCTGGGAGTGCTTTGGGAAGGCAGGCTCTGGGGCTGGGCCAGGGTAGCAGACCATAAGCTTGCTTGGACTACCATGAACCTCCCAAGGAACAGTTCCAAAAATGACCTGGCAGTGTCTCTGCCTGTCCTTGGTTGACACACCAGCTTACAGATATATCCACTACTGTCACCATCCACTTGTGTTATTTTTGAGTGGGGGTTTTCTTGAGTCAGATCCAAAGTTGTTCTGGAATTGCATCTCAAATATGCAGTCGTTTACGGCTTCCATAGCTGCAGAATGAGGAGCTATAAATACTGTCATGTTTGCTTTTTTATTTCTGGCTGTACCATTTGGATCAAAATAATGGGTCGCTCCGGGCCTCAGTTTACCTGTTGTGGGGAGCAGATGCTGTGGCATCCCTGCAGGTGTGAGCATGTGAGTATAAAAAAAGGTTGTGTGTGAAAGGTTTGAGGTGTAAACTGCTTTTTGAGGCATTTGAGGAGCTGTGATGGGTGACAGACTGGCTATGCTGTGCTTCCCGGCCCTCAGCTGCCTTTTCATAGAATCATAGAGGTTGGAAGAGACCCTTGGGATCATCAAGTCCAACCATCAGCCCTACTCTACAAGTTCTCCCCTACACCAGATCCCTCAACACCACATCTAATCTACTCTGAAACACAGTCAGGGATGGTGACTCCACCACCTCCCTGGGCAACTGATTCCACTGACTGACCACTCTCTCTGTGAAAAACTTTTTCCTAATGTCCAGCCTAACCCTCCCCTGCTGCAGCTTGCAGCCATTCCCTCTTGTTCTATCACTCATTGCCCGTGAGAAGAGACCAGCACCAACCTCTCTACAATGCCCTTTCAAGCAGTTGTAGAGAGGGATGAGATCTCCCCTCAATTTGTTAACAATTTTGTTGGACTGGAGTAGGACCCAGTGATTTTTTTATTATTATTATTATTTTTTCCTCTGGGGGAGAAGGCAAACCGATGAGCCATCATGAGTTCTACCCTTTCCATGAGACTGGAAGTCTATGCCAGGTTTCTTCTCTTTGGTGTCCTCTTGGCAGCACTATTGCTACCAAGTGATGGTACCTCCATGGTCTGCTCAGCTCTTGCCCACCTCTTGACAACTGCAGAGCTGGCTGCATTTCACTTGAATTCTTAAATCCTGGCTTGTGCCACCTCTATCCATCCTTCCCTGCTCTTCACTATGTCCTCTCCACCACCAGTGACGCGTGTAGAGCTTGACAAGCTTTGACGTTGCTCAGACTATTCTCACAGTGGGTTTCACCTTGATTTCCTATTTTTTTTCTTTCCTATTTTTAAAATGTTATTAACCATTGCTCCAGCTGCAATTAAAGCTCCTGCCTCCTTTCTCCTGCAGGTTTTAAGGAGACAGCCTTCTTGTATGCCATCTCCTCGGCGGGGCTGACTCATGCCATGGCCAAGGCGTGCAGTGCGGGGCGGATGGAGCGTTGCACCTGCGACGAGGCCCCCGACCTGGAGAACCGTGAGGCTTGGCAGTGGGGTGGCTGCGGCGACAACCTGAAATACAGCAACAAGTTCGTCAAGGAGTTCCTGGGGAGGAAGCCCAACAAGGACCTGAGAGCCAGGGTGGACTTCCACAATAACCTCGTGGGCATGAAGGTGCGTTGCAGGCTGCTCGGGGAGGGCGTTTCATGCTGTTGCGGGGTTTGTAGGGGCAACGAAATGCTCTACTTTGCTGTGGAAATGGGAGGGTTGGATGGAGAAACGCGTGGAGTGATCCTTCTGCTGGAGGAGTGAAGTCTTAATTATGGAGTTGTGCCCTGGTTTTGTGATTGTTCTTCAAGAGTTGTGCCAAAACCATTGTAGGGAGACCAAAGGGAAAGAAGAGGAATGTCCAAGTCTAGAAACCCTGAGGTGTGGGGAAAGCTTACTGGCTCTGCACAGGGAAGAGAGGGCTTTACAATGCAAAGGGATGGAGAGGCAGGTTCTCCAGGCTTACACGAGGTAGGATGAGGAGGAAAGGATTTATGCTGCCACAACACAGGCTTGAAGGATGCTTCTTTTGTAGTGGTTCAGGAGAACATGGACAGTGTAGCATCTCCATAGCCAGGTTCCTTTCAGATAGGCTGGACAAACACCTGGCAGAGAACCAGGGTGGAGATAACCTCTCTGACTGATCTCAGCCCTAAAACTCCCTTCAGCCTTCTTTTCTGGAAGCCTTCCACTGTGCCTAGAGCTGCTGGGTTTGCAGCTGAGAGTGTTTGGGTACGTAGTCCCTCTTTTTTTTCCCCCCCTTTTCTCATTTCCCATCCTTATCCTCGCAGCTTGAGGACTTTCAGCTCTTACCCCATGTTCCTCCTTTACCCTTCTGCCTGGGGGCCTCCCTGCAAGACTGATATAAAGGACCAAGTGTCTGCAATTGCTGGATTATCCCAGCAAAAGAGGGGAAAAGAAGGGGCTTTTCACCTTCTCCTGTAATCTACTCAGCTCTACCTAGCCTAGGGTTGCTCGACCACTAAAATCCCTCAGATTGGCCAGCACAGGTGCTTAGGATCAGTGTTTCATTGCGCCAACCTCGAAGGGGGACATACTGTAAGGCTAGAAATAGCCTTCCAGCCTTGTTATTGTCCGTGTGATTGGATGGAGGGTTGGGGCTGGGATGGGAGACCTAGGTCTCCAGTTTCCCAAGGCAAATGCAGCCCAGCCAGTTGTGCATTCTAGGAATCGCCACCCCAGCTCAGTTGTTCCTGTGTGTATGCATAAAATGTCATTCCTCACGACAGAGTTGGGGCAGTGGAGAACGCCACCAGTGAGTGCCGGCTAGCAAAACCTCTCCCCCTCTCCCCACCACCAGATGCTCCTAGACAGCGCTGAGATCAAGATTAGAAATATCCTGGATTTAGCTGGTGTCTGGCTTTGGCTGACAGCTTTTCTGCCTCTGGATTAAAAAGCTCAGTGCCTTTGAACTCCTGTTGCAGCTCTTTGGCGTGTGAAACAGGCTTTGCAGCGTGATGAAACTTGTTTTAATCCTTTTGGCCTGTTGTTCCCAGGGGCCTGTCCCAACTCTTTGGAGCTGACTGTGTAGCAGATGGGACTAAAAATGGAGAAAGGGGGTCTGTGGAGGCTGTGGTTTCATGCAGGAGATTGTTGTGAGATGTCCCTGCTCTCCTTCCTTTCTGGAGTCATATAATACAGTCTCATCAAAACCTACATGCCTGTGGCTTTAGGTGACGTTGACATGCTCTTGTAACTCCATAGATATCTCCCCTCCAGAAGTGGTGGGGCTAAAATAACTTGCCCAAGGGACTTGACCTAACTCCCAGTGCTCTCTCTCCTAGTAGCTGCCACCAGGATGCCCATATAGCTGAGACTCAGTCTTGGATTTAGGTTGGGTGTCCTTATTTGTCATCTCTATTCTACGCTGTCTATGTGACTTTGAGTGAAATGATCTCCAAGGATGAGCTGGAGGGAGTGAATCTCCTCTTTCTGCCTGCCCTTTCTTGTCCTCATCCCACCGTGAGCTAGTTCCCAGTGGAAGGGGAGATGGCAGGGACTCTCTTGCATTCTCTGCCTCCGCTTTACTTGGCACAGGCAGGTCCTGGTTATTGGCAATGGTTTTCAAGCACTAGCTGCAGCTAAACAGCTGAGTAACAGTTGTGACGGTCGCCCAGACACTGAGCACCCTCATGGCAATCCAAGTCAAAGACCTTTGCTGCAGGTCAGTGATCTGGTGTTCCTATTTTTGTCCACCCACGCTGTGTCTGTCCTGTTGGTATTGCTGTTTGACAGTTTTCCTTGCCCATTTGTGGCCATGGTTTTAAAATGATTTTTCACTTTATGCTCCTCAAATAATTGTACCTTAGCCTGGTTGAAAGGCAAGCCAAGCTGTCCACCAAGATTCTGAACAGCACTGTGAACTTTCTTCTCAGGCAGAGAAGAAAACTGCATGTTGAGAGGGAAGCTTTTAGGAGGTTGGTGGTTCAAGATGATAAGAACATATATCTATATAGGCAGGATATGTGGACATAAACATCAAGGCCAGGCTGGATGAGGCTTTGAGCAAGCTGGTGTGAGGTGTCCCTGTCCATGGCAGAGGGAGTAGTGTTGGATCTTTAAGGTCCCTTCCAACCCAAACCATTCTATGATAGAACATTGGCACAGTATGATGTCGTTAAAAACTTATCAGAGATGTTTGAGTCAGAGATGGCTGGCTTTTGTAATTGTGAAGTCAAAACTCACAATGCTTGCTTAAGATCTTAAAATGATTTGAAGCCTCAGCACTGACCTTCTTTGTGTGGGTGATGGATTGTCTCTGGTGTTACTTACACTTGGGTGTAGATTAATATGAAGTTCAAGCTGCTTCTTTCCTCCTGGTCTCACTGCCGGTACAGTGTTGGGGGATGAGAGCTGCTCAGCAGGCAGTACTAGATTCTCTTACTGAATTTATTGACATTTGCCTTGATGAAGGCAGTGAGTTAAATATGAAAATCGGCATGTTTCCTCTACTCAACTTTCTCTAAAGCTGCCCATCAACTAACTACTACCTTCTAAACTTTCCAACTGTTGACTAGCAAGAGATGCTAATGTGGGGGCTATGGCAGCCTGAAATGACTTTGAACTAATCTAGTTTGGATATTTGGGTAATAACTCATATGTGCTTGATATGATTTAAAGGCAATGTAGGAGTGCAGATAGCCCTGGTTTGTGCCAATTTGGTACTGAACAATTTTGAACTGAAGCACTCTGGTATAAGTAAACAGGTCTAATGGCCTCTAATGTGTTAAACATCCCTGTGAGCCCCCCAAAGATGATCACAGCCCTTTCGAGCAGGAGCTTAGATGAAACTGAGTGCCTTTCCCCAGGTTCTGCATCAAGCCGATGGTTCAGCAGAAGACTGAAGCTAATTCTCCTGAGTTCTTGCTCGGCACCTGCTGTGCTTTCTCATCTAACCAAACTGCAGGTTTTATGTCTGTCAGTGAAGCCAGAGGTGCATGAACCAAGACTTCTGCACAAGGACACTTACTTTTTCAGTGTTTTGCTATGGGAGTTCGCTGCAGTATGTTGGTGTACTTGAAGTCTGCGTGTGGATGTGCACACGTGTTTTTGCTGAGGGGATGGAGGAATATCTATTAAAGACATAGCACAAGCTTGGTGGTCTCTCACTGATTCCTAACAGCATATAAGCCTTCCCATCTAATTCCTCCCAACCATGGACAAAATGTTTAAATAGTCCCTTGAGACCCAGGGGAGAAAAAAACAAAGAGGAGGATCTGTGTTTAATTGACTGATTTGGCAACCAACGTGATGGCCTTCTGGTCAACATGGCAGTTTCTCCATGGTGTCACACTAGCAAACAATCTCTGTATTTCTGTGAGGGTGACATTATCCTATCCCGCCTAGTTTTAGTGTCTCTTGGTAGAAGTTCCCTTTTAATTATGATTTTACTCTACGTTTTTACAACCTTGATGGGCCACCAATGAAATAATCACTGGACGTGTTGTGCCCGTGATGGCTCACAAAGTTATATGATATGACCTCAATCGCTAATGAAAGGGCGAGCTTGTCTGGTGTGAGGATGAGGTAATTAGACCAGGACTTCTCCAGCCTTCTCTTTATTGAAAAGTAGGAGCTCTGAATAGGCCACTTATTAAAAAAGCAATTTCCCTGCCTTTGCCAAATCTACTCTCACTCATTCAGCTATTCTTTTGGAAGGGTCTTGGGTGGAGAAGGGTGTGTGTTGGGGAGGGGGGAGACGTGTGTGCGTGTCAAGGGGATGGAGGGCAGCGGTGGTGAGAGAAGTCAACTGCATTAAAGCTCCATTGCCAGCAATGAAGTTTCTTGGTTCTATTAAATGAAGCACAGGCAGCCTTGCTAAAGCTCTCTTCTTCTTTATATCCTCCCCCCCTCCCTCTTTCCCCCCACCTTGTACACACAAGTGCAGCCCTCTTCTGTAACCCATTAATGAAAAGTCGGAATATTAGAGCACTCAATTAGTTCCACTGGGCTTGAGTAAGTGATGTTTTAATTAAATTTGCCTAGTTTCTCAGCAAAGTATCATTAAACATGACTTTCCAACTCCCTCTCTGGAGCGTTGCTAAGTTTCTTAATCCCAGGAGTGCTGACCTCTTCCAGAGGTATGTCTGGTCAAGCATGTCTTACAGATCCAAGGGGCACTATTAAAGGGGGCTGCTGTTACCCAAGGAAAAAAAAAAGGGGGGGGGAAGAAATTATTGTCATGTTCTCATTCCCTTTTCCCTTGATCCTTCCAGAAGGAGGGACTCAAGCAAGCCTTTGCCTTCAGGGCCCTGGAGTCAGTGGTGTGACCACAGTCTTCTTGAGAGCCAAGAGGGCAAAACTACAGGAGGGCAGAAATGGAGAACAGGAAAATTCCTCCCCTGGAAGGTCTCTCTTTAGGCAATTTCCCTCTTAAAAACTGGTTTCATCCGTTCCTTAAGTATTTTCACACAGTATCAACTCATATGCTTTGGTCTGTGCAGACTGCATGGTCATTCCTGAAGGATCCTTGTCATCCTTGTCATCCCTGTCACCGTAGGGTTCAAGTCCAGACCCATCATGAGACACATTGTGCCTGCGTCTCTGAAACCATATGGGATACTCTGGAGAGGACAGTGGGAGGTGCATTGGCTTTTCCTTGCTGTTGACTTGCTTGTTTTGGAAGTCCATGCTAGGAATGGCTTTTCCCTTTAGGCAGTGCTGGCAGGGATCTATCTCAAGGGCTGAGCGTGCCTCCAGAGCTGGAGATGGACTCTCCATATCAGGTAGATGTTTTCCCAGCTATCATCTGTCTGAGGAACTTCATGAGCTATCACATAACATGTTATCAGAGCATGCCACCCTCTTCATTTCTCTATCTCCATTTAACAGAGGGGAAACTGAGACCCAGAAAGATTAAGTGACTTACTAAAGGTCACACACAGGCGTAGCAAAGCAGAGACTTGCACCCTGGTCTCCTGTTGCAGAGACAGTGTTTACAAGCACTGCCCATCCCATCTCATATCGTTCCTACTGGATAACACGATTCCAGGCAAACTCTGGAGTTTGTCGAACAGGCGAGTTTAAATGCTAATCCCTCTGGTTTTCTGCACCATCAGAAAGTGTAAGAATTGCTCTTTTTGGTGAGAAAAATCCACACGAGCTCACTGATAGAGTCGGTGCATGGGGAAAAAAAGAAAGAAAAAGAGATAAAGTGCATCCTTCAGTTTCTTTAGGTGATGTGCTTGCAGCAAGAAGTCTAGCCATCACACTTCTACTGAGGCACAAATCAAACCTAGCAAATAGCAGCCTCTCCAAGACTTAGCTCTTGACTTTGTATGCACGGATCAGTTTGCCAGGCCACCACTAGTATGAATTGCTCCGGGTTGTGACAGGTAGGAATGCACAAGCACGCTCTCTGGATTATTATTTTTCCTCTTCTTTCAGGCTGAGATTGGCTAAGACAAAGTTTTTCTAAGGCCTGGAAATCAACACTCTGGAAAAAAATTGCTTGCTGTGCCCCAAAAGTAATTGCAGTTGGTTGTTTAGGTGGAGCTTTTGAAGCGTGTGAAGCACACTGGGGATACTGAAAGGGGAAAAATGACTTTGAAAGCTCTCGATTTAAAGCAGGGTTGTGTTATTGTATGTTTAAATATCTGTATTTTAATGTGTATTTCACAAATATACGAGTGCTCATAATTTTAAAAAGGGGAGGGAAAACTGTTCTGGAAAAAACAGTTTGGGAACAGGCTCAAAAGGAAGACTTTTTTCTTTTTAAGAAGGGAAGGAAAAAGAAAACTCCTGGCAATCTGTGAAACCCTTTACAATTCAACCAAGGGCAATGGCCAGTGTTAGGGGACAAGTCTGGTCTTCTAGTTGTTTGAGCACTGTGAAGAAATGGGGACCACGGCTGCTGTGCAGTCAAACATGAACACTTGAGCTGAGAGAATAACTGAGCTTATTTAAATCAAAGGGGACGTGTATATAGAGGATGGAAGAGATTTGGTTTGTAAAGAAGCACCCCGGAGCCCTTTCTGAAGTTTAAGACTAAGCAAGGCCGGGCTTTTCCCAGGATGAACTGACTCGAAGGAGGTTCATCCGCTCCCTCCTCTCCCCCAAAACCATAGCGAATGGTTTGAAGCCTTGGAGCTGTAGACCAGCCATGACGACAGCGGAGCTATAAGCGAGGAATTCCCACGGCTGCACGTCCGCTTCGGACTGCTGCTGCCCAGACAAGAGTTGTCTGAAAACCACCGCCAGAGCCCCGTGACCCAGCTGGGAATGAATGGGAATCTGTCCTCGGCGTTTCGGCTAAAACACTGAGAAATTGTGCGTTGCAGCATGTCTGAGACTGATCATTACGGGGGCACTTAGTCTGGGCTTCGTAGCGAACCATTGTTGTGAGGAAGGATTACATGTTGCATAGCAATGCTCTGCTGTGATCCCTTTTCCCTATGGCTCTTGTAAAGCCATTTGGGCAGGCGGTCCCGCAGCGCTATCTGATTTCCTCTCAGCAGCGAGCACCGAGAGAGACGCTTCAGTCTTGCTCTGTCATAATTGTTTTCCTCACTGTGCCTTTTGTGGGTATTTGGGGTTCTCACGGCAAGGCCAATGGGAGTTTGTGTTCCTAAGACAAACAAACTCATTTGCTCGAGGACCTTTATTTTCTTCCCAAACTGCTCTCCTATTTGTCCTATATCTGAGACCAGGTGGTTGCTCAGAGGAGAGTGGGAGGATGTAATTTTGATGTGTGATCCTATCCCTGGCCCACTGGTTATCTTCATTCAACGTCACTTTCTTGGTAAAAGCTCTCTACAGCATATAACCAAATAAGAATTCAAATGTGTGTTGCTACTCCTGAGTTATTGTGACTCTGCTGGTGTGTGGGCTGGAGAGGGGGACTGTCAAGGAGTGTAGAGGTAGGACGAGGGATAATAGTTTTGAATTGAAAGAGAAGAGATTCAGATTAGATACCAGAACAAAATTCTTTCCTGTGGGGGTGGTGAGACCCTGGAACGGGTTGCCCAGAGAAGCTGTGGATGCTCCACCCTTGGAAGTATCTAAGGCCAGGCTGGATGGAGCTTTGAGCAACCTGCTGTAGCAGGAGGTGTCCCTGCCCATGGTGGAGGGGCACTGGGACTAGATGATCATTAAAGGTCCCTTCCAACTCTAACCGTTCTATGATTCTATGATAGCCCTGGCCTTTTAGGCCATAGGGAGCATGAAATGTTCTGCACTTTGAATTTAAGCCAATACATTTGTCTTCCCATCTGTGACAAGATAGAAGACTTACCGTGCTGTAGATGAAATATGATGGTTATTAAATAAGTGGTGGTGTTGCATGTGTTCAGGAGCGGTTCAAGTCTATGTAGGATGGAGGTGGATCAGGCTCTGAACTGTGTGATGTGCCTAAAAAAGAAAATGGGAGCTGCCTATGGCTCTTGAAATTACAAGTCTGTGTTAAGTCGTCTTCTGCCTTGTGTATTCTAGATATTTTTGGCAATAGAAGCTAAGTTATTCTATCCTGGAAGCTTCTCTAGGTTTGAAAGCATGATCCTAGACATGTAGCCGTTTGTCTCGGGGACGGGCCAAAAAAGGTTTCTCCAACACTGCTCGAAACAACCTGCTGACTTGGATAAGTCTTGCTCTGCTTCCTGGAGGAATGAGGGGGATTTAAGTGTCTCTGACAGGAGCCTGCAACAGGAGGAGGAAGGTCTTTGTGGAAGCTGGGGAACAAGACAGGAAACAGAAGGGCTTTGCCAAGATTCATTTTGGCTCGTGGGTGGTTAGGGGCCCGTAGGCAGCAGTTCTCCATCATGCATCGCCTTGAGTAGCTGCATCGTGACTGACAGCAGCAGGGGAGGCTGGCTGGGGAAGAAACTTTTCTAGGATTTTCACTATAGCTGCCTCGTAACATTCTTGAGCCCTTCCCGGAGAAGGTTTATGGGGCGGTTGGGATGTACCACACTTGAGCAGTGGCCATATGAAAACCCACATGCTGGGTTTCATGAACTGGTGCCTTCAGGAGAACGGAGACAATGGAAACCTTTTATGCTTTGGTCCACCAGTGCACGGCATCTAAGCTGTTCTGGTCACCACTTAACAAGAACCTAGAAGTGGGTCAGGAAAAAAGCACGGCTGTGGTTCCTTAGGGACTTTGCTCATCACTGTTTAACCACAGGCAAAGCGAGGAGGATTCACCTACCTAAATATCCTCACTAGTACCCTTTGAGAGGCTATTCTGCTCCTGGAGGAGCCATTGATGTTGAAATGCAATGTTTTATGGTACCTCAAATAATACTACGCCAGATGCTGATATTTAGACATCTGAATTCTTCCCAGAGGGAGGGACTCTGCTCACATGTCTAAAACGAGGGGCCTGTGAGTGAGCTGTTAGTGAGTGGGGATGTGGTCAGTATGGTTGGTGGAGCCTGGAGAGCTGTTCAGCAGAACATCTGCAGGTGTCTGCTTCACTGCCGAATCCTCTGCTGGCTTTGACTCCTCGGAGTCAGATGGGAGTTCAGAGGTGTTTCTCCAATGTAAGCATTTAAACTCAAAAGTCTGCCTCAGTGAGGTCAGCACTGGCCAGATGGTGTGATTCAGGTGACTAAACCTACATATCTATTCCTGGCTGAAGGTCTGCTGCCAATCCATCATGGATTGGATTTCCAACATGTTATACCGTATCTACCAGCCCCATTTGGATGCTCTGGTTATACTGCACCTGCAAGGTCAACTCTGAGCTCTGGAGAGGCAGCTCCTGCTGAGAACAACCCTGCATCCAGGTTCCTTTCCTGCATTTCAATTTCATGACCGTGCCTTGCTCAACCAGCCCTAAATCCATCCAAGGTTGTGCACGGGAGCGTGTCTACCAGCCGAGCTAATTCTTGCTGGTTTCTTGCTTTCCCATCTCCTGTACAATGGTGGTTGTCTCCTTTTCCAGGTGGAGCAGATGCAAATGGGTTAGGGGGGAGGTAGAAGTGTTGAGAAAAGCCTGGGCTTGATGAATGACTGCAGTGTGCAGCCCTTCTGCAAGTATCTCAGCAATTTTGCCCAGTTTGCTGATGGTCTGGGCGTGAAATCAGGTATAGGAGCTTTGTTTCACATGAAGTCAGCTCTCACTTCTGGACAACCAGTGAAATGTGACTTTACACGAGGGAGGGTATGGGTGAGAGAGTTTTGGGGGTGGGGTTTTTTTTGTTGGTTGTTTGGTTTGGTTTGTTTTTTTCCCCCCTCCTTGGTGTTGAAATGCGTTCTGTACGCTCTTGTCTAACGTTGTGGGATTTCTTGCAGAGTTGGCTAGACACTTTGGCACGCAAAGCGTGACAGCCCCTACCCAAGCCGGCCCAGCTGAGTACTATAAGCAGTAACACATCTCTCTCTGTAACCCGTCACTTGTTTGAATGCTACTGTGTATTATTGGATTGCATTTGAAAAGGTCTTGGCTGTCGCAGGAATGAAGTGTGACCATTGGCCAGGCTTCGCTGAAGGCCGTATTATGCATAGTGCCTTTCTAAAAATGTCTCTGTAATATCAGGATTGGGCCAGACCCCAATTCTGAGTCCATGACCTATTGCACATTTGCACATGGTGCTCGGCAGGGCTCATGCAGCCAAATAATTAAGAACCGGATGGTCAGGAAATGGACTGGAGCCAGCCCTCTGCTGTCATGGGGCCATAATGTAGGCAGATGCCATAATGGGCAGAGGGGGAAGATATTTTTTTTTCCTTTTTCAGACACTCTAGATGCCCAAAGGAAAGGCACTTTCAGTTGCACCTTGACAGGAGGCCGCTCTATAAAATAAACTCTGTTCTAACTTGCTATTTTAAGGGATGGTTGTACCCTTACCCATTTAAAGTCAAAATGAAACCTATTTTGGCGGGGAAGGAGAACTAGAGCTATAAATATCTGTTTATAGTCTGTGGACAAATGCAGGTTATCTGTTACTGTCCAAACAGCATATCTGCTCTCATGTTGCCCACGGAGGAGTCCCAGGTGTAAACCCATCTCTGGGATAAGAGGGAGGAGAATATTTGGATGTCATTTATAAGGACATGGGTATGCTTTTGTGCCATGAAGCATCTGATTCCAAAAGGATGGGATCCTTTGTTTGGCATTGATCAATATATGGGGTCCTTTACAGCACCCGAGGGGCTGTTACCACTCTTGTGGCTCTGCAAGATGTGTAACTGTTGACTTTCTCTTTGCTGTCTTCCCTTCCCAATACTCCTTCTCCTTTACATGCTGCTTTTTCTGTTGAAAATAACCTTGTCTTTCCATTTCTGCTATCTCATATGTGAATGCTGTGGTTCCACTGGCTCTGCTCTTTCTTCTGCATGTATACTTTGTGGTGGTCTGAAGAGAGCTACTCCCATGCAAGCTATCCCCAGGCAGGTTTTGGACATCTGCTATACGGAGATTGACTTTCTTTTGCAATGGGAATAAATTCCTTTCTGAAATGTTGCATGAGTTATTTCCCTCCTTTAGGGAACTGCGAGGTGAGTCTCATTTCTCATCACAACACCCACTGTAAGCATTTGAATTTTAAAATAAATAAAAAAAATAATTAAGAAAGGATTTGAAATCAAGCCTTGTCCTTGATAGTTGTAGTCCAGATGGATAAGCAGGCATGAAGTTTAACATGGGAGCCCTGGTGTGGAGGGGACAGAATCCACTTCAGTTTCCAAGGGCTTAAGTGCCTGCCTTTTCTTTTCCACATTGAGTTTGAAGACCTTGGTCATGAGTGCTCTGCTTTTTTGGGTTTTGTTTTTGTTGTGTCAATAAAATATACGTTTTCATCCTAGTTGAAAACACCTTGTAGAAGGTTCTGCCAGTACATTATAGAAGTTATGCTAGCCTGGGACATGAACCTTGCAGCCTGTTCATCACTGGATGATGGTTTGTGTAGACAACATCTGGGCACAGCAGCCTGTGAATGCCTCTGTGATGCCATTTCCCTTCATCCTCTCAACAAGAAGACCTACATGGCATTTAGACAAGCGGCTTTCCCGCCCCTGGATCAAACTCTTTGTGAACATTTGTGGTCTTGCTCAATGTCTTACCTGGCCAAATTTTAGAGCCTGCTCACCTTAAGGTACTGCTGAAGCATCAAGGCAGCAGTTGGTGTTCCTCCTCCTGACATGAAGCAGCTCCTGTTTACTCCTGATGGGACAGATGGTTCAGCCTTTAGTACAGGTGGTCTGTTCCCATGGCCAGAACTGGGCAGCCTTTGTACATTTTACTGGTATCATTAACTGGCCAATAAATGTTTTAGTGGGTAGATGTCATATATCTGGTCACAGAGACCATTCTAAAAAGTAGAGTGTGTTTCCTGTCCTCTTCCAATGGACAGTTTTGGTGTTATCATCAGCTTTGCGTTCCAAGAGTGTCTTCTAGCAATTTTTTTTTCTTGTTTTACTCTTTGTCTTGATTTCTTCCCCCATAACTGATTTTCTTTTGGGGCCGTGTGTGTCTGCAGGTCATCAAAGCTGGAGTGGAGACAACCTGTAAATGCCATGGTGTATCTGGATCCTGTACTGTCCGAACGTGCTGGAGGCAGCTCTCTCCATTCCATGAAATAGGGAAGCAGCTGAAGCAGAAGTACGAGACATCGCTCAAAGTGGGCAGCACTACCAACGAGGCCACGGGGGAAGGAGACATCTCCCCCCCCAAGAAGTCCATCCCTGGTCACAGTGATCAAATCCCAAGGACTACGGATCTTGTCTACATTGACGATTCCCCAAGCTTCTGTATGATGAGCAGATACTCGCCTGGGACTTCAGGAAGGAAATGTTACAAAGACAAGAACTGTGACAGCATCTGCTGCGGGCGAGGGCACAATACGCAGAGCCGGGTGGTCACCCGTCCGTGCCAATGCCAGGTCCGTTGGTGCTGCTACGTGGAATGCAAGCAGTGCACCCAGAGAGAAGAGGTTTACACCTGCAAAGACTGAGGCGTCTTCTGCTTGATGGCATCCCCTCAGTGATGGGCAATGGCGGTCTATGAGAACTACATATGGAGACAAACAGGGTTTGATTGACCTTCTGGGATCTGAAAGCTATGTTGAGACATAAGCACTTTGTAGGGTACAGGTGACCCAGCTGTGTTGCTGTTTTGTTTTTGTTTTGTTTTGTTTTCCTGTAGACTGAATTTTAATGAGGTCCAACCATGTGGAAATAAGTGCCTGTCACACTGGGGTTAGACACCAGTTGACCTTCACCTTACTCGTCTACGCAGTTTGACAGATAATTTATCCTTGGAACATCTTACCTTGATCGTTTCACCAATCCTCCATGAACTCCTGAGCTAATATATTCTCTTTGGCATAAATAACCTATACTATTTGATTCCTGAAGCTTACCCAACTGCTTAGAGAGCTAAGCAGACAGGAAAGAAAGATCTTTCTGCTTTGAATGTGATGGTACAGGAAGCAGTCAATATTTTTTCCCCCCTTCTAAGACTGGAGAGAAGCGTGTAGGGTAAAGCAAGGAGCAGCCCTGATGGTTCCTCTGGTGGAGTTTCTGCACATCGAGCAAACAAGGCTCTGACAAAGAGACCCACTGGGAGAGCGAGCTTTGCAACCACAGTTCCACACCTGCAGCCTCTGTTCACCAAGTACAGCTCAAAAAACATTGGGCCCACCACGTTGCAGACAGAAATATATCCAAGAAAGAGGTTGGGAAGCCAGTAGAAAACCAGATGTGCCTGTCCCCTTCAGTCCACTCTCATGTTCTGTTTTACAAACAAACTTCTTCAAATGCAGTTTCTTTTAGCACTAGCACTGTCTCTTTTTTTTTTTTTTTTTTCTTTTAAACCACTAGATACTTTGGTTCTATTTTTCACCTTGTGCACGGTTTATTTTTCACTCCTCTTCCCACCTCTTGGTGATCGACTTCACCCTGTGGTAACCGCTTCAGAAATCCGAACTGGAACGTTTTAGTCTTATACCAGCTGAATTCGGACGCGTGTTTCTGAGAAGGAGGAGAGAAATTCGAGTGCATCTTGGAGCGCAATGCTGGCTGGCGTTGTCTAGCAGCCGTTTTGGACTGGATCAGACCTCTGGAGGAGCTGACTTTTCTTTTACAAGGTCATCATTCCATTTACTCTGAACCATGGCCGTGGTACATGACACAAGCTGTATGTAAACCCTATGACCTTAAGATATACAAATATATATATTTTTTAACCACTAGATCGAGAACTGTATTTTGAAAAACACAACTGCTAAATGGTAACCAACTATTGGATTTGGAACCACCAGTTGACCCCGAGACAAACCATCAAGTGGCCAGAGCAGCCGGGGATTGACTGCGGAGATGAACCGCTCTGATGCTATGAAACAGATGACAGCTTTCAGTGTTTCTTTTTTTCCTTTGAAGAGGGAAATCCAGGACTTGACACGACAATGTCCTTCAGGCACGTAAAAGTGGATTGGAAGCAGCCAGCGAATGCCTCAACGAAGCTTTCTGAGGAAACGTTGGAGAGCAAGAGGGCATTTGGTTTCAATTTTGGTAGTAATTTTGATTGTCCGGTAGTAGCAATTTCCACCTGTTTTTATGCAAGCCATTGATCTGGTTCTCAAAAGAGGAAAGCTGGCTGGAGTTTTTTAAGTGGTAATACATGTTAGCCAAACAAAAAGAGACCAGTTTTCCAAGATGGACCATTATTTTTTCTTTTCTTTCTTATTTTTTTCTTTATTTTTTTTTTTCCCCCAAAGTGTAGCCACTAATATTTAATCTGTTCATGTGCATCTACTGGGAGGAGAAAAGATATATATATCTAATATATATTTTTTTTTTCTTGGTAACAAATACCTGCAGTCCAGCCTGGCTCGTTGGCATCAAATCTTGAGGTGGGGACATGGGGTGGGACAGGATGTTACTGTTAATAGCGCTATGGCCCTGCAAAATGAAGCGCGCCGTCTTTTGGGTTTGTTTTTTGGGGGTTTTTGGGGGGTTTTTTTTTTGGTTTTGATATTTGCTTACTTGCTGTACGATTCTGGAGGTTGTTGGGATAGTGCTGGAGAAGGAGGGGAACCCACACAACGGTGTTTGTCCCTTCCCACCACGGCAAACGCCTGGTGGCGCGTTGGACGCAGGAGGGTCGCAGGAAGGTCTCGTGGCTTCTGGGAGATGCACCGCTTTGCAAGTCACCCACGAGCAGTTTATCTAATGGTGTAAAAAAGAAACTGACTAGAAACATATTATTCAGTGTGTGCATGTGTGTGTATATATATTTATATACACACAGGCTGACACATAAATATATATATATAAATATTGAAGGAACATTTATTTATTGTAAAGCCCTTCAGAAGGACCTTCTTATGGTTTCAATGTGGTATTATGTTAAATTCTCTTTCTCCCTCTCTCTCTCTCTCTCACACGTATGTGCAAACTCACTGTTACATTTTTTGTGTGTGCTAGAATAGCTTTTCCCCTCCAAAGTAAGGCCAGATCCAAACCTGCTCAAAACATGAGGATTTTTGGGTCTGAATTACTATTTCTGGCTCCATTTTTTAAAAAAAAAACCAACCCACAACCTTATTTGTTCTTAATTAAAGAGTGGGCTGCAATTTATGTGCATTATTATTAATTATTATTAATTATTATTATTGTTATATTTAAACCACGGGCCTCATTTTCCTTCTCACTGGTGTCTCTGTCTCCGTTGACCTCGCTGGAGTAACTCCACATTGCACTGGTGTGAGAGGAGAATGAGTCCCTAGATGCAGAAGAGAGGGCAGTGTTGGCATCGGTATCACGGCAGTGAAGATGCCTGGGTCGGGGTGGGATGGGAAAGGGGAGCCCAGTGTGTTTGGCAGCGGAGGGGAGAGAGAGATTGGGTGGGCAATAAGGCAGACTGTCAAAGCTTGACTAGAAGAAAGAGGCAAAGAGTGAATGAACTACTGAGTGAAAGAGCTCTTCTGTGTATTAAAACTCACGCACTGAAGCCTGGATGCTTTCTGTAAGTATTTAAAAAAAACAAAAAACAAAGAAAAAAAAAACCACCACAACAAAAAAAAACTCCCACAAAAAAACAAATTGTATTTATGTTAATGTGGATATATTACTTGCCTGTTATATATTGTAAATAGCAAGGTTTATTCTCCTGTGGTTAAAAAAAATAATTATAAATAACTAAATAGTAGCGAGGCACATGTGTTAAATGTATAGGCAGTGTATAAAATATACTAACACTCTGAAATCAGGAGAACTTGTCTTCTTGGCCTTTTGACCTAGGGTGGTAAAACATATGTGGGTTATTTTTCTTCTACCCCCCCCCCAGCGCATTGTGTGTGTTTTGGATGTGGGGTGGTGTTTAGTTCCAGCATTTTCCGATATTTGAAGAAAGAATGGGGGGAAAAGCCTCATTTTGGAAAAATCCAGTGAAGCTTGAGTAGGATGAAACAAGTAGCAGCTGGAAGAAAAGATGTCCAACCCTCTCAAAAACCTCTCAAGTGCTTGACCTGGGTTTTCCATTGGTGATAGATGAGTTGGAATCGAATTAACCCATGGAGCAGGAGTTTCTGCTACTCATAGACGAGTTCAGAAAACCCTAGATGAGAGACCCTGAAGTCCTCTCTGAAACACTGGGTAGTGTCCTGTAAAATCCCTTTTGTTCCAGCTGTATGAAATTGGATTTTTCCAGAGAGGCTGATTCTACCACCAAACCGTTGGATCTCCAGTGGGATTCAATGAAATGGCTCATTTTTGTAAAACTACTACAAGAGTGGATTTGGGTCCTGGAATCTTTCACGGTGTCATTTCACATGAAAAAAAAAAATAGGAAAAAAAAAAGTGCAAAGCAACTTTCCCCCTTTTTCTTACCCCCAGAAAAATAGGTTTTTGCAGCAGATTTAACTGGAGAAGGATGGATGGGTGTAGGGGACATCTCTGGTTTCTGATCCCCTTTCACCCCTTGTTCCCCCCAAAGTATCAAAGTGTTGGTTCTCCTGAGCTGATCCAGCAAGACTTGCAAGATCAGTTTTGGGGGCGGGGGGGGGAGAGGTGGTGCAACCATTATTTATATAACTTTTTTATTATTTTTTTTTTTTTTTTAAAGAGAAGTTAGCTGATGGAAGAATATTTTTATTGAATAGTGCATTTAGTTATGTCAGAAATATAAAAAAAAAAATTAAATATATAATATTTTTGTAAACAAGGCAAACTGAAAACGTTTGCTGTTTTATATTAGAATTTTCTATTAAAAGAAATAAAAACCCACACAAATAATTGTTGCACCCGTCATCTGTTTTTTAACAAGCTTCTATTCTGTGTGACTGACTTATATATGCCGGATGGGGAGACGTGCAAAACAAGTCCTAAACATTACATTCTCGTTGTCTTCCAGCTCTCAAAAGGCTCCAGTTGCTGAAACAAGAAGTGTTTAATCAAAGGGGCTTTTCTCTTTTTTTTAATCCTTTACACTAAAAATGAGTTATGAAGAATGAGTAGCTTGTAATTAAAATGCATAAACCTACCCCGAAACCTCAAGCTTACCCTTTTTTGGTTGGGCAGCCTGGTCTTGAGATGGCCCTGGGTGGAGAAAAACCAAAACTCATTCACAGTAACTAGATAATTACCCTTGATCTCGCTTGGCCTGGGAAGAATGACTCTTAAAAAGGTTGTTGGTGGAAAAAACAAAATAGAAAGCTGAGCACATAGGAAGGTTAAATGGAGAGGACCAAATTCCAGGCTTGATCTAACATAAGCAAGCAGTTTTTATCTATTTGAATGGGGCAGAGTGAAACTGGGGAGCCGGGAACTTGGTCTGCTGTGGTTCAGGAAGCCTGTCATTCACCTTTGGAAGCAGGGGATGAGTTATAGGCCATCTGTTTGCAGAAGAGCTTTTGGGATTGCTGGTTTGGAGACCTGAGCAGGGGTGAAATAATTTCTGAGGGTTTTTTTTGTGGTTGGCCAGCTCGTACACATCTGCCTTCCTTCAGCCCAGGTTTTGAATTTCTTTGTTAATTGTTTTTCAGCTGCCCTATTGTAGCCAAGACATGAGGAGAAATTAGGTTGGTTTGGCTGTAGGAGGGTGTGATGAGAACCCAAGTGAAGGGACAGATTTCTCAAGGGTACTTTCATGGAGTAGATGCTGCTTAAGGTAATTTTCTGGTGGATTACAGTGCCTGTGAAAAATTCCTCAGTTGATGTTGCAGTAAAATCAGGTCCATTCTGTACTCGATAAAACAGGTGCAGCAAAGCTCTTGGTTCCTGGTTTATTCAGCTCTGTGCACATCTGTTGGGTTGAGTCTGGCTTCCATGGTCAGCTCGTCCTGCCTTTCGGTTTTCAGGATGCTAAGTAGGTGATGACTTTTTGGAGAGCAACGTTTTTTCCACAAGAGAAGTAGTGCCTTTTATGCCCATTGCTGCCAGTGTAACTAGAAGGAGGCTCAGTGTGGCACAGGATCAGGCCAGTAGAATTCTGGTCCTTGCCAAAGCAGTTAAGCTTAGGGCCATGGATATTACCACTGAATGGCTTTTAAATGTATTTTTCACTGATGAATGTTGGATTTGACCGAGTTATTTACAGGTTCCAGGAAACTCCAGCAAATAGAATATTTCTGAACAAAACCAAAAGGGGAATCTCAAGTATTTGTGGGTGGGAAGGACAAGAAAATGGATATTGCAAGCGCATGATGCTCTGACGTCATGGTAGGCTTCCCGTAACTATGTTTCTTCAGGAGCAGGGAGGAAGTAGGGTGTAATTTAAGACCGTAAATTGTTCAGACAAATGAATATTCAGTGGGTTATTCATCCGAACAACGCATTTTTTTTGTCTGTTGTTGCTGAAGGTTTTTGGAAATGGGCAAACCTTTTCTCAGACAAGAGGTTTCTTTCTCACCAAGTCTTCCCTTTTATCATAGGGTTGTTCAGGAGAGTTGGGAGAGGTGCTGACATGCTTGGCACAACAGGGCACTTGCAAATCGCCTGGAGTCATCCCTGCTTAGATAAGGAGGCTGTGGTGCAGGCTCACTTGCCCAGGCCCTGTCTGCAACCAGTGTAGGCACCTCTAGAAGGTGTTTTGGCCCATACAGAGGTGCCGGTTTCTCCCTGCTGACAACAAAAGGTGATAAACACAAAGCCACCCCAGTTAGTAGAGGTGGGATGAGTTCAGGACTAAGCAAGGTTGTGTGTGGTTAATGCTGCCGGCTCTCCCTGGACACAGACCCGTCTGAAACAGCAGTCACCAAACTAACACAGGAATTTCCCTTTATTTCACCTCACCTCAGTCTCTAACAATGCCCTTTGAGGCCTGAATGTAAAGTTTAGGATTTGTTTTGCACACTTGGGATGGCATTTCCTTTTAAAGGGAGGTGGGAATACTAACATGAAGGATTAGTATTTTTTCTTTTATTTTTCTTTTTTGTTGTTTTTTTTTTTTTTCCAATGTCTTATGGGAGCCTAAGTTATTTTTCTCTACCTCATATGTACAGCTTGTAGGTATAAATCTGATTCTGAGTGACTGTTGAGAATGTATTTAAGTTATTTAACATCTTTGTATAACAAAAAAAAAAAAAAAAGCCAAAACAAAGGAAACAATAAATGTATTTTAAATTATACTTGAAGCGTGCTCCTCTTTCTTCACATCTGTGGAAAAAGGTCTACATTCAGTGGTTGTGGGAGCCCCTATGCCTCCCTCAGCACTGCTCCTGACCACTGGTCCTGGAGCCGGCTTGTCTCTGTGGCTAATGTAAGCCTTGAAAGAACATACAGTCTAGTAAGGTGGCAAAATGATCCCCATACATTGATTAGGTGGTGGAGATCCTCATCCATTTGGTCCTGTTGCAGTCTTCTCCTCTTCAAAAGCCCCTGGGCTTTCAGGGGAAGGGATAAGGGATGCTCACAACCTTCACAGAAGGGTATGTTCTTCTTTTCTCTCTGTGGTAATTCTGCCTGCAGAAAGTAGAGTGACCAGCCCAGGAAACAGGTCCATAACAAGCCCAGCCTTGGCAACAACTGACCTTTGTGAAGGTCTAAGAAATGAAATCTGAGCTCTGTCCATCTTAGGTCCTTGAACTTTCCCTCTTATCCCAGCCAGCGTAGAACCTCAGACTCATAGAATTGCCTAGGTTGGAAGCGACCTTTCAGATCATGTAGTCCAACCGTCAACCTAACGCTGACAAAAAACCATCACTAAATCATATCACTAAGCAGTTTAAATGTAGTTGATCTCATAGTATTTACCATGAGATTGAAAAATGCCTCTATGCCAATTTTGCATGACCGTGGAGTGACCTATTTAGAGCAAGGCTGAACCCCCCATATTCCAGCTTTCCTCCCCACATTTTCTGCTCTCCTGCCATCATCTCCTACTCTCCCAGTAAAACAGCTTACTAAGTATGATGTGATTCAGGACTGTGACAGAGTGGTTTGGGTTGGGCCAGTCACTGTATCAGTACTTTGAGCAATACAATGTTAAACAAGCTTGAGAAGTTGATCAGTTTTTCATGGGATTGCATTAGTCACCATACCTTGCTGGAGAAGTCATGGTACCTTGGCAGAATGGCACTGTCATGAAATGATTGCAAAGTTACTCTGATCAAGTATTTGACAGGAGCTCAAAATAGGGGGGACATGGCCAAATTTAGTCTGTCTGAATGACAACAGTTAAAAAAATTGTCATTATCCCAGGCTACGTATTGTCTTGCCCGATCAAATGTCTTTCTTTGCAAAGTCCTCCTGGAGCTATTTGCTACCCAAAAATCATTTCAGCTGAGCTTTAAATAGCCCGAGCCTGTTGCTGTTCATCTCACAACCTACTGATGACTCAGACATGGATGATTTAGGTTTGCAAAGCCTCTGAGAAACAGCACTGTACCCCCATACGTGTGTTCATGCAATGAGATGCTGCTTCTCTGGACCACAGCTGTGGGATGGTTCACAGGCGCCGCTGTTTTTTTGTGTGGATGAGGAGAAAGCTGAGAAATCAAACTGCAGCCCCTTGAGGTCCAACTGCTCAAGAAGCTATAAACAAACACATAACACAATGCAAAACCTAGCCCTGGAGTAGACAAAACCTGTGGCCGAAAAGATGTTATTGAGATAGCAGGTGGTAGGTTGTTAAGAAAGAGGCTATTTGGATTGGTGGGCTACTGACTGTTGAGGCAGGCAATCACCCACAAGCATCTTTGTCATCTGCCTCAATGCTCAATTAAGCATGTTAACATAAAGCATCTGCATGGGGTGGGGTAAGAAAAAGCACATAATCAGTAATGGTTCAGTTGGCAGGAGGTAATTTCCTACCCTGCAGTAACTTAATGGCTTTCATGCATGTGTCCAGGTACTCCTTCTCAACGGTTTGGCACCCTGTTGAAGCAGCTAAGTGTGGTCCAGATGGTTCAAACAAGCAGACAGCCAGCCCAAGTTGCTTGGCAGGCTGACTGGGCATGTGATAGAAAAACTGAGCTTGGAAAGAGCCTTAGCCACAGCTGTCCTTTCAGTGTACCCTTGATAGATGTCGGTACATCACAGTTTAGACTGTTAAACAAGGGCTACTGTGTTCTTGATGGTGTGCTGGAGGACTTTTGAAAACTCTGGCTTGTGTCCCCAAAGTACTTTACAAAGTCAGAGTCAGTTATCCATTTCTCTCCTTCCCAAGCATGCAAAATTCTTGCGCTTATTTTACCTTCCAATCTCATTTTTCACTGTGGTGCAGTGATCACATCCAGGCTTTTAACCAACTGTTTAAGAGATGGGCCTTCTGTACTTTACACAGAAATAGCTCTGTGCATCCTCGACTGGAGATGATGGTGTCTTTATCCACTCTCAAGCTGATGGCGGTATCGCATCCTATTGTTGTATCCTTCACAGTTTATTATCCACAGCATCCATCCAAGGAATTCTTTATTAAACCAGTTAGAACCCCACACAACCAATGTTCCTTCTGCTTTTTCTTTTGCTTTGCCCCCATGTTGCGATGAGAACAACCAGCACCAAGCTCTGAGGAACCAGGAGAACACTTTGGCCGATGTTTGGTCCAGGTGGTTTTAAGCAAGAAGAGTGGATGATTGAAGGTGATGGGATTGGAGATGGGGAAGTCCATGGAGGTACCTCTGGTCTACCTCCCATCAAACCCAGCAGCGTACCTCCCTGCCGCCCTCAGCTTCCCATCTGACCTTGTATTACACTTCCTGGCAGTTGGGTAATGAGAAATCACAGGCTTGAAACCTCACAGCCAGCCTCCGCCAGACCCTTAAAGAGCTGCTAATGTGAGTCGTAAAGCCGCAGTAGCCTAGGATGTAACAGAGTTTTGACAGCTGTTCCCACAGAGGAAGTGGGTGAAGCTAGAATGTGTATTGTAAGAATTTGGAATTAAAAAAAAAAAAAAAGAAAAAAAAGAGGTATTGAACGAGACACTTCACCTCCAGAAAAATAAAAACAGGTTTCCTTCCTGTTTTCCTTCCATTGCTTTCCTTAGGGACACTGCTAGACAATGCTAGGTCTTTGCAAGAAGGTGGCTTCAGCCTGGATCTCTAGATGTGCTGAGCAGCAAGGCAGGCTGAGAACCAAGTAAAATCCAATAAGCAATAGAGGTGCCTGTAGTTTATAAAGAAATAAGGACTCACCTGAACATCTTACAAGCTTCTAGCTACACATCTGATGGATGTGTTTTCTGTAGAACTGTGTATAATCCAGCTAGGAAACTATGGACTGAGCACAGATGAATGTAGAAGAGTATGTGCATTTGTTAGCAAATAAACTATAATGAGGAGAAAGAGAGAGAAAAAATAACAGGGGGACAAATTTTATACAGAGCTCCTCTTAAATAGGCAAGAAAGATGAAAATCTGACTGTTACTTGGAAAAAACTAGTATGATTACCAAGGAATGAGTTGAGAAAGTCAGGCCCCAAATATTGATTCTTCTTCACCATTAACTGCTCAAGCTGTGTAGGTGCTTTGGAGCACCTCATTGTAGAGGTCCGAGCTGAGTTATTTAAGAGGCAGATGCTTTGCCTACCCTCTTTCAATCTAAACAGAAATTAAAAATTGGAGTTAGAGGAATGAAAGAGGGCTAGAAAGGAAAGGTGGCTTGCCCAAACTCACGCCTTGGTCTTCTTGAGAAATGGGCCTAGAACCACATAGTGGTAAGTGCCCTCAACACTATTTGAGATGGGGGGCCACCACCTGTGGCTGTGGAAGAGACACAAATCCTTCTGCTGTTTAGTGTTCATATGCCTTTCTGCAGCGGAAAGCAGACAGGATGGTGGCATGATTCCCGTGTCTCCCTATGGATTTGCTTCAAGCCTGGCTTATGCTAGAAGCTGTCTCCTTCACTTCTGCCAATTACCAGTCTTGCAGCAGGAATCAAAGCTGGCTGGAGATGACGCTAAACGTATGACTCCCTTGTGCACTGCTGGCTACAGAACTGGAGGGCAGTAGCCAGGCCAATAAATGGTATAGCTGCTGTCAAATGCAAAATGAAACATTTCCCTCAGGACCTGGGATATAGAGATAATGAGTGGAGATGCTAGCAGTTGCTTGGAAAAGAGGAAAAGTCATCTGACTTCCTACATCCTCTCCCAGGTCATCTCTGCTCTTGCTTTCAAGAGTCACAGAGTCATTTAGGGAGTGGATTAGATTTTCTGGCTACATGTCCACTAGTTAATTAAACATAGCTCTCATGCTGATGCCACCTGGCATTAAACAGCCCACATCCAACCTATGAAATACTCTTGCCTTCCTGAACAAGGTGGCTCTATGCAAAATGTCTCCTGGGAATGGCCCTTGGCCCATGCTAGCTCTTGAACCATGCCCAGGAATTGCTTGGGAGTGTGCCTTTACCTGAGCCAAAAGCACATCAGGGATTTTCAAATATTTTAACAATATATTAAACCAAGTTCCAGTGCCCAGGAATGTTCCTTGCCACTCTTTAAATCTAAAATAGATGAATAGAAATTCAAGTGCTCTACGAATAATCCTCACACACTGAGCCTGAAGTATTTGCTGGTCAGTTCTCTTATTCTGTTGGTGGGGAAACCACACCTCAGGGAAGGCTGGCCTTCCTTGTTGGCCAGGACTCAAGCAAGAAACAAGTCCATCACAGCTGCTCCAGCACATAAGCCTCCAAGTATCACAGAAGTAATTTCAGTAATGGCAAGTAACTATAATTAAACCTCACAAAACTCATCACCGTTTGAGTAAGATGTGGCCAGACCTTGAAGAAGACCTCATACCAAAAGACAACCAAAGTGAGGGTAAGCCAATTTTGTGCTCATCATTGTTCACAGGCCCTGCATAGCCTTCAACTGCTTTATTCAATGTGCTTAAGGACTGAATAACCACAGCTTCCTTTAATTGTTTAGCTGAGGAACCTATATCAGGAATGCAGGTGGCATTGCCTCCACCTGTGTTTAATGGAGAGGTAATCAAACCTAGAGAACAACAGAGAGGGTAAGTGGTGTCTCTCATGTCCCTCCTTCTCCATTGACTGGTCATGCCTTGGGTTATCTGCATGTGTATGTGTCTATGTTTGTACTTGTGTATTTATGTTCACATGTTCTATAAATTTAATGGTAAATTTAATGGCAGCATTCACTGCCAGATTGCCAAATTCCAGGACTGATACAAAGCCTCAGGAGTCAATAGAAAGACATTAGTGGGCTCTAATCAGAGTGGGAAATCCCACATCTGCCTAACTGATATTAGAATATTAGTTATAAATATTAAAATTCAAGTCCAGAGCTTGTGTTTCAGTCCATTTTCCACCTCGCCTTCGATGATGAACCGCCCATACAAAGTCTCTAGGAGGAGCCCCAGTTTGCTAGGTGCCAACTGGCCAATAGATCCTTAAAAAGCTTGATATTGCATCAGTTAAGATCAAGGAGGAAGAGTTTCCTGGGGCTTTCCTGGGTTGCCTGGGACTCTGTCCCCATCTCTAGGCTATGTTATCCCTATCTTCCATGACCTCCAGTTCCCACTGACTTTAGTAAGAATTTAGACTTAGCCTCAGAATGACACCTCTGTCCTGGCTGTGCTTTCATTCATGGCCTTCTCAGCTTCCGCAGGCAGCGTTATTTTCCAAGGTGCTAATTGCAAGAGCACTCATCATAAATTACCACTCATTTCTCCCCCTCACTTGCATGGAAGAATCCCTCAAGGGATTATACTTGTTAAAGCAGGACCAGGCTCTCCGTGATCGGTGTCCCAGGAGAACTGGGCAGCCTGCTGGTAGGGCTGTGGGAATAAAAAGGAAAACAAGGGTGGTTGGGTACTGAGACATAAACTGGAGGGACCTACAGCCCTAGGGAATCTCCCAAGATCTGCTGGGAAACTCTGTCAGTGAACTCTACTCAATGATTCAGGCAGGAGAACAGAAGACATTACGTGTTCTGAGATTCCATTACTTTTTCTAAGGATTAAGGATAGAAAAAATGAGGTTATTTGCTTCTAACAAGGTAGCACTAATACTAAAGTAAAAAAATAAAAGCATAATTAAGGCAATTAAGGCACTATTTGGTGTCTTTTACCTGATTTGGTATCTTGATTAATTTTACAGACTGGCAAAACATCCCCAGCATCAAGGCTGGTCTCCTATCGTGGTTTCCATGAGCTACCTCTGTCTTGTTCTTCTGGTTATTGTCTCCTGAGGCAAGGAAACCTCAATGAAGTTCCCTTTGGAGTTAAAAGAGACAATGTGGCTCTCGTACTGCCCTTTTTTGGGGGTTGTAAATGCCCTTTATGCTGTCCTCTGCCCCAGGAGGAGAGAGCCAAATGCAGATTTTGTGTTGCGTGCTCGGTGTCTTGCCTCTGCTCACATCGGCACCTCTCCCTTTCCAAAGGGATCTGCCCGACAGGGTGGAGGACACTGAGATGCAGAGAACTGCCCTGGAGATCCGGATGGGTGGAGGTTAGATTGGGACATCTGCTTTACTGGTCTCCATTTAGCTTTAGCTTAATAGATACTTGGGTGGTTTATGGAATAAGTGGGATTCCGGTGGGATGAAGCCTTTTTGGAAGCATTGGCACCATGGCTTTGCCTCCCCTTTTTACCCCACCTTTTCTTATACTGACTCTAAACAGCTTCATTCGTGTTTTTAAACCCAGTGTTAGCCCTCTATAGCTCCTATAACTTCCTACAAAGGCTTCACTTCTCACACCCTGATGTTTCTCATACCAGTGACCTCAGCTCCTGGCATGTCTATGCCAGGCTGTCACTCGTAAGCCAAGGGAAGATCCCCAAAGGATACATGCAGCTTTCCCAAGAGTTTTTTTTCTGCAACCATATATAACAGTAACGGTATTTGTAATCAGCTTTATGTTAAAAGTCAAAGTATGACATCCTTGGGCCTGTAACATCTTAATTAGCAATGAGCCAGTCCCAGGACTTTTTGCCAGTTCATGACTTTTGATATTTTTTGACATTTAGAAATTATATGTTTAGTATTTAAAAATGGGGGAAAAAAGGAGACTTTTACGTAGTTCTTTTCTCTCAGGAAATACATGTTTTGAGATATCAATTTTCCAGCATTTGAAAAAAAAAAGAAGAAATTAATTCCTGCTTTTGGGAGGGGTGCTCTGCACTTGGACTGGAGGTACGGGGACATTATTTCTTTCCTTCTTTCCTTCTTTCCTTCTTTCCTTCTTTCCTTCTTTCCTTCTTTCCTTCTTTCCTTCTTTCCTTCTTTCCTTCTTTCCTTCTTTCCTTCTTTCCTTCTTCCCTTCTTCCCTTCTTCCCTTCTTTCTGTTTCTCTTTCTTGTTCTCTTTTTCTTTTCTTCTCTCAGAAGGTAACATAGCAAAAAGCAAACCAGGCAATGATTTTGCTGTTGCTGTTCTGATTGTTGTAGCTGGAGAAATCTGTGGTAAGGCCTGGCCTGAGCTGTATTTTGGACCAGAAGGTGACCAGATCCTGGAGCTATCTTGACTGAGATTTTGTGTCTGACTTGTCCAAAGGATCAAGGCTTTGAATGGTCCTGGATTAATATCATGCTATCTGGGGATGTCTTTATCAATACCATATCTTTCTACAACACCTTATAATTATGGTTGTGCCAAATGCACTGATGAATCGTAGAATGGTTTATGTTGGAAGGGACCTTAAAAATCATCTAGTTCCAGCCCCCCTGCCTTGAGAGGGGACACTTCCCACTAGACCAGGTTGTTCAAAGCCCCATCCAGCCTGGTCATGAACACCTCCAGGGATTGGGCATCAACAACTTCTCTGGGAAACCTGTTCCAGTGTCTCAAAATTTCTTCCTAATATCTAATCTAAATCTTCCCTCTTCCAGTTTGAAACCATTACTCCTTGTCCTATCACTACATGGCCTTGTGAAAAGTCCTTCTCCAGCTTTCATGTAGGCTCCTTTCAGATACTGGAAGGCCACTCTGATGTCTCCCCAAAGCCTTCTCTTCTCAGGAAGCTGGAGTTATCTTTTCCAGCTTGAGCTAGTGCTGCAACTTGCACTCCTTCATGTGAGAAAGCAAGCAGGCCAGGTGAGACACTTCAGGTCATCTCAAAGGATGTGAGATGCCCGTGTCCGGGCAATTGGACCTCCTAAATGCCAAGTGAGGAGATATGACTGCTCTGACCACCTTCTGAGAAGACTCTTGACTGCCTTTCATGGTGTTTGGCAGTTGGAAGTGACTCAGCCCCAACGCAAATGCTGCCTGGCTGCCAGCCCAAGGCTCCCTTTGCTTTCTTCCTAAGAGCCTTCCTGCCCAGCTGGGATTTTCCCACCATACCACACTCACCACGTGAACCTACAGGAGATTGGTTTTACTTAACTGTGGGATGAAGGGCTGTTCCCACCTCATGAGAGGAGGCAAGCCAGTGCAACACGGGATGGGGGCCACTTGTGCAAAATTGGCACCGGCAGCAACCAAGTCCCTGTCCCTTTGGAGCCCAGTCTGATGCCCACAGCAATAGCCTGAACGTCTTTTTTTGCCACCAGGTGGAGCTGGGAGAGAGCTCCTTGGAAAGGGCCAGCAGGCAATACCCTGGGACGATTGCGCAATCACTGTGGCTAACCGAAAAGAAGAGGTTTTGTTTGGTTGTTTTCCACTCCCCCCCTCCTCCCACCAGCCCCTCCGCCTCCCAGCCCATGAAATTCGTGTCTTTCTCACTGAGAAACTTTTTCCCAAAAATCAAAGAAGGGGGAATCAGCTCCCATTGCAACTAGAGACCTTGGGGTGGCTGAGTGTTGGCTGGGAGGAAGAGCTAATGCAAGGCTGTAGCTGCTGTCCATCCTGAGCACAATTACAAGGTTGACTTCTTGAGCAAGGTTGGGTTCTCATGGAGCTTCTACCCTCAACCCTGGGTAGCTGTTTGGGGGACGGCTTCAGCGTTGCTGATGGCTTCTGTTGTTTCAGCCCTGAGCCAAAGTGGGTGGAAATGCTCTGCTGATGCACTTCTGTATAGAAGAGGCTCTTAATCACAGTAGACACTGAGACAACTCCTCCCACTTAACATCTTACAGAAGCCACTTAAAAGTACCCTGCTGTGCCTCTACTTTCCCTAGGCTGTCTGTTGTACCCTCCACCCCTGTCACAGTGCTTGTGTCCAATCTGATGGTCATACACAGGGCCAAATTTATGTGGAAAAAATAAAATCAGATGTGGCCATTCTCTGCTGGTCTCAGCTACTGTTATGAGTTGCTGGGTTGTGACTTTTCCCCTTGCCATTGAGGTGCCCTGATGAGACTTTATTAATATCCTTTATCAGTGGAGATCTATTGCATGAAGTTTGCCAGGTCTCCACGAATGGAATCAGGTCACCTCTGTCCGCCCCAGCAACATGCTGGGGAGGCCAGATGGTAATGGGCTGTGAGCTGAAAACCATTTGAACATAGTGCTGTATCTGTGCTAACATCTACTGCCTCTGAATAGGGTTTATCCCATCAGAGTCACATCTGCTGTACCATGACTCTTTGGGGACCAGAAAGGGTCTGTATCACCTGGAGCAGGTCAGAGAATGGGTTCATTGGATGAATGAGGGCAGGCAGCTCAGCAAGATGGACTACTGTTTGGAACAAGGATTGTGGGGCCAAGCCATTCATGGGGGTAAAACCAAACTAACTTTCAGGGCAGAAGGACAGCTCTCATGTTAAACTGAGCCCCAGAAAACAACAGAAGGAGATAATAAAGGGGAAGGCAAAAAATAATTAAAAAATTGTGGTCATGGGACAGATCAAAGGTCAGGAGCAGGAAATGGAGCAAGTGGCTGAAGTAAGGTCAGGCTTTGGAGAACATTCCAAGTGCCAGTCTTTTACCTGTGTTCTGTCCAGTCAAACCTCTGTTCCTGTCTGGGTAAAGCAGTGGCAGGTTCATCAGCTGAGGGAGAAGCGATGCACAGACAGTTGCATGGGGCTGGTCTGCATAAGGTCCTGCATATTTTTGTGCCCTGTTCTCAGATGGGGGACACCTCACCCTGACCAAATGCCATTTGGCTGGCACACAAGGGCCAACAACCCGCCTGCTACTCATCTGCATCTCCTGTTCTCACTTTGGACTCAATATGAAATAACCGCATAAGTGATTCCTTGCCTGAGATGATTCCTGTGGGATCTTTGCTTCAGGTGCAGGCAAAGCCTCTGCTCTTGTAACACATGGAAGGAGACAAGTAATTTGATGGCTTGTTTTTATATTTTTAAACTGGAGACTGAACCTGAACCTGAGATCTCTTGACTTCACCTCACACTGGTCTGTCCCCCTCCCTGCTTTTAGTGGTTTTTTTAGTTATTGTTATTTTCAGTAGATGGGATTCGCTTTCCTTTTGTTATATTTTTTTTTGGTTCTGTTGAACTTTAGTACTCAGTTCACAGGCTCTCATTTACTTCCTTCCAGCTCATAGATTCTCTTGGTACTAAGGGATGGAAAAGGAGATCTCCAAGGTGGTGCATGGCTCTAGCAAATGACTGTTGGGGCTTCTCTGGGCTGCAGAGCATCGGTTTTCCTTTTCACCCATTCTGGTCATATCTTATGTCCACAGCCAAGAGTCTAAATTTTGCAGCAAGAGAAAAAACTCAGCCTAGATTTTAAACAAATCACATTTGGGGCAGTCTCCCCTCTGATTGCATATAGGGATGGTACTTCCATCACCAAAAATAACCAGGACATTTCACTTGAGCTGGCAGTCAGGCTCTGCTTCACATCTGCATACAGTGCAATGGCCTCAGCCCTGATTTTTTTGGTGCTCAGGCATCAAGCAAGGCTGATCACCTTCACCCATACCCATGCTGGGTGATTGTTCCTGGAGCAGAAGGTAGGCTGCGGACAGAGGCTGGTCCCGCAGAGGAACCTCTCTAGATGGGACCTACTCACCCTTCCCATTAACATGTCTTCTCCATCTGCCAATGCCCAACAAGTCCATGGTGCATAAATTGTAAGGCAGGAGAAGTAAGAGGTCTCTTCTCACCACTATCTACACCTCCCCATCATCAGTTCAAATGGCCCTCACTGGTGAGCTGACACTGAGCAGAGGAGAGAAATGTTTTCTCCCTCAGTCCCTTCTAGTTCAGTTTTCTTTACACCCAACTAGTGTCTTTCTAGCCAGTATATTTTGTTGGCTTTTGTTTGTTTCACCCAGCTGTGCCATTCCTTCCTCAAGCTGGTTTATTTCTTTTCCATACACTCGGCATCCTTCACAGGGCTGCTGGAAAGGCTTTGCAAGCTCGCATGGAGGTAGCACAGGTAATAAAACACACGTTACCAAATGCTGTGCAAACAAGTGAGGTCACCCTGTTTAGTAAATCTGTTTTTCCCCCTGACTGAGGATAAAACCCTGTTCTCTCAGAATGTTGGAAAGTCTAACACCTTCCTTTCCACCACCCCCCCCCCCCCCCNTCACTTTTAATTCTTACTGTCAATCCCCCTTGTGAGTATCCCACCTATTTATCCAGTGCTTATTATTGTTGTTAGGTAACTGGAAAGATGGAGATCTCGGTGAGCAGTCTCCCAGCCCACAATACTGCCTTTTTCTCAGCCCCAGCAGAGAAGCTGAGGACCACTAATACCAGCTTTGTTTTCCTTGGCACTTTTCAGAGCTGGAGCCACCCAGTGTTCCCTCGCAGAGCACTTCTCAATCAATACTAAACGGCTGACAGTGCAAGCAGCTTCCCTCCGCAACCAATTACTAATTGGTGCAGGGGGGATTTGATTGGAAAGGGTTTTTTGGAAGGCTTTAAGATGGGAGCAAATGGGAGGCAGCACGAGTTGGGTTCTAGCAGAGGAGGGAGTATGAACATCAAGTACTTGCTCACATGATCCCAAGAGCAGAGGCAGGAACTCTGCCCTGTGTTGGTACCCAGGACCTGATGTCACTTGAATGGGAAAGTTTCCTTCTATTATTATGTTTTTGTTGGTTTCTTTTCTCTGCTGTTGTTGTTATTTGTTGTGTGTGTGTGGGTTCCCCATTTTTTTCCCCCCACTTCTGCAGTATTTGACAATCCACATCAACCCCAGACTTAGTTTTAAGTTCTGGAGTAGCTCAAGTTACGTATTGAGACTTTTCTTAGCTTAAAGAACAGTTAGTTTCTTAACTGGATAAATATATTTATGAAACAAAGGGTACAAGAATGAAAATTCAGGAAAAAACCAAAAGGAATTGGCTCCACCTAAGCACTGTTTGAACTCAGCCATAGGTCCTGTACTGCTCCTGACTGCACTAATTAAAATATTTGAATTCCTTCAGTTTAAAAGGGATCCTTTGATTGCACTGTAATAATTTTCAGTGAAATGCATCTTCTGGGAAAGAAAGTCGGGCTGT
Source organism: Jacana jacana (assembly GCA_013400555.1). Lineage (NCBI taxonomy): Eukaryota > Metazoa > Chordata > Aves > Charadriiformes > Jacanidae > Jacana > Jacana jacana. Next base: position 116,798 of record VZTM01040212.1, read on the forward strand.
TTAAATTCTTGGAGAGCAGGAACTAAAAGCACTTTTTCTGACCTTGATATTGCAAAGCTCTGTCCGAAAGCCAATGGGAAATTTTCTACAGGAATGTTGGAAATACTGAATTTGATAAAACTGAAAGGATTTGCAAATGTTAATTCTGATAAACTTTCATTAAACAAAAAGAAAACCAACAAAAACCAGAAACAAACCCCAAAAGGTATCAGTTTCCAGTTTCAGAATGTCTTTTCATCACTATTTTTTATTTTAGGTGCTGTAACGTATCGGTTGTAGAGAAGCAATAAACCTTGAACTCGGTCCAAAAAGTAGTCTTTATTGACATGAACAGTTTTATCAACCACGAGTGTCCTTTTCTCTCAGAATTCTGTTTAGTAGGAAATTTTGAAAATACTTTGCTTTCCTTTTGATCCAGACGGGAAAGATATTGGAAAGCAGGGGATTTGCCACAGAGTGGAAAATTCAATTCCTCTCCAGCTATGGTGCTTGCAGGTAACAGGCGCTTTATGGTGTTTTTTAGAAAGGATACGGGAACAGATTGTGGAATAGACTTTCCAAGCCCGTGGTAGAACCCCCTGTTGCTTGAGGAATGCTAAAGCTGATTTGACAAAGCCCTGGAGAATATGTTCTTGGGGGCAATTCGGTATTGGCAGGCAAGTGGATGGGTTGATTTAAGACATTCTTTATGCTTCCATGAAGGGAGGACAAAATGTTTATTTTGGTTTAGGTTTTTAATAGGTTTGGAGATATTTCAAGCTACTGGAGCCTTCAAAATTAAAGTATCCAGCCCAGAGACTTCTCCATGGTTTTTTTATTTTTTATTTTTCCAGAAGGACCAAGAGCAATCTGGGCAGTAGCAAAACTATGGTTATCTACACAAAACCTTTCTCATGTTACATTGTAGGCCACAAAGCACTTTTCCACCTGAAGAACAAGCTTTTAAAGGGGAATGTGTTCACCCCTCCACAACCACACTATTGAATATCCTTCAGCCTTCAGTACAGTTGACGTGGGAAAAGTGTAATCAGGGGGGAGCAATGAAATTCCTCAAATGAATATTAATTCATTGGTTGTTTTCCACAGTAGGGATAGTGTGCCACAGCTTCCACTCTTTCGTTGCCGTTGGCTGTGTCCATTTCCCTGGGGCTGTGCAAGCAGACGTGTTTTCTTCAGAATGTAAAGACTTGCTTGCCTTTCAGCTTTCCAACTGCATTGCATGAAGCCAAAGTCCTTGGAAACGTCGACTCAAAGGGGAAACAGGTGATGTGAACTCGCCATGAGTAAAGGCTGGAGGGTGGCTGCAGAAGTACAGCGTTCCAAGAGCTTTATATATAAATGCCAATCATCTGGAGCATAAAGTGACCCTGATGGGTTTTTCTTTTTTTTTTTTTTTTTGACTTTCCCTTCCTTTCCTGCCTCTTTTAATTGTGTGTGTCCTTTTCATTGCCCAGTGGGTTGTGTGTTTTGGATGAGGAGGCAACTCCTGCTCTCTCATGTGATGGGATTCAAGGACGGGTCCACCAAGAGCGTTAGGAGAGCAGATAAAACCTCGGGAAATCTCTGAATCCAAGTGTGAGTCATCAGAAGAGTTGATTTGAAAGGACAGCTGTACTAACATTGACTAAGATGCCTATTAAAAATATTGGCAGTCAAAGAAGGATCGCTCAGTATTTGATCATCCATTTTGGAAATTAGGAAAACAATCCACAGAGATTCTGAATAATATTTTCATGTCAAGATAAGGACTTTTCATTTGTGGGTGTTTTTTGCATTTTACAATTTCCTCCCATTTTTACTCAGGAAATCATTGTAGCAGAAAATACTCCTCCTTTGGTGGGACTGATATTTGAAACAAAACCTGAAGCCTTGGATATGTTTTGTAAGCCTAATTATAATTTTCCCCTGTGATCCATTATTCTTTTTATTAGCCTGTGACACGTCGCCTGAGGGTTCTGGGAAATGGGCAGTTAACTCCTTGTCCTCTGGGGCTTGGTTTGTGTGTGTTTTAGAGCCTGGGTAATGCATGGGGCTTTTTGGGGCAGTCGTAACCTTTCTGGGAAAATCCTCAGTGAAGCTGACCTTTTTCCTGTGATATCTAATGGCCGCTGCAGCAGATGCTCCATCTCTGAAATGCACTATGCTCAGGTGTGGTTTTGGGACCACTTTGCAGGGTTTGTGCCTGTACATGGTGGTCCTAAACCTGCATGTATTTTACCCATCATTTATGGTTTATTGAGTCCTAAGGTGTCCAGTTATTTGCAGCATTATTGCTCTTAAGGTGAAGGGCAATGCTGCACCAGAAATAGCCCTTGAAACCAGGAGGAACTGGCTGTTCTTCTGTACTCATTCTGGGGTGAGGTAAGCCTGGTCCCTCCCATGCACAAAGACAGGCTGACATGGGGGGCAGAAGGCTAGGGATGACTTTGGTGAGGAAGAATGGTCCTGGTGTTCTCATCTCTCTCGGAGGAGAGGAGCAAGGGACATGAGAGATCTTCACCCTTTCATTGTCCTTGCCTATGCTAACGCTTAAGGAAAGTCAGTTTTTGTCCAGTTTTTGTTTACATTACTCTGGCTCAAGACAGACCTTCAAAACTTCTGTTCATCCATCTGCACCTTGCAAAAATCAGGGGATCTTTCTGCCTTTCCAAGCTTTGAGGAAACAGAAGAGGTAAATAGGTGGGGAAGGAGACCATCAAAAGAGAAGCAGACTTTCATTCTCCTTTCTCTCACCAAAAGTCATCTTCCCCCTTGCCATTGTGGTACCCAATGACATTCAGATCTGTGCTACTCCCCGAGGCAATCTGTTTTCCCATACTGTTCATGTTGACAATCTGCCAGCCGAGGTTATTAGATACCATCCATAAAACCTGCAGCGCATTGACCTGTTCTGAGGGAATCAAGTGAAAGCCTATCCCCTCTCCAGCCCACCCAGTGAGAAGCAGGCTGGTGGGTTGACTAAACTCAGATTATTCTGTCCAGAAAACTACACTTTCAATGGATTAATCATCTCTGTGTTTTGTGGTTGCCTTCTTGAGAAAGAAAATCGTTACAAGAAGAAAATGTTGAACTGGTGTATGTTTTCATCTTTTGATTCAGAGCAATTTTTCTTTCCTCCCTCCTCCCTGCCTTCCTCTCCTTGTGCTTTTCTGCCTATAAAGAAGTAAATTTTAGCCATGATATTTCTTTGGCTGAATATGATTCAGCACTCCTGGCGCTGTAAATCAAGGTAATCAAAATAATCATGTTCTTTTAATCCATCCCCATGTCCCAACCCTGTGTACTACATATTTTTATTTTTTTTTCAAAGGTTTGGCTCTGACATCACTGAACTACTTCAGCAAAATATCAGGACTAGTGTCAGGAATAATCCAGCATTGTTAGTTCCTCCTTTCATCCAAAGCCAAACACTTGCAGCTCTCCACAGGCCTTGAAGAAGGCCTTGAAGAAGACCTAGCTGCCTAGAAATGCCCAAACAGGACTCCTTCTCCAGTGCTGTGCCACTGCAAGAAGTGGATTCATTAAGGGGAAAAGCTCAAGTCTCAGATTCCAGGAAAATTGCAACAATATAAAACAAAAACAAAGAGAAGGGCCAGATCCTCAGCTGATGTCAATTAGGAGAGCTCTGTCAGTGTCAAAAGCTATCATGATTTACTCCAGCTGAAGAATTGGCCCGGGATCTTCAATCTGAGGCTCCTAGTTGCTATGCAAGGATGTGATATCAGTGCTGCTTTTTCTCACAAAGACCCTAAAGTGGGTTCCTGGGTTCCTTTTCCCCATGTCCACTGAGCTCTGCTGAACTGCTCCAAGGTCTGCTCAGCAGAAAGCAATGCTCTCATTCTCCCCCTGCCAGCCCACCCGGGCTGCTATACGTTGCTTCCATGAGTGAGGATGGCTGTGGTGCAATGGATTTCCCTCTTGAGAGACTGATAAGGAGCATGGGAACTCCACCAGGGAGGTGGGTAATATCAGATATCTGAGATTACGGTGAGGCCCAAGCAAAATTTGCTTGTGTTTTAAATTTGCTGGTTGCTGAGTAGCTTTCTCCTACTGCTTCCATGGCTCTGTACCAGATAACCCTACTGGAACGCAGAAATTTTCAGCTGAGGTATAATAATCGACACCATACTCACACACTGGATTGTTTTAAGGACTAAGCTGGTATCTCCAGGTGACAGACTGGATTATACAAGGAGACTGGCAGGATCTACAGATCAGTGCAAGACTCTGCGCCACACTCAACTACTCAGTCTAAATATTCCCCAGCTTTGTAGCCTCTTATATAGAAAAGAAAACCTGCTGACCCCCATATGACCACTACAGGTGGTTACCCCTGTTAAGAACAAAGGCTTTCATGCCTTGAAATTTTATAGAGAGATGCATCTAAGAATACCTGCAACTTTTAAAAACTTTGTGCCCGTTCTTCCTGCTTACATCTGCCTTGAGAATATGAGGTCTGGGGATCAGCATGAGCAGTTAAATCTTACACCCAACCTCTGGATGCTGATATCAGGGAGACTACATCAATTCCTCATTTGAAATGTTGGCTTTTGGAAATCACTAAAAGTTCCTGGGGAGTAACCAGCTTGAAGTTTCAAGGAATCTCACTGAGAGCCTATGACTAACAGAAAAAAACCAAAGCCAAAACTGCCTTCCCAGCCACCCATTTATTTTCCCAGAGAAGTCCCTTATTAATTTTTATGGTGCATAAATACCAGAAAACCAGACACAATTAATTAGTGACTGGTTTTGGTCTTCATACTCAACTCAGTTCAATCCAAGCCAAACCAGGATATTTTTTTTTTTTTTTTTTTTTAAGATTTAGAGGAAAGTTCATACACAGATAGATTGCTTTTTTTTTGTTTCTTTAATTTTCCTGAGCAGGTCTGGTTGCAATTTAAATTAGTGCAATCTTTTTTATTCCAATCTCTGAGGCCCTCTCTCATGAGATGTTATTCTTCACATCTGCTTGGTATTTGGTTAGTAGCTGACACATGCCATAGTGCTTTATGGACAGATACAGGATCTTGAAGACTGAAGTCCATTTGTTTTAGATCTTGACCCAACATCTATTGATGCAACTGATGCTCTTCTGTTGACTTCATTGGGCATCTCTAAGGTGGCAAGGAAGAGCCCTTTTGTGAAGTGCTTTACTGAGCTGGATGTATAGTTCCTCTCAGCCAGCCCTTCTACTCCAAAAGTAGAAGAAAGACAGGAGACAACAGGTCCACAGCAGACCCCTGCCCCTTGTCTGCACAGAGGGCTTCAGCAGCGGATTTTGGCTGCCAGAGTGGCATTGACAACAATGTTCCTCCTCTGGTATAGTAGTTCTTGGACTTGACTTTCATCCCTCGTGCCTCACAGAGGCTGATAGCTGAAGGCCAGGTTTGGACTGTTGTGAGTCAGGTTTATCACAGCAGACAGAGGTCTGCTTGACATTGATCACCTGGTGTTTGAAGAAGGCTTGTCTGACAGACACAGTGACTGTCAAGGACTGATCTGCATTTTATTTCTTTGCTGTCAGTTTCTGACAGGTTTTTCCTCCTGTTTGTTTTAAGTTTGTTTTAAGGCTTATCTGACGGGCCCATTCTTAAAAAAACCCCAACAGATAAATGCACCAAGAATCTGATCTATGAATTCTTGAACTTGAGAGATTTGAGTGCAATAAGTTATTTGCCACTGAGACTGGTAAAGGGTGATATTTCTCCAAGTACTGTATCTGCCAGTAAATCACACAGAAGTCTAACTTTTAATCTCTTTCGATGTTGAAAGCATGCCTTAGGCATTGTGTTAACCCTTTTGTTGCCAGGGTGTATTGCAGCACTGTCCTTAGAATTGGTCTGTAGCTAGTTGGAGAGCACAGCAGCAGCAGAAAGCTAGGACTTCCAGGCACCCACAAGAAGCCTAGAAAGGGAATTCAGTGAGATCTCGGTGCCTAACTCACTTAGGTCCCAGGAACAAAAGTCAAGCCTAAATATCTAAGCCCAGTTTTGTTTGAAAGCCTTGGTGGACGGATCTACTGGTGTCATGGCACATCAGGGGTACAGCTGTACAACATACCCTCCACTCAACCCAACAACATGCTTCTGTCTTCACAAGTCTTGGGATTCCATTTTATTCTTATTGCAAGTCCAGCATTTCTGTTCTGATTCCCACAAAGACAGGAAGAGAAATCCACCTTACAAAGGGTTTTTCTGTATCCTCTACTGTCAGGTTTGGGAGCAGTTTAGATCAGTTACACCTGATTCTGGTTTTAAGTGTAAAATTCATTAAAATCTCTCCATTCATCTGGAAGAGATTTGCTTCATTTTATAGAGAGGATATTGATAGTCTGTGATGACCTCCAGTTGAGAGAAGAGTCCATTATGCTAATCACCATTCACATGGTGGCTAATGACTGCCAATAGCCAATTTACCAATTTACCTCCTGAAGAATTAATTCTCTTTTTTTATTTTGGATGACATGAATGACCTCTTTAGTAGAGCCTCTCTGCTTCTGTAAGTGAGAGGAGTGTGGATGGTTTGCTTGAAGAGCTGAGTAAGGTTAATGCTGCAAGTTGCAAAGACTTCTTCACCCGCAAAACGAGGAGGTGGGGAGGAGGTAGAGCAGCATGTTTTTCTGTTTGACCTTGCTGTGGTGTCTTTCATCTCCAGTTCTCAATGTCCCACCTCATTCTCACTCCCAGATGTTGTGCAGTAAAACCATCAACCGATGTTGATCAATTCATCCAGGTAGGTTTGGTTGTTAGTTTTTGGTGTTTTTCTTTCCACCACTCTCTGCTTAATGAAATAGTTCTTTAATAGGGGAGCCAATTCCAGAAGCCAATGTAAATCAGAGCACAGAAGCATGGTGAACTGTAAGGGTTTTGCCTGTGGGCACTGACAACTCTTTTGAATGAGAAGACAAAGTGAAAATTGGAGATCTGTGTGTTTAGACCACAGAGCTGGGAAAATGGAGTTGACTGAATGTAGGTTGGTGAGAAATGGTGTGAAAATTACATGTCTTCCCGACTCAAGCACAGCTGTAGAGCACCCAAGGGTATGCACTGCTCTGGGTTTCTGCTATTCTTGGCTCTCTTAGTACTTCTTAAGTGGCAGATGACATCTTGAGAGTCTCCATACGTGACATGATCCGTGTGCTCTGTAAAAACTCCATGTAGGATTAACAAGCTGTTTGCTTTAGGAGAAAATCTTGAGGTCTTGGAGCGGCTGAAACTCGGTGTCGTTCAGGGGAATTCACTCACAGAAGTTGCCCAAGTGGAGCACACAGGAGTTCTGGAGCTTTGGGAATGGCTTGTGCCTGTACAGCTTGACCTTCTGTACGTCGTACGTGTGGTATTACACACAGGAGATGAGCAGATTGTGCAAGGAATGTTTTATGCACTTTCAGTGGGTTGGTTTTTACGGGGGAGGGATAAGAGGGGTAAATGGTCTCTCTGAGAACAGCTTGCCTCACTTTCCTGTTACGCACCAGCGATGAATAGTACGTGTGTGGGCATGGAGATCTCTAAAGAGGCTGGTTTACAGCCCTGTGACTTTACCAGTAATACTGCACTCTTTTTTTTTTTTTTGTTTGTTCTTGTTTTTTGATGATTGCCTCAAATCTCTCTTGACGTTACAGTTTAACTGAAGGCATTCTGGTTTGTGGCTTAGGAGATCTAGGTGCAAGTCCCAAGTGGGCTTCTGGACAAGCCACTTGGAACCTCCACGTGCCTTGGCTTTTATCTCAGAAGTGAAATGTTTTGGTTTCAAACAAAAAACTCCTCCCTCCCCCCTTGTCCCAATGATCTTTCCTTCTAGATTTTTATACTTTAGATGGAAAATTTCTAAAAGTTGGGTTGGTTTATTGGTTTTTTGTTTTTTTTTTTCCCTGGTTCCTGTTGGAAAATATTTTTTTGTGGAAAACACAATTTTTCCCCATAAAGTGTTCTGAACTCTACGAAAGGAAAGCGCAATAGAAGATCTATTATTTTTGTGGTGTGTTTGGGGTCAGGATGCATTCATCGGCCACGTAGCCTTACCCAGTGTGCTCTCCTGGAATGGGAGTGCTCATGGGATACAAACCCTCAAGGACATGGTTTTGGGGTTGTTGTTTTTGGTTGTTTTTTTTTTTTTTGTCTATTTGTTTTTTAAAAGTTTTTAACCTCTTCTTGAATACAGGCTTCTGATCCTTTTTCAACCCTTTCCAAAGGGAGAAATCCCAAATCCGTTCCTCAAGACTCCTTTTTTGTATGTGGAAGTACCACACACAGCTCTTATTACCTTCCTTCACCTCTCTCCCTCCCCACTTTTTGTCCTCTCCCCCGGATCCCTCCCAAACACTTGGGTTTGGCTCATTCCTGGAGCCAGTTTGGTTTTCCTTCAAGAAGCTTTTCCGCAGCTCTCATTGCAAACCACACATTAGTAAGGCAATGAGCTTCTTCCAACCCCTTTTTGCTCCTTGCTAGCTGTTGTGAATCCAGGAAGAAAAATAATAATCTGTCCTCAAGAATAACAAACATGCTTTCCCTGTCTGCAGACCTAGGTGAAAAAAGCAGGAGGCTCAGATGCTGAACCAGAAGCTCATGAGGTCAGCGTCTCCACAGCCCATAGCGTAATGGTGATTTGCAAGGAGCTTTGCAACTGCGTGCCACGACGCTGAACTCTCTTATGTACCCTTTGGTGGCTTCACTGTCTGGTTTGGAGCAGAACCCATGACCTAGATGGGAACTTTTAGTTTAAAAGGGAACCTGGAGTCTAATTGTCCTTTGGTTTTGGCTACGCTGTGAGCAGAGCCCTGGTGTGTGCTTCGAAGAAAGGGAGCAAACCCAAAGCTAGTCAGGGCTGATTTGCTTTGGTTTATTTTGTTTGATTCGCCTGAATGTAAACCAAGAGAAAAATGGTTTAGAAAGACGGGTATCTAAGCAGAAAAGCAGGAATGTGATCGAAGAACATGAATAAAGAGCAATTTTACAGCAGCTGGCGGTGATCGTTCGGGATGTGTTTGTACCCAGCTCTTAGATCTCAAGCCAGGGCCTCTGTTTTCTCACTTGCCATCAGATTTGCTGGGGAGTCGGCACTCTGAGCAAGATGCGAGGAGCTGACTTGAGACTACAATAATGAAATCCTAATTATTAGTTGGATGTCTGGGTTTATGGATGGGTAGGTATCAGTGCATTCATCTGCAGAGAGGCAGACTGGAAGGCACGCAAAATGTGTGGGGTTTGACTTCGGCTTTGAAGATACTTCTGTAATTTAAAATACACTGTAACTTTACAAAGAAGCTAATCCCCTTCTTTACCCTCTCTCTCCCAGATTGCTTGAATAATAAGAATCATTCTACCCTCCACATGTCAGTGAAGGATAATTTCCTTCTAAAGCATTAATTTTATTTTCTTTTTCCCTGGCACAATATGTTATCCAAATCAATGTATTCCCATCTCCTTTCCTGAAAAAAGAATATATTCTAAAGTAAGACCTCCTGGAGGCTCAAGAGCTATCCAGGTCCTAACAAAGTCTTGGCTCTGTTCCTTTTTTTGTCATCACCATTGATTAAAAAGCACTGATAAAACCAATTGAACTGTTGCCAGGCAGTGTTGTAGTGTCCCATTCTGCACTGCTGGAAAGGCCCGTGCTGAAGGCATCACTGACTGAAACTCGGGTTCTATTGAGCTTGAGATGGGAAAAGACCTTGCAAGGTTCTTCACATCACAGCTACCAATGTTAACTTGCAAACACATATTTTCAAGTGTTGACCATCCTTTCCTATCTTTTTTTTTTCCCCCCCCTTCTGTTTGTGGCTGCTTTATTATTTGCTGAGGGTTGTCTGTTCCTCTGGTTCCTGATTCCTCTGCCAAAACCCTTCTCGTTTCAATTCATTGTGTCCGTGCATGATAGCAGCTTGAAGAAAGACTAATGTTTGATGATCTTGTGGCTCAGTCACAACCTCACAAGATATAGAGAGCAGGGATGCTATGGGGACAGACCTGGCTTGTCTTAGGGCTGCAATAAATATTGTCACTCTTTGAGATAGATTCATAGAATGGTTTGGGTTGGAGGGCACCTTAAAGGTCACCAAGTTCCAACTTCCCTGCCATGGGCAGGAACACCTCCCACTAGACCAGGTTGGACCAGTGAGTTGCGGTTGTTGTCTAGTATTGTGGACAGAGGGAGAGTTTTACCTGTTTTACAGCATTCTCTGTCATATCACAGGGAGAAAAAGCTTTGGTCATTCCCCATTTTGTCCAGAGGGGAGGGCTGCTGAGAGCCTCTGTGAATCCCCATTCTTCCTTCCATGTTGTGGGACTTTCCCATCCCTCCACACAACTGTATTGCTGTCCACTGTGTTTCCAGCTCTGGTGGGCACCGCTATTGCCCTGACCCCCACCACCCGGCTCAAATGTTTGATAACACTCAAGAGCAGATAACTTGTGAAAGAGCATGGGGAGTGGTGTGAAGCCAAGGAGAGGAGATAAAATTATAACTTCAATAAATGCCTCCAGAGCCTCTCTTCTCTTTGAAAACTTCTGAACCTTCCCAGAAAAATCCACCCAAATCTATTTTGGTTCCCTTTTTCTGTCCTGTCTCTTCCCGCCCCTGTTTCCTTTGGAGTGAATGCATTTTGGACAATGAATGATATTTTCTCTTCTACCCATTCTTCCCTCATTTTTCAGCCCGCTCTGGAATGCAGGATTAGTAGTAGTAATGCGGCATTAGGAGCTGTAAAGGTTAATATCCTGCTTTCCAAAGTTACTTTTAGGCTCACAGGCTTTGCTAATAAAAGAACCCCACATCCCTCCCCTGCTCCATCCTCCTCCAAAAAAAAAGGGATTTAGGAAACAGGTCAGGGTCTTGTCTTGTCAAGGGTGAGAAAGGGGGAGGGAAATAATAATGATAAATAAATTAAATAAAGACCTGCCATACATAGGAGTCAGGAGCCCTTTTCCATTTGAGACACCCAGCAATTACTAGCTAATCCATTTGGCAAATGCAAGATGGTGCATAGATCAATTCTTCCCAGCCCAGTTTTTTTGTGTGGGGAATGTTTGCTGACTGAATTAAGGGACAAGCAAAGAAAATACCTTCCTTGTTTCCCTCAGGGCAGCAGAGTAGCTGGACAAAGCCGCTGGCTCCTTGGGCTGTAGCCTTGGGAGATGGAGGCTGCTGAGCCTCTGGATGTCTGAGAAGACTGGAGGAGTAAGAGGGCTTTCAGGGGAAATTCCTGTCTGCACCTTGGCCCTGTATTGGCTGCCTCTGTGCTGGGGGAAACTAATCCTCTGCCATTGCATCCATCAGTGGCCACGGTTCAAGGCAGCATTAAACGGTGGGGGGAGGAAGAAGATCATGTTGTAGAAGAGGAGGGTGGGAAAGCCTAAGGCGCCACACTGTTGGAGCCACCTTGCATGGCAACTCAGTGGCTTGATTCTGGAGGGCTCTGGGCTGACAAGGATAGGTCTTGATGTACAGAGGTAAGTCTAAGATGCTGAAGTTCATTTTCTTATTCCCTGGGGATCCTGGGAAATCTAAGACTTTCCAGAACACCTAAGAGGGACGCATGGTCTCATGCTTCCCTGTTGCTAATGGATTTTATGGCACTCTAGGGTGGGATGGATGATTCCTTGGCTTATTCATCCTCACCTCTAAAAAGAAGCCCTCTTGGGACTGAGGACTACGGTTGTGTGCACCCTTTGGAAAGAAGGACTCTTCATACCCCTCTGAGCCACAAGGTTAAATGAAGCAGGTTGAATTTGGAGTTAGTATGGTGGTCTGAATCATAGAAAATACACGTCCACATTCTACACTTCCCTTAAAATCCATGGTTGACAATCTCAGAAATTGACTGCTGACACAGGTTTTCTCATTCAGTCTGTTTTCCCAGGCACCAACCTACAGCTGACTTCTTGGGAAATTTTTCAGTCTCTGTTGGGAAATTTTGCCAGAAAAGGTGATTTCATTGCGAACCCCCCCTTTCCTATTAAAAATAAATAAATGAAAATAATCAAACAGCCAAACAAACCAGAAGATGTCCTACCACCAAATTCCCAAACAGCTCTGAATGGCAAACGGGAGGAAGAATTTGCATGTTGCCTACCTGTCTTGTTAATCACCATTGAGTTTGAGTAGGATTCACGTGGTCTACAGAGAAGTTCTTATTCTGCCAGGTCAGAAATATTTTAAGGAGAAAATCTCCAATAAAGGATAATATCTCCAAGGTTTAATAATATCTCCATCTGCTCTGTTTATTTCATGAGTAATTTAATGCAATAAGAGCAGTTCTTGCTCCTGCTCTGGACTAGATTGGTCTCATGGCTGTTTTGTTATTTGAATTCCTATAATATTCTCAGAAAGATGAGTCTCAGTGATCCACATCTGTCTCAGTATAACTAGTAAAGTGTGAGAGTGAGTGATTGTAGGTGTTTGGGGAAAAAACTTTAACTGTTATTTCAGGCTTGTTGCTCGTTTCTTTTCTTGGTTACGGTATTTTAACATGGAGAATATTCCCTGAGATAATCAGTATTTTAAGATGGAGAACGTTCCCTGAGATAATTAGTAACCTCAGCACTGATTTCTAGAGCTATGTAAGTGAAAAATCAGTAGATAGATAAATCAGTGTTCATAAAAGTGCCTGAGTCATTAGCACCATATCCCACAGCCCCCATCTAACGCTACCTTGGTGTTTTGAGGAATATGTGCCTACTCAATGAGAAAGAGTCCCCAGTTCACACTTAGTTACACGAGTCCTGTCCCAGCAGGCACAAGGACAGTTAGTTTTACACTACAGTTGGATGGAGTTGGAATGTTTGAGAGGTTTTGTTTCGTTATTTTTTTTGTTTTGTTTTGTTTTTCTTATTCTCAGATTTCCACAGTCAGTCCTCATCAGGAATCTGCTGGAGGCTCTACTCTGGGTATTAAAAATAACTTAGCACCCAGCTCAGCAACTTCAGTAAGCTGCAGTGAGCTGGTGGGGGTGACAGCATTTCTCCTACCCAGCCATGGGAAGTGCCATAAAAAAATTGGGAGAGTTTGAAATGAAAATCTGCAATTGATGGTGCTCACGAGGGCCGTATACCTAGAATTACTCCAGTGTTCATAAACTTAGGACATTCCACTCAACAGCTCAGAGGAAAGGTGTCCCTTTGACACCTTGGCTGTCCTCCAGCTTAAACTCCAGAAAGACCTCACACAGGGCCACAAAGAAGCCAAATGAACATGAAATAACCTGAGCCTCGAGGCCACAGCATGTCAAGACCCGAAGGAATGACAGAATGGTTATTAGTCTGGGAGAATTACTTGTTTCCATGATCATTGTGTACAGTGGACATTTGTGAGTTTGATGTTATTCGTAATGTGAGATTAAGGTTCTTGTCTTGGTGGCTTGGAGACCTTTAACCCTCTGTTTAACTACAGGACAGGACTAATAGACCACAGCAACAGTAAAGGAGCTCTCCTCTGTCCTCCCCCACTGGGCCTGATTCAGTCCTGCTGCAGGAGGACCTGAACCACAGGCAAAAGATTAAGGCTATTTTTCTTAATTTTTTCTATCATTGCCTGTCTGCTTGCATTCCCTGGCAAGGGCACCAGTCAAATCCAGTCAGGGCTACTTAACCGGGCTACTAGCAACTAAAAGGTCACTACTTCTTTTCAGGGAGGAGAATTTCCCCACCCTGTGCTTCATCTATTTAGGTCCTGGATTTGACATAAGACCTGATGTGGGTTATGAACTGTTTTTCCCCTCAGGAATTTACTATCATCTCACTCGACCCGGGCTCCTGAAGGCACGTACAAATAGTTTCAGCTGTGATGGACCAAGGTGAGGCCTGTAAAAGGAAGATGGCACCGTGTTTTATCTCTGCAGCAGATTTTCAGTAGGTTTTTTTTGGTTTGGTTTGTTTTGGTTTTTTTCTGAAGGTAGTTTGTGCATTTTTAGGGGATGTTTTTGAATTTGGAATTTATTTCCATAAAATTGCAGCATATAGGAATTGTATAGGAGCGTAAAGATGCTGAGAGGATATACTGAATATGGTAGGTAGTTAACAGCACTGAGAGGTCTCAGGAAGGGATGACTTTGCACAGCAAATCCCGGTGATGATAGATACGCTTTGTCTGGGGTGATTTTAGGCTTTGGAATGTCTGTATTTGAAAAGGTATGGAAAGATTCCAAGTGGAGATGGAAAGAAGGGTCAAAATGAAATGTCCAGGAATGTGAGCAGAAATGGATCATCAGACACAGCTTCCATTAAGGACCTCTTCTCCTTCTACATTCTCCAGATCAGCTCCAAATTCCATTTATCTTTGCTATTACTGTGGTTCCCAAATGCAGCTGAGTACATCAGAGCACTAAGCAATGGGATGAAGTAATTTATGACATTCTCTGACCACTTTACATGGAACTTACCACAGACCAAGTGGTGTCGTGGATAATGGAAAGAGTGAGGTGAAACCTTTGCTTTCATACTGATTTTTTTCCCATGCTACCCCTAAACATGGAATTTAAGAACGGACTCCCAAGAGCCAGTGCTGTCTGGTGCTAACTTTTCTTATGGACTTGCCATTTTTGCCTCTTTGTTCCATTTTTGTTCCAGCCCACTAGACAGAAAGGATCACCTCTGGGTTTTTGGTTTTTGTTGTTTGTTTTTTTGTTTGTTTGTTTTTTGTTTTGTTTTGTGGGTTTTTTTTTTACAGCTCCAGATAAATTGGCTTGGATAAAATGGCTTGATCACACCCAGTGTCAGTGAGGGGGGGAACCCAGCTGAGGATTTGAGGGTTGGATCTGCCCTCTGGGACAATCCCCCCTAACCTGCTGCATTTGACTTGGAGAGGTGGCTGTGAATGTAATGTCTGGAGTCCAGCAGCCAAATGCATCCTATCGTTTGTCTGGATTATAATTGGCTAGAAAGTAAAGATCAGCATTTGCTGTTATCCCATCTGTAGAGCTTCTGAGAAAGGGTCCCAATATTGACATCCAACCCTTACCACCTGAGAAGCTGGATCCACTTGTCTTATGGAAAATATAGTTTAAAATTCCCCTCTTCCATTTCTGCGAAATGGCTAGTTTGAGAGTAGTCTGTTTTGGCTGCAGTGGTCAGAGGCTCTACTGTGGTAACTGGTGACTGACATGAAATGATTTTTGTGGTCTCAGCCCATTTCTCAGGATGCTCAGGGGCTGTGTCATCCTTAACAGCTGGCATTAATTGTCAGGGTATTCAGCAGAGAAGCCAAACCTTGCTCTGTGTACAGGGTTAATTAATGGTCTTTGCAAAGGAATATGCAGTGGTTGGGAAGTGGGAAGAGGCATGATGCTCTGACCCTGATTAAGTGTGGGTTTGTGGATAAAAGCCATCTCCATCTCTGAACCTCTAGGAAAACCAAAGCAAACCAAATAAAGAAAAGAGAAGCCACGGGGGAAATTCACTGCTTTGAAAAAGAAAATGATGTCTGTCAGAGAAATTAGTAGAATGCAGAATTTACCATCAGAGTCTGAAAATGCTTCCCAAGACATGGTGGTCACCAACCCAGAACCAGCAGAAACTGATTTTCTATTTTTCTGTTAGTCCTCAGCTCAACCTGTGTTGATGGGTGTGGAATACTCAGTACTTCAAGTCTTACAGGAAGCTCAGTGAAGTCAATGAGCAGATTTCCAGATATGTCAAAGGCCATGGATGTAAAGAGACATCTATGGCCTGGGATCCCCAGGTGAGAAGAGCTCCTTTGGTGTGTGCTCCACCGCCAATAAGGCCCTAAGGATGGTCTTGAAAGCCAACACGAAGAATGGAAAGAGAAGCTTAGTATGTTGTGTTGTCTTTTTTTGATACCTACTTCAATATCTTGCTACCTTTTCTTTCACCTTTTCCCATCCCCACTTACAAAACAAGGCAGTTTTGACACAACTTTGGTCATTAACTGGAGTAAGAGGGACTAACTTCTGCTTTTTGAGAAGAATGGTCCAAAATGCTCGGGTCACCTAGGAGCTGAAGGCTGATGTGGTGCTAGTGTAAGAGTCATGGGCTGAATTAAACACTGGTACTGGGCGGATGGACTGGGGGGCTACTCACCTGGAAGTAATGCAAACAGACTGCCAGCAGCTCCTTATTCCTTCCTTGCCTCTTCCTCTGACCTTCCACCCTAAGGATGGGGTGAATATAGAGGTGGAATGTAGATGTTCAAGCATGATTTTGGTTCTCAGCCCAGTCAGGAGTGAGTGTTTTGTCATCAGCAGGATTTGCCCTAGATTTACTGTCAAGACAGCTGAGATTGTAGTCACCTTTTTTTTTTTTTTTTTTGGATGGATGATGTATTTTACATCTGATAAACTCAGGACACTCCCAGGTTGGGCAACCTGGGAGGCAACCACAAGATTTACATGATCTATGTGTATTGCAGACACCTTGCAGGGTTTTGTAGACCTCAGCCTACTGCCTTGTCAAGGTGGAGGTTGAGAACATCTTTTCTTTGGCCCAGATTTTCCCAGGGGCTGTTCTAATGGTGAAATTAGAAGCAGTACATGTTAGTACAGTTCTGTCTCCATCCATTTGACAACTTTTATGTAATAAAGCTGAAGGTTTCAGGGTGCTGGAGATTTTTTTTTAGACTCTCAAAGTGGTACCACATCCTTCTGATAAGTCATTTGTCTTGTTTGTCAGTTTCCCAACATGAAAAAAATTAGGCATGTGCTGTCATTCTTGTTTTATAATGTTGTCCATGGCTTTAAGAGGCTTTTGTTTTGTTGTCTTGAGTGGCTTGCACGCTGTGGGAGATGTCACAAAGTGCTTTAGTACTTCAGCAGTACACCAGATTTCCACACTTCATGGTGACAAGCACATCTAGCAAGTTGGGACAAGAGCATTAAAATCAGCAATTTAACTGACTCCTGTCCCATCATTTCAGATTTTAGGAGTTGTTTGACTGCTATTTAGGACTTGTATAATAAACCAGCTCTACTGGGTGCCAAAGGCTTTCAGCCAGTGATTTGCAGTGGAAGGGAAGGAGATGGTTTGACTACAAAGATCAAAATCAAACCTGGGATTCAGTCCAGAATAGAATCATATCCACTATGAGAATTCGATTTTGAGTTTTAATTAAGGAAATCTTTGGATCATCAAGCAGCCCTGTGGTTTTGTAGCAAGTACAGGAGGCTCTTGATTCACGGGTTGGAGGCCTGACCCCCTCCTCTGTGGCATGGTGGTGGGATGGGGATTCCTTCAGAGAGAAGTCATCTGCACCTCCCAGGGGAGTCGGTTTTATGGGCTGGCTTTGACCACCAGCGGTTGACTGAGGGGGCGAAGGGTTTCTGGGCTGGTGTTGGGAGGCTGACAGGCCTGTTGTGACCTGCATGGTGAGAGGGAAGTGATTTGTCAGAGCTTCAGTAGAAGGGATAGTTGATAGGGATCCTTTGTGCGGTTAAATACCAGCCGGGCTTTGCCTCAAAGGGGGAGGTATTCCACTCGGGAGAGAACCCAACAGCATTAGTAATGTTGGATGACAGTATACACAAATCATCTGCTTCTGGTATGAATGGTCCTGCAACCCTCGACAGCAACTTGCTGCTGTATTTGGAAACGGTCTTACTCATCCCTCCGGGATGCAAACGATACAGCTCCTGGCTCCCTCATCACCCCCATATCCTTACGCTGCATAGGGCCCGAGGCCAGGGCTGTGCTGTGCCACTGCCACGTGGGGAAGGTCTAAGTGACAAGCAGCACGCAGAGTGGCTGAGGATATTGGAACTGATGTTGGAAAGGCAATAGCATATGGAAACGGTGCTGGTGGAGGCGAGCTCTGCCTGTGCCAGCTGTGGCTGGGGTGGAGGCACGGGGCAGGCAGATGTTGCTCTGCACGGGAACACGCCCTCCCTTCCCTTTCAGATCTTCCTGCTCACCAGCACAGACAAAACCAGTCCTTGCCCTCCCAATGGATCAATATTCCCTGACTCCAGTTCTCGGTTCCCCTTTGCCAGGGTAGCAATTGGGAAATTATCTGGGTGGATGTTTTGTTTAATAATTAAGATATATGTGTATAATAATAATAAGATCAGATCTCAAATTATGAGCTCAGATTTTTCCCCCCCTTATTTCTGCTTTCCAGGGAACACTGGCAGGGCTGGCTCTGTGCATCACACCACAAAAATCTCACTCCTCCAGAAGAGGGCTAATACACGAAGGAGCTTTCTACCAGGCTGACGTAGCACACATGCTTTCTATATCAGCTTGGGTTTCTTCAGTCCAGACAAAAGGATCAAAGACAGAGGGAGGGGCAGAAGTTTGCAGGAGCTTTTATTCTTGTAGATGTGGAGAGCAGGGCAGTCTATCATGGCTAGAAAGGCTCAGATGTAGCCAAATGTTAAGAAACAGTATTTATGAGCTGTGCTTAGAAACCGCCTCTGAAGCCTGTAGAGCAGCTGGTGTCGCTTTCAGCTGACATTTGTACAACTGAAACACATACAACACAGGCAGGAGCTGGAAATACAAATTACAGCCAAAGGGTTGGTGGATGCAGGACCAGGAAATATGTGTTGTGTGGTCCAGGTTGCCTTTTTATAGGCTTATGTCCTAGTATCTGAAGGCGGCTGAGTCAGGTTTTAATCCCAAGGTTGAAATGCTGGGGACAGGAGTAAATTTAAATGTCTTCAGCAATAACAAAATAACACTATTATAGGCTCTGCCAGAGGTGTCCACTTCTCGAGAATTGGACATCTGAGATTCTGCCATTCTTCTCCAGCTCTGAGGGTGTCCTACAGGCACAGTCTCAATTCGGAGAAATTACCTATGGGGCAACACTGTATTTAACAGCAATAGAAAAAAGGATGCCTGGAGGAGGAGCTACCCAGTAGTAGTCATTTAAAATTTATTGCATGTCCTAAATATTTGTTGGGTTTTTTTTGTGTTTTGTTTGTTTGTTTGTTTTTTCCAAACATGATTTACAAGGTTTGCCATGCTTCTTAAATGCTTGTTAAGAAACTGCATAGTGCCTTGTCTTTGAGTTTTGACTGGGAATCATTAACACCCACTCAGAAGCTTTCACATACCAGGTCTTGGATTTTTAAGCCAGTTTAATATACTCCCTCAGTGGGGATCTGCCCTATCAGATGCTGAACAGTACTGAAGGCCACCCTGCAGAAGGTTATAGGACTGCTATGGAGGCTGTAATTGTGACTTTTGATCTCAGAATCTAACCATTCCCTGGTTTTGAGAGCAATAGCCTCTTTCTGTGACAACGTTCTACCTTGATGGGCCACCTTTGATCTATGCAAGCTAAGAGGGGACAGTGGCTCGCTGGAACCCAAAGCACAGAATCATATAATGATACGGGGTTAGAAGGCACCTCTTGAGATCATCTAGTCCACCCCCTCTACCAGAACAGGTCCACCTAGAGCAAGTTGCACAGGACCGTGTCCAGGCAGGTTTTGATCGTGTCTAGAGATGGAGACTCCATAACCAATCTGGGCAGTGTATTCCAGTGCTCTGCCACCCTCACAGTAAAGAAGCTCCTCCTCCTCATGTTTAGGAACTTCCTATGTTCAAGTTTGTGCCCTTTACCTCTTGTTCTGCTACTGGGCACCACTGAAGAAAGACTGGCTCTGTCCTCTTGGCACCCACCTTTTAAGTATTTATAGGTGTTGATCAGACCCCCCCCTCAGTTTTCTCTTCTCCATACTAAAAAGACCCAAGTCCCTCAGTCTTTCCTTGTAAGAGAGATGTTCTAGACCCCTAATCATCAAATGAGCCTTGCCAGGTCCAAGAAGACAATGTTGGACTTGTGTTAGTGGTGTGGAATCAGGGACGGGTTGTCAGCTCCACCTCATCCCCCATCAGCCCAACACAGGTTTTACTGTTCCTTGGTGATATATTTTCATTGCAGGAATAGCTGGAGAGTGCAGCACACATTTTTCTTCGCTCTGCCACTGCCTGGGTTGGCAGGAGGTGTTGCTAAGCAGTCATTGTGAGTGTTTGTGTACACTCGGCACCAGGTTACCGTTAAGATTTGGGAAAGACCCGTCCTGGAGGTGATGTTCTCACCACCACGAGGTGACTCCCTGAGCAGTTTTCCATGGATCTCTTTGCAAGCCTTGATCTGATTTTTTTTTTTCTTAAAGCAGTGCCAAGATTTTAGTTGTTGTTATAGCCTACCATATAGCTGACAGCTGATATGATTTCAGCAAGGCTAGTGACAGCCCTGCTTGGAGTGAAAGTGGGAAGGAGCAGTGCTATCAAATGCTACGAAAGCATCACCCAAATTCATTTACAGCATCACCCAGGGTTGGGGCATGTGCACAGAGCAATTTTATCCCTACTGTTTGTTTGGAAATGGGGAGTGGATGCAAACTTAGCACCTCTTTCAGGTGTTTTCAAGGATGGAAGAATGCAAGCACTCCCTGCTCCTCTGATTCTGACTCAACTGATGCTTTGCAGGGGTGTTGCACCAGATCGTGAAAATCATAATACCCCTGCCTTTAGAGGCTTACTGAGGTCAGAACTGAGAGGTGGGAAAGGATTCTTAAAACAGAGGCTCCTGGACCCATGACAGGACTGAGTGTGAGAGCAGTTCAAGGGAAGTCTTAACCAGCGGGAGGCCAGAACAACAGTCCTGGTGCTGTATCCTGATCTTGCTTCAGTGGATTTACAGCTGGTTCCTTTCCTGGAATGAAAAGATTAGAATCGCTGGAGCTGCGTGTGCGTCTTCCAGTGAGGAGAACTAGGTATGCAGCAGCTGTAAAAATAAAGAGCCCTCTCAGGCCGTCGTAGTAAAAAGGTTTGGAAACTGTTGAAAGTGGGGTGGGGTGGGAAAATCCTCAAATTTCCTACTTCTATTTTTTTTTTTTTTTTT
>VZTM01040212.1:137640-186224 GCA_013400555.1 Jacana jacana
AATCTGAATTTCACGATGTCAGTTTTGAACTTGGTTTGAAAGAAAAGGAAGGAATTTACATAAAATTGGGGCGGGGAGCCTTAATAATACTAATAATTAAAAACCCCCAACAAAACCAGTTTCAAAACTTCCTTGAAAACTCAAAGAAAAAGAATATATTTCTGTTTGGTTTTGTCTTGTTTGTCCCATTGCTGCCTTTCCCGAGAGCACTGCTGATACTGGGGAGCCTGGCTGTGAGATCTTGAGGATACAGAACCTGATGAGAGGAATTCCAGAGCAGCTCGACAAGATGGGCCTGTGCGCTTTGTTATACCATTAGTTCAGTTTATCTTCGTGCTGTGGGACTTCAGCCAAAGACCTATGGGAATCAAGGAAGGGGAATGCAGGTATATCCCTGCAGGTGATGCAAGCTTTGCCTGTGATGCTGAACTCGTGATTGCCACTCAAGTATTAATTACTGAAGGGAACAGAGCAGAAGGGAAGACAGCTAAGAAAAATAGTAGCTTAACTGAGTCCAGCAAAAGATTGTACTAAGAACTGGAAACGTGAAGCTTCATCTGTTTCACAGAATCACAGAATCTCAGGGATTGGAAGGGACCTTGAAAGATCATCTGGTCTAATCCCCCTGCTGGAGCAGGAACACCTAGAGCAGGTCACCCAGGAATGCCTTCAGGTGGGTTTGGAATATCTCCAGAGAAGGAGACTACACAACCTTCTTGGGCAGCCAATTCCAGTGTTCCCTCACCCTGAAGAAGTTTTTTCTCATATTTAAGTGGAACCTCCTATCTGTTTCTTCTGATACAACTTTGAGTGAAATGGATTGAACAGAACAGCAAATGGCTATTCTATGATGAAGTGCGTTTTGCTACAAATCTTCCTGTTCACTTCTCCAACCAAGAGAACTCATACAATCTGAAGTTCAACACACAACTTGGTTGAAATTAGACTGGGAAAACTCTCCCTTGGTCTTTCTTTTCTCCAACCTCGCCTGGACTTTGGGATGTGTTCAGAGGAGCTTTCATCCCAGAGTGGCCACACTGGTGAGAGATAGCACTGGGAGTTATGAGACCCCTTTTTCATAGATTCATAGAATAGTTTGGGTTGGAAGGGACCTTTCAAGGTCTTCTAGTCCAACTTCCTGCAATGCCCAGGGAGGTCATGGAATCCCCTTCCTTGGAGGTTTTCAAGACCGGCCTGGATGCACTCCTGAGTGATGTGCTCTGGGAAATCCTGCTTTAGCAGGGGAGTTGGACTGGGTGATCTGTAGAGGTCCCTTCCAACTCTGAAATTTTGTGAATGAGCAGGGTCGTCTTCAACTAAATCAGGTTGCTCAGAGCTTCATCCAACCTGACCTTGAATGTTTCCAAGATGGGGTATCCTCTCTGGGCAAAATGGGCCAGTGTTTCATTACCTTCAGTGTAAAAAAGCCCCACACTGCTAAATTCTTTGGATGGCATCAGCCATTAGTAGATGTGTCTGATTTGTTTAGTGGAAGAAGGCTTGATGTTACTGACATGAAAGTCCTTCACCTAACTGCAAATTCTTACATCTCAGCATCTGGGTAGTCTTAACTGTCTCTGATACCAAAATCGGGCTGGAACCACAGGGAAAATAGGGTGGACTGGAAGTCACTGCTTCTCAGGGACCATTTTATTATGGAAATATGCCTCCAGCCTATCACTAAGTTACATCTGTTAATGTCTTTACTTACCGAATTTAAACTGTTAATTGCAAATTTACTGGCTTGTTTCTTCTAATCCGTGATCTCAGCCTCTTGATCTTCACTTACTTTTTGTTTACCTCTAGGCACACCCCTTAGCTTATGTGGCCGTGGTCTGTCCTTCCAGAAAGGTGCTCTTTGGTTCTGAGCCTTGTGAAGCTCCACGTAGGTAGGAGACCATGGCAGCATGCTACACATTCTGTTCCTCTCATCTTTGTTCTATTTGTTTTCTGGACACGGAGACTGCTATCCTGGCTCAGACTACAGATGCAGAACATGTTCTGAATCTTTAGCAGTGGCAAGTGCCATCTGTCACAGAAAAAAACCCCACAGAATGCTCCTAATAGACAATTCTGGAAAGCTGCCCTTTGAAAGTTTCCTCCTGAATTGCGTTAGCAAGAAATCAATTTATTCTGAGAGTTTCCACGCACTCCCAAAAGTACATGTAAAAATCCCTTATTAATCTTCTTACAAGGTCAGTATTGATTAACATATATTTTAAGTACATGAGGACAACACCAGGATTTGCAGAATTATTTCTTGTGCAAAGACTTTTTTTTTCCCCTTAATAACTTTTCGCAGCCCCTCACAGAGTTTGTTGAGCAACCCCTGAGATTAGAGGCTGTTTTGGACTTGGTCCTAGAAAACAAGCCAAGTATGATAAATAAAATAAAACATCTGGAGGTCTAGCCATCAGAATATCATCAGATATCAACTGATTCTGAGGGAATGTTATGTATGAAAGGTAATAATCTGAAGTATTAGGCTTTTCATAAAACATAACTCTCTGAAAGAATGTAGAATGAGACAAAAAATAATGTTGGTCTGACTTGATTGTCTAGAAAATTTACTATGGAAAATCATGAGGTCTGTAATGAATAGTTGGATCATTTTAACAAGCGTCTGTGCCAATAAAATCTAAACATATATTTAAAAAACAAAGATAACAGAAGTCAATCTTGCTCAGCAGAGATGCGAGGAACAATGCGAAGGATAAACACTATTGAAGAGGGGAAAAAAGGCAAATAAGGTTCTAATTAGTGGGAGGGACTGAACAGATTACACAAAGAAGATAAAAGCAAGGAAACCTAATTGGAAACACAGCAATGTAGTATCAAACAATCCCAAGTATGTTATCTAGGACAAACGGGTTTTCAGCTCTTTCCACAGGCAAGTGGTGAGTAAAAAGGTTGATGCTCTGGAGGTTAGGAGACAGGAAGCTGAGAGAACTAAAAATATTAGTCACAACTGAATGCCCACTTCCCAAACATTTCCCCATTTCCCAGACTATAATTTAGTTCTTAGCCCTTGTGGAAATACATGAGCACAGCCTGATGTTAAACATTCAAGGAGGTCATCAAAGACCTGCTGTTTCCTCATGTTATTCAAGCGTTGGTGGAAGCAGAAACCTGTGTTCAGCCTGATCACTGCTACCACATCGCCTCTCTGGGGTGACCCATGTTGAAAGACTGTTTCTCTGAATTGGGCTGAGCCACTGGAGGTACCAACTGTAGAGTTTGTAGTGTGGAAACAGGAAGCATTGGTGGATCCTCCCATTCCTTAGTCAGAAAATGCCGTGGTAAGTGCTGCTTACGGAGTCGAAATATCTGGAGAAAGACATGTTCAACGACACATAGTGTCTATTTGTAGACATCTAATCAAGGGCTTTTTGGGAATCAACTCTAAATCCAGATTCTGAGAAAGGATTGATACCTAAAGGAGGAGGAAATCTGTCTCCTGAGTTTATGGTAACTGTGTCTCTCTTATGTGCTGCAGCTAGATGCTGGAATATCACCTTTTGTTCTCCATGTGCAAGCATCCTTACGTAAAAGAAGCCCAGCAGTCCTCAGTGCTGTGTGGAATTCACCTCCTTCGTGTTCTTGTCAGATTCAGAATTAAATGCACCAGAAAAGTGGCCCATTTTTCCCCAAGCTCTTGTATCTAAAGACAAGAGAAGAGATTAGGCCTGGGAAGTCACTCTGCTGTAGTTGTCACTTTCTGTCTTCATGGGCTGTGATTTTCTTGAACAGATGCCCCAAATTTGACTCTCAGTACAGTGAGAGTGAGCACTTGACAGTGAGAGGTTGGTTACATGGGGTTCAGCAGTAGTCCTTGATGGTGAGCTGCTTTGGTTGGGTGCACGGGTCACTCAGAAGCTGTTTGAGTTCTTTGAAGTGACACACACAGCTTTGGAAAGGTGCTTCAGAGAAGGGAGATCTCGTTTGTAAATGGGTTTCTGAAGCACTGGCTTGGATGCTGAGCATTGCTGGACAAATTCATCCCCTCACAGAGAAGGCAAGGCTGCCTCATTGCAATTGCGTGTATTTGACTGTTCCCTTCCTGACCAGCAGACTACCAGGCAGTGCCAGCTCCTCTAGAATCTAAAACACAGATATATTTGTGGTAATTTCTACTTATTTTGTAGGGCTTTGCACAGCAGTACTTGGAACGTTCCGGCCTCGTGTTTCTGGCAGAAGATTGTAGCTCTGCAATCCTTTCGGTGAACAGAGCGCCTTTCGGTCTGTCTGTCTATCTATTTATCTACCCATCTGTCTGTCTATTTCTTACTCCTGCAGTTTGAAGCCTTAAAAGTACGGCAAAGTCACAGCTCACCCATAAGGGTGTACCCAGAGATGAGTTCCTTCCCAGGGATCAGCACACAAAGACCCATCCCCTCTCACAGAAGCAGTTGCTCTGGTTTTCCAGATTTTGCTCTTTGTTTTAGTAAATTAGACCATGGGACCATCTTTGCTGTCAGTTCCCTTCAACCTACTGCCATGGACAGCTTGTTTTGCTTCTGGATCAGCTTGTTTTGCTTCTGGATAGGGACTGCCTTGCATTTTTTGATCTTTTAAATGGGAAAATACATTAACAAATTTGAATTTGTCCTTTTCCTCTGCTCTGCTATTCTTAGCAAAAGTGTCACAAATGTTTTTCTCTCCTTCTTTCCTTATATTTCCCTAAATTTTGATGAGTGAATGGATGTAAAATAGAGGGCAGCTCTAGCCTGCCCTGCTGACTGGTGTTTTTAAGAGTCATTGCTTAATTAAAATTTGCCAGCAGTGTTGGCAGCACCTCTGGTGGTGTAAAGAGATAAACCACCTCCAATTTTTGATGTGCAAATAAAGTTTCACAGCCTTGACTGCGACCTTAATGAGCCTGATGGTACTCAGTGACCCGAGCACTTGAGTGTTGACCAAGAAAGCAAGAAGCCAACGGTGAAATACAGCTCTCTCTAAATAAGAACAGTCAAGACGGCTTCAGAAAATGAATGCTGTCTCGTCTTAGCCTGTGGTAAACTTTTGAGGTTGTTGCTGGTGGCCAAATATAAAAAGCAGTTCTGCCATATGTTCTCTTGATAAATTTTAAGCAGGGGACCATGCTGTGGTTGAGGTTTGTGTCTCAAATATGGAGTGATAGAGTAAGAGAAGAATGTAGCACAGCAGCCAAAGGTCAGGAATGGCGGTGCAGGCTCAAGTGGAAAGTTTTGAGGGAGGACAAAGGTTATGAAGTTAGAGATGGGATCAGACAGCCGCAGCAGTAAGGCCCAAGTGCACTGACTGGAGTGACTCATCCGAGGAACCAGGATGGGGTTTGTCCCCTCAGGGTTAGTCTCGCCGAGCTGAGTTTTGCTGGATTATTGCTTGCTTGGTTTGTCAGGCTCTCTGCCAAATGACTGCATGTGTGAGCCTCAGTCTCCTGTGGTAATTGTCTCCCTTTCCTTCTCACTTCCAAGGCCATCTTTCCCTTGAAAGCCATACTGGATATAGGCATATTCAGGTCAGAGGCATCCACAAGTGACCTTGTCTAACGTCTTGCTCAAAGCAGGGTTGGAGATGAGGATGGTAGTGAGAAGGTGGCTGAGATGAGCTCTCACCTCCAGCTCGATGGTTGGAAAAGGGCAATGAACCTTCTTGAGCAGCTGACATGAAGGACAACCTTTCATGAAGCAAGTGGGATGGCATTTTGCTTTTCATCCCCAGTCCTGTGACAAATGATGACATCAATCTGGTAGCATTCCTTAGACCCTTTCAACCACTAAAAAACCCACTGATTTCAAAATGACCCAAACTTGTGAAAAACAGCCCTTGTTTCTCTGGTTTCAAGGATTAATCTGAATTGGGTATAATTCTCCATTTATGGAAAATGAAATAAAGAGATGGGTCTCTGCAAGCAGGATGAAAGCTCTAGAATGAAGAGTTAATACTGAAAACAACTCTGTTTAAGCCTGGCTGCCACAAAAAGTATTTTCAATGTCTCCGTTGCTACTGTATTACTTTTTAGGCCTTGTAACCTTCAGTACCCCCTCTGAAGCTGGCAAGGCTAATATCTTCATTTTCCAAATGGAAATGAGGGTTGGTATAAAGGAAAGAGTAAGATAAAGTTTAGTCAGTATTAGCAATCTATAATTTGGTATCTAAATTGGTAATTCTACGTGGCTTTAGAGTAGCTGAAGCTAGGTACACATATTTAGAGGGCAAATTAACTGATTACACAGGAATAAATCTTAAAAGGATCTTGGTCAGACTTTTTCAAAGGATCATTCTGATGACAGGAAATGGAATGGAAGAGGGATAATGCAAAGTGAGCTATATATATCATGTCCAAACATTTCCTCTGATTTGAAAGAGCTGTTTTGCTCAAAACTTCAACTTTAATGAATTAATGCATTCGGTAATAATAACAACTACATAAACCTCCAAAATAGTTATTATTTTATTAGTCTTTGGACATTCTAGATTATCATAAATGAAAATCTTTGAAGCCTGTGATTTCTGTTCACTGCTCTTGATCACAGGATTCTCTCCAGGGCAGATGAGACTGAAGAACGGATTCATCATAGATTTATAGAATGGTTTGGGCTGGAAGGGACCTTAAAGACCATCTAGTTCTAGCACCCTTGCCATGGGCAGGGATGTCTCCCACTAGACCTGGTGGCTCCAAGCCCCATCCAGCCTGGCCTTAAACACCTCCAGGGATGGGACATCCACAACTTCTCTGGGCAACCCAGGGCAGTGTTTCACCACTGTCAGAGTGAAAAATTTCTTCCAAGTATCTAATCTACAGCTCACCTCTTCCAGTTTAAAGCTACTACCCCTCAGGTTATCACTACATGACTTTCCAGCTTTCTTTTAAGCCCCCTTCAGATACTGGAAGGGGCTATATATTTTCCCCAGAGCCTTCTCTTCTCCAGGCTGAACAACCCCAACTCTCTCAGCCTGTCTTTACAGCAGAGGGGATTCAGCCCTTGAAGTATCTTCATGGCCCTTCTCTGGACTCATTCCAACAGGTCCACATCCTTCTGCTGACAGCTCCAAAGCTGGATACGGTACTCCAGGCTTAGAGTGATGAGTGCCATTAATAACTTTCTTCTCGGCTGTTTTCCTAACTTCCTTAACTCAACTTGATGTCTTGACCTGGTTGTACCACATCTACAAATCTGCCACATCTTCAGGACGACTTTGCAGGCAGCTCCTCTAGGGATTTCTCTAAAGCTGGGTTATCAGCTGTTTTCCATCTGATCTAGCTTTTTTACTACTATTATTATTATTAATTTTGCATTTGTTTAGATCCAGAAAATCAATAAATATCTCAGCAAAAAGGCATTCCTGGAAGGTTAGAGTGCAATGGAACCACATTAGCCATTAAAAATGTCTGCAGGGCACAGTTCCCAGTCAGTAAACGTTGGGGTGGGATTTCTCTCATTTTAATATCAGATGTCTGCACATTATTTAAGTCTGTGCTAGTCACTCAATTCTCTCTTTATTGTGAAGGCTGCCTCCAGATACCCGTTTACTCCCTGGCTTCCAGGTTCACTTTCGTTAAAGGCTTCTATAATCCTGTTTAAAAGGAAAAAAGAAAGCAAGCAAACAAAAAAACCCTCCAACCCTCAAAATCGGTCCTCCTTTGCAGCAGGACAGGTAGAATTTGAAGACTGCCAGACAGTGCTATCTCTGAGTCTCTTGGGAACTTTATAAATATATTTATCCTGCAGCTGCTCTCTCCTCTTAGAGGTTTTTCTCAGCAGAGACTCTCCTAACCCCAATCCATTGCAGCTGACTTAAACCCCTGCAAGTCAAAGAAAGAGCAGCTAAATTTTCAGCAATGTAGGGTCAGTTCTGGTTTCATTCAAAATGTGAAGCCAGGTGCTTTATATGCACTTTGCAAGAGAGGGTTAAGTTACAATAATAAACTCCCTTGCACTGGCACTAGCTCGTGCAGAAGGAGCAAAAGAAAAATTATGCTCATCCAATTCTATACAGCGTGGCAGGAGATGGGAAAAGCAGAGCAGGATTTCTAGGAAAACACAAGGAAAGTCACTGCTTAGAAAGCTGATCTGGTGAATTTTGCTTTTTTATTTTATTTTTTATTATTTTTTAAATTTTCTTTCCTGTATTCTCACAAAACCACATACGTCAGGAGGGATTTACTTCAGTGTCTGCCTCAGTGCATGGTAGTGAGCACTGGTCCATGGAGAAGCTTTTTACAGATGACGTTGTATGTGCTGAGCATTTCTGTAGCCCTGCTCAATTAGACGAGAAAGAAAGTTCTGAAGTGCAAAGAGCACCAAACATTTTTATAAGCTTCAGCTACCTAGAAAGCCAGACTGCAGTTTGTGCATATCTCTGTCTATACTGGTAGTTAAGCATTTATTTAAATTATGACCTTAAAATAAGAGTCAAGTCTCTACATATCCCTAGCAAAGTCAGATAAGAACAGTTCTGCTTGATGTGGAAGTGTGAAACCCATCCTGATCCCCTTAACTCTCAGGATCTTCTCTTTCTGCAATAGGCCTGGACCTTCTCCAGGTGTTTGTGGTCCTGGTCCTGGTTATCCAGCAGAACTAATCTGTTTTTCTGCTCCTGCTTGTCAGAGGGTTTGGCTGCACATGAGTAAAGAGGGCTTGGATCCTGGTGGGATTTTCCTTCGTGTGCCTGAGTACTGGTTGGTGAAACTGTGACGTTCCTCTGTTACAGACATCTGGATCCTGGTGGGATTTTCCTTCATGTCCCTGAGTACTGGTTGGTGAAACTCTGACGTTCCTGTTACAGGCATCTACAAACTGTGGTCCTATGGAATGAGTGAAAACAAAGGGGACAAAGATTTTTTGAGCTTTTTGAGGGAAGGGGAGGGAAGGGAAGCTGTATTAGGTAGGATTTGGGAAGAAAAGCTGCCCATCTTGAGTTCTGCAGCCAAGAGAGCATGATGATACACAGTTGTAGTGCCTCTGCTGAGAAACTGATGGTTTAAGTACTTGTCTAAGACAAGTTACACCAGCAGCAGAGAATAAAGCTCAAAAATCTGTCCAAATGGGCTTTGCGGTGTTATCACAGATAAGAGAGAGACATGTCCTTTGTTTTGATACATAGTAGAGGGGGAGACAACTCTTTTGCAGAAGCTTCATGTATTTGAAGATGATTATCTGGCCAAATCACCATTCCACCAACCACATTTTCCTGGGCAAAGAATTCTGAGTGGTTTAATAAATTGTCATGCTCTTGGCTGTTCTGTGGTCACTTGACCACAAGTCCACTGTAATATAAAGTACTAATCTGCTTGAGTCATCCTCAGAGCCCATGTGCATGGATCTCGCTATGCTGGAGAAAAGGTACACAGTTTCCTAAATACAGATATCTAGTGCCATTCAAGGCATTTGGGAATCTAAGACATCAGCATGGGGCTGATGGTTACCAGACAGACCTTGTAGAAGACTCACGGTCCTCCACATGCTGGAGACCAGCTGGAATACGCTAGACACCATCTCAGGTGGCATTGGACACCTGTGTTTAGGCAAGTGAATAATGGTCTTTAATCACCGTGGGTAGCTTGGAGGAAGGGGGAATGATTCTTCATTTAAAAAGCTTGAAAGGTTTTAAATTGCTCCAACATACACTTTGGAGGGTCAGATCATGCCCTTAAACCAACTGCCATCCCAGCTGGGAAGATGAAATAGTAATCACAGTATCTGTTTATTTGCATATTCCACACAGTGAAGGAAAAACAACTAGACCACAAATAGAATGAGGAAATTCAAAGCTTGTATGTGCTTTTGTCCCAGTCTTTAACTGGAGAGGTTTTTATGTTTTTCTGCATCCTTCACTCTGAAAGACAAGTGAATGTGAGGAAATCTCAGGCTTCTTTTAAAAAGAAAATAAAGTAATAGTCCTCAGAAGTGCAGAAGAAACCTTAAAAAAGTCAAAATGGAAATATTTCCAGTACGAGAAGGCAAATAAAAAGAGCCTACATTTATTTTTTTAAAAGTCTGATGAAGTTTAAGTCGATAATATGACTGGGATGGGAGGGGGCTGACTCATGTTTTTTGAATGTTTGGGGTTAGCACCAGTGTGTTTGGCAAATTCTTGTGTGTACTTAATATGTGTGAAGGAAATTATAATTGGTCCATAGATGATTTGTTAACTAAAAATAGGGCTAAAGCTGTAAAAATATTTGTAACATAAAATTTCACCAACTCTTCATCATTCTTTAGCGCTTTTCTCAAAACACATGCTAACTATGGGGTCTCTAAACACCCCTCCATGGTAATTTATTTTGAGGGCTGATGGCAAAGCTGAAGATGCATTTCAGCACGTTGGGTGAGATCTGCGGAGGCAGTTAAACCAGATGGGGACCTACAAAGCCAGCAGAGCAACTCCTTCTTAATCACAACACTGAACTGAATTGCCTCACCAACTCCAATGCCTTTACCCAGCACACCTTGCTGGGTTAGAAACTTGCCCTGGTCCTTTGTTTGTAAGTGAAGGAAGAGCAGCTGAGGTTTGTCTGCCTGGCTGTCTGAGCGGTCTGTTCTTAGCGGTTCAAAATATCCCCCAAACAAGGGACTCATCTCACCATGCTACTTTTCCAGCCCTAATTTTGCAGGTTGATTCCATATTTTGAACATTTTCCTACCTGTGAGAATGTCTTGGCCACTTTTTCTTCTGAGTCTAAAGCAAAAAACCTGCTAGGACACCCCAAATAGAGAGGTTCCCAGGTGTTCTCCGCATATTTGCCATGAGAGAAGAACCCCGAGAGTCACGAATGTGTGGTCCCACTCATTACATGACACGTCACCTCATTTTGTTGGGTACATGCAGGGAAAGTCTCAGGCTGAACCTGGAACTGATTGAAAGTCCAGTTGAAGTTGGTGGAAATAATCCTCTCTTGACCTTCATGAGCTCTGGCTGGTATCCAGACTCATGATGTTCACACCTCCTTAATGCAACCTCCGGCACTTGAGTCATGTAAAGCTGGGTTGGGGGAAAATGTCAGGTAACGTAGTGCAAACAGCCACCCTGGAGGAGACGAGCTGGTTGGCTTTTCCCAGCTCTGGTGCAGTTGAGCACAGAGTTTATGAAGTGCTTCTTCTCCGAGTGCATTCAAACTGAGCAGCAGCTCTTGCTGTGCCTGCGACCAGAGACCGCAGAACATGAGCTGCCACCGACACCTCGCTGTTGACCTCAGCCTCGCTCGCCTCGCTCTCCTCTCCATTCTGCAAGCTCTGCCCCCTCCCAGTTACCCCCCCTCCCTTCTTTTCTTCTTCCTCTCCCCAGCCCCATGACAGCACTGTGGCTGGCTCCAAAAATCTGTCAGCTGGAGCTCCTACTCCCTGAAATTATAGGCAATGGTTTGTGAAATGGTGGAGGCCTGCTCAGTGTTATCTGCCTGTCAGTCCTCCTTTGCCCTTTATTAAAAGGTGGATGAACTGGGATAAATCTCACAAATTCCTCTGCTTTCCTCTTTTTTCCTTCCCATCTCATCCCTCTTCTGCTGCCCTGCACCACTCACCTCTCAACCCACCTCCTTCTCCCCCCCCTAGCCCAAGTCAAAAAGCGAGAGTGAAAAGAAAGTCTTTTCTCTGGGCTCTTAATCAAGTCTTATAAGCTTAAGCCTTGTTCACAGCATGCAACTACAAGTGAGAAAGGAATGCATGCACACACATGCAAATGCACGTGTGTGAAATCACTGCCTTCACATCAAGGTTTGCATCTTGTTGGGAAAGGAGTGGAGAGCTTGGGAGGAAATATGGCTGGGAATGGGAGCACACTACAAATTTTCAGTTCACTTAATCTTTTATTTCTAACTCCACCCCATCCCTGCATTCAGCGATGTCTTTTTTTCCCCTATGGAGCAGAGTTCTGCTGCTCCCAGGCACTAGATTGAATTACAGGTCACATCTCTGCTTGTTGCGAGATCAACAGCTACACGGGTCCATAGGAGCTAGCAAGCCAACTTTCACTTATTTTAGTAATTCTCTGTCATTTCCCTCCTCTTATTACCTGGGGAGGTAATAAAACAACCTGGTGTGGTTTGAATATACTGAGGTCACCGATGTCAAAAAGCGGATGCAGAATTTAGAGGAGGGAAGTAAGGGTTGTAGTCGAACCACGTGCTGGTTGCCCTGTGAAAGGCTTAACGACAGCAGTGTGGGGACAGCTTGGGCAGCCAGTGTCCCAGTAGTGCTGGTTTCATTGCTATCTCGAAGTCAAATACCACAGGAAGCACCAAAGTCTGCCTTGGATGAATCCAGTAGAACGTTTGTTGTGACCCTCAGGTTGCATTTATGCTTACATTCTAGCACAGGGACAAATTGTGAAGGAGAAACTTCTGCATACGCTGGTAAACACTCTCATCCTTCAAAACTCCTTGGGTGCATGGGAACAAGCTCCTGACAATAGTCCTTTGCCACTCTAAATCCTAAACAGCACCCAAGAGTTACTTGCAAGTGTTTGTCTGGGCTCATATGGTCAGCGCTAGTAAATGAGCAAAAAGAATGACCAAGTCCCATCATCCAGAGACAGTTCTGTAACTCTTTATTTTGCTGGTAGTGGAAGTCTGAGAGTCTAGTAGGCAAAGGTAAAGCTTTGTGTAAATGGTGGCTTCCTCAGTCATAGGTCTGACTTCTTAATATTCAGAGTTAATTGAACAGTCTTGGACAGGCTTCAGACCGAGAAGAAAGAGTTTATTAGATAAAAAGTGTCAGCTGGGGCTTTCTCTCATTGTGATCCTCCAATTGGTCCATTTTCTCAGGGAGGAAGGTTGTCATTAGATACCCTCTGTGAGTTTGATCTCCACAAAATGAGACTTTTGTCTTTATCTTTAGGAAAGCAACACCACCCAGTTGTCAGCATCATTGGAGGCAGGACCTCAAAGGTCTGCCTTCCTCTGTATAACGGTTAGCCACAGATGCACTTCTTTTGACGTATCTCTGTGATTAGAGCTGAAAAGTTTCACTGGAGGTGACCAGAGTTGCTGCTCACTTTTCCTGCTGGAGGAGTTTTGCCTCCCAGTCAGAGATCCAGATTCACCCAGCTCTTGGCTACTCTCATCAATTCTTCTGGGTTGGTGGTGGAGTCTGGTCAACTTTAAAATAAATATTGCACCAGCTTCCTGCAGGGAGACCCTGATATCTCTAATTGTAGACTACTGTGAATGAAGGGCTCCCACTCATCCAAGAGGGTTATCAGCTACTATCAGCCCCGCTACCGGAATCTGGGAGGCATGACTTTCTTTGGAAAGCAAACATACAACAAATACTTTGGATTTTTAGGTTTTTTCCTCTTTCTTTCCAATTTTGTGAGTGTGTGTGTGCCGGATTTGTGCCAAATTCAGGTCACTGTGAACAGCACAGCGGAAAAAACAAAGCCAGACCCCTAAGGAACCCAGCAGAGCCCAGCAGCCCAGGCTCCAGTAGCTGCAGCAGCAGGTGGGCAGCGTTAACTGGGCTTGGTCGTCTTCAGCTGTTTAGAACATTTGCTGGGAGAAGGAGATGATCAGAGGTCACGTCTGTGTTACAAGGGAGCACTGTTTCCGCTTTGGGATATTAGTCATTAATTAAGAGCAGGTGTTGATTGTCTAGACAACTGAGTAGGCTAGCCAGAACAGAGTGGGTTTTCAGGTGATTATTGGCAAAAGGTTGGGAATTAACCACTTAATGATCTTCATTTTATTTTGTTTTAGTTTACAGTGTTTAACAATGGAATACCACTTCCCCCCTCCCCTCCCCAGTGAGTCAATGAATAATTTTATAAATGCAGAGCCTTATCTTTAGGATTCATCCTGATTCTCCATCGTGAAATGCAGGTGAGACCCGTATCTGGTAGGATTTTGCTCCATTTGAGCTTTCAAATAGAAATATTAAATCTCAGGCAGTTCTTAGCTGCCTAGTTATGAGTTTTTCTGGGAAGGAAACAGCTGGCATTGGTGGGTTTAGAATGAAGCCAGTGAACCCTTGCTCACTTCCACATGCTGAGTTGCAGAAGGGTATCGTTAGCAGCCAGAGGAGGTTAAGAGATGAGCACCCTCTAATCCCATGCTGTTTGGATATTGGTTCCTCTACCTGCTAGATCTTCATCCTCTCGGAGCAAGGGCCCCTTGTAAGTCCTCACACCTCCTCAGCTGGTGTGTGTGTGTCTTTGCATGGGTGTGAAGGTGAGGTTATATCTGAATAGGTGTATGTGCATATATATATATATATCTGTATACCCATAATTTGCTATATATTACTCTAAGCAAGCTGCTATTTGAAAGGAAAAGACTGTATGTCCTGTTGTTTTGGCCGTGATATGCTCGTTTCTATGTTCCTACATTTAATTTTCTTGAATCCCTTTTGCTCACATGGTACTTGAAGACAAACTTATTTGGAATCTGTAAGATGCACTTTCCAATAGTTTACATTCATGGTACCGCTCTGGGTTAATCTCACTTAAATTCAGTTTCCCTTTAGTGGTATTTACATGCTGTTTTCATATCTTCCTTAAATAGCTTCATCATGTGATGTCACCACTTCACATACATGGAGGGAGGGGGAAATTCAGACCATGAAGCTTTTTCTGCTCAGCCTGCAAGAGACTGTTGCTTTATTGTCATGGATCTGGACTCGTTGGATGTGTGTGGTGGAAGGTACTGTTGAATTTACAAGAGGCTAATAACTCATCTGGGTAGAAATAGAATCTTATACCATGTATAAGTGCTGGCTGGGTCTGAAATTGGCTGTGTAATCATCCTGTGTTGGATTTGTCTTCTAATCTCAGATGTTTGAAAGGCACATGTCTCAGTCCAGCCAGATCACAGCAGGTTGCCTTTATGCTGCCTCACAAGCAGACGCTTCCCAGTGCACAAACATACACATAAACGTCCTAGCAAAGACCAAAAGCTCTAACAGTAACATGCAGGAGAGAGCAACCATACCAATACCCCATGACTATTTACTCAGCCCAAGTTGGGATCATAGAATCATTTAGGTTGGAAGAGACCCTTGGGATTATCAAGCCCTAATCTACAAAATTCTCCCCTACACCATATCCCTCAACACCACTTCCAATGGGTCTCCACTGTGGCTTCTGACTCAGGTGCTTTCTTAGTGGAAATGGCCATCAGCTTGGGCTTCCTGGCCAACAGTCTCGGAGCTCTTGGAACCTTTGAGGTACCAGTCTCCGTGCAGTGGGTGAGCACTCAGTGCTTGCACTGGGCTCGGGCAGATGTAGGAGGCAGGATGCCAAGGAAAACAGGTATCTGAGCTGTGCAGGTATGGCTGGCTACTATACCATAAGTTAAGGGCATGTAAGCCTGTATCGTTTTCCCTGCAGCTTTAGACACTTTATTATTTGTATTGTTTATTTATCATTATAAAAATAAATATTTATATATTATTACATAATTGTTTATTATTTGTTTTCCTAATCAAGAGCAACAATTATTTCAGCTCTTTTGGAATACATGTGAGTTTTTCTTCTGTAATTAAGGATTATACTTGCACACTTCCTTTTTTTTTTCTTTTCCCCCAGAAGGATGTAAGCATGTGCTCAACGTGCAGCACTTTTTCAGATCTTTTGCTAAACGAGGGCTTTTGATCTCTGTTATAATTTAACTTCCCCCTCATCCTTTCTCATCCCTGTTCTCATCAGCTACTTCTAATTTAAGCTTGCTGGGTATAAATAAATCCTAAACTGACATCGTTTGTCTGTGGTTTCGTTAGGGTGGAATGCAACCTGAACGGTCCAGGTGCAGAAGCCCAAGGCTTTAGTAGCTTGAAACGAACACGTGGATTGATCCGGTCAAATTCTTACATTAATTAACTGTACTTCTTAACTGGTCTCCTTCTTTTTTTTTGTCCCTCCCCCTGCTCTGCTCCTTTGTTAAATGGATTCACTCTCTTGGTTCGTGCAGTAGAGATTTGCTTTTGGTCTGACACAGACCTGAAGTGGATTTTGCTCGGAAAGGCAACGTATTGCAAAAGTTGCTGAAAGCAGCAGCGTCTGATCCCTGCGTGACTATTTTTCCTTCTCTTTTCTTTCTTGCCCTCACAGGTGTATTCAACACAGATCTACAAATGAGGTGTGTCCAATTTAAACTACTCACTACTTTATCGGTGACAAATTTGCCGTAACTATTTCCTGAAGATATTTGTTTTCTTTTCCCCACTTATGCTGAGTGTTGGGACGTTATTTTTCCTATGGAAAGGTCATTTAAAAAAGTCCACTTCCAGCTGAAACAGCTCTGGGCTTTGCTAAAATATATATTTGTTTAAGTGACTTCTACAGGAAAGAAAATAGGAAAAATAACCCCCGAAAAGTACAAGTCCTTGATCAGAACTTGGTTGTTTACGCTTCATTAGCAGCTTTGCCGCAAATTCCCTCTGTAACTTCATCATGTTGTGGTACCTCTTTACCGTATTTATGAATTGGTGGCAAATATGAAAAACGCTCTCCTTGGCTTATCTCAATAGTGGCAATCTGAACAGCAGGTTTAGTACATACTTTACAATAGCTATCTGTGATTGCATGTCACTTAAGGGTTCCTTTACAATGTCAGAATAGTGTAGGCATTTTCATATTTTTTTATATATATATATATATGTATGTATCTATGTGTCTATATATATAAGAATCAAGCCTTTAATCTGTTGATGCCTTGATCTGTGATGACCATGGTAATACTTGCTTTGTCTCTAAACTCTTTGATGAGGGGTGCTTTCCATCCCTGTTGCTTGCTGAGTGAGG
This sequence comes from Jacana jacana, assembly GCA_013400555.1. Lineage (NCBI taxonomy): Eukaryota > Metazoa > Chordata > Aves > Charadriiformes > Jacanidae > Jacana > Jacana jacana. The sequence continues at coordinate 154,360 of VZTM01040212.1, forward strand.
ACCTTGTTCTTTGTTGGTCCTACTGCAACATTCACTATTTCCTAAAACACAGCATATGTCTAAGCTCTAAGTGGCATTGTGAAACCATGTATTTGCCTGTAAGGTAGGACTAGAACAACTCCAGGACCACTCAGTGGCCAAGAATGAATGGGTGCCTCTTAGAAACTGGCTATTCAGTGTTATATATTATTGTCACAGTTTGGGGTTTTTGCCTCTGGCTAATTTTCTCAGAGCTGCTCAAGCCCTGATCTGAGAACAGAACAATCACTTTCCTTTCTGACTTCTCTGTGACACTCATATTTCACAACTTTCATATGCTTTCAACTTTTCTCTGTGTGTGGACATAAGGAAAATTTCCAAAGCTGAAGCGGCTTTTCTGGGGAGTGTCTCAACAGGACCGCCTCTGGGCTGTAAACTGATCCAGCCGTCGGGCAGGAGGTTTTATCCTGCCTGAAGAATTTGGAGGAAGGATTCCTAACCTTCTCCATGCATAAGCCGTGCGAGCATATGGGTATAAATCCTATAAGCTTGGGCACTTAGTGGTGATCCAATAGCACTTGATGGACTTCTCTGGATAATGCTGCTGTAATGGAAGGTGGGTGCAGCAGAGAGAGACTGGAGCCTCAGGGTCAGATCTACAGGCTTTGCCATCTTAGGCAATGTGGCAAATGTCCACAGTAGACCGAGACAGCTCCAGCCTGCAGCAATGCCTCTGGGCAACTGCTTACTGAACCCTCCTGACGCATAGGTGTAATGCTTTTCATCATCTTTCAGAAGAAGTTTCTCAGGGAGCGAGTCTGATGAGAGCTTCCCCCTTACATCTCCATCTTCTGGCTGAGGAAAGAAAGCTCTGGGAGGACCTTCCAGTACCTAAAGGGGGCCTACAGGAGAGATGGCAGGGACTCTTGATCAGGGAGGGAAGTGATAGAATGAGGGGTAATGCTTTTAAACTGAAAGGGGAGTTTTAGCTTAGATACTAGGAATAAATTTGTCACTATGAGGGTGGTGAGATACTGGAACAGGTTGTCCAGAGAAATTGTGGCTGCTCCTTCCCTGGAGGTGTTCAAGGCCAGGCTGGATGGGGCTTTGAGCAACCTGGTTTGAGGGGAGGCATCCCTGCCCATGGCAGTGGGTTTGGAACTTGATGATCTTTAAGGTGCTTTCCACCCCAACCCATTCTATAATTCTCATCCCTTCCCTGCTCCCCTGAAGCACAGCTCATGTTAAGGGGCTCTGGTTTTTGTGTTGGATGTTGCATATGCTCCATGAGCATCAGGGCCCTGAAATGCCAGCCCTTTTGCCAACAAGAAGATATTATAAGGACTTTTCTGTTTTTTTTTTTATTATTTTCTTTTCTTTTTTTTTTTTTCTATCTGATCAGAAGCTGATCGTGGCGTTTCCTACCGGGTCTTACTGAGTAGCGCCCACCCCTTTCCTCCCCTCTCATATGTCCCAGGGATGAAGGGGCTAATCCTTTACATTAACCAGCCCATTAACTATTGTGCCTGTAAAAACACCCAGCCTGTCACAATTACTTCTGGCTCTGTTCCCTCCTGCCCATCAACTTGATCGAAGATAATGTGTAACGGGATAGCGCAGCGCTGCATGCTGTTGACACTAGGAAGAAAGATCCCGGGGCTGAAGTGCCACTCAGGTTACAGATGAGCTGGAAAATCCACCCACTCACGAGGGTGGTGACAGCTTTGTATACAAACTCTTGCCGCCCGTGATACTGGGATTGCAAAGGCTGAAAGTCTGCAAGTGCTTGACAGACAGGACTTTGACGAGGGCCGACAGGGAGAGGGGCTGGGTGGATGTTGCTGGGGGGTCAGCTGGGTCACCTCTTTTTAAACCTCGAAGCTGTAGCACAAGTGGAATAAGTTATCAGCTTAAGATAAATCAAACGAGGATATCTGCTTACGGGGCAGCTCATCCTCTTTTTTTGTCAGTGCAAAAGGGGCAGATCGAGGAGCTGAGCGCGCAGCGACATTGTGGGTGTAGGTGGCTCTTGCATTCTTGTGGACATCAGGCTGTGGCTGGGTGGATTTCTGCAAACCATGATGGAGATGCTTGGCAGCCCGCTCTTGTAGCTACGGTGTCGAAACCCAGACATTGGGCATCAGCAGAGTCTCATCGGGATGCCCTGCCTGGTCCTCTTGGTTCTGACATGAGCATCACGTACACCAGTGCCTTGTCTTTATCAGTACTTTTATAAATGCTTCAAGGTGGGACTTGAACATTGACCTTTGTATTTTATTATTATAGTTTTTACTTTTTCCTAGAAATGTGTGTTGGTTTTGGTGTTTTTTTTTTTCATGGGAAAAGCTTAAAATATTAGCTTCCAACCTGGGATGGCTCAGCCCAATGCAAGGCATTACAATTTTATCAGCTGGCACAGAGGTCTGTTTCAAATCCTTTTTGATGCAGATTAGATGTGGTGTTGAGGGATCTCGTGTAGGGGAGAACTTGTAGAGTAGGGCTGATGGTTGGACTTGATGATCCCAGGGGTCTCTTCCAACCTAAATGATTCTATGATTCTATGATTAAGTTGCACTTCTGTCTCAGCTTGGAACTGGTCTGCCCATTGGACTATTCCCTTTCTCCAGAAGGAAATGTGCTTTTCTGCATCTGAAACCATGAGGTAAAACAGGAGAGTGGGTGAATCACTGGGGCATGAACTTGCTTCAGAGGAGAAAAAGAGACATGAGGGTTTTCAGAATATAGTACCAAAAAAGGAGCAGTTTGATTTTTTTCACTTGGTCTGAAAATGGCCATTGAAGCCAGGTTTGATAAACTGATAAGCAGTATCACAGAAATCCTGCATTTCACTTACTTCTACCATTTATTTACCAGCTGTCATTGCAAGAGTTCATCATTGGCTGGGACTTTCCATTGAAGTGTAGCATTCTAAAGTGTAGCAGTGCTCTGCTCTGGTAGGAGGTGTCCCTGCCCAGGGCAGGGGGGTTGGAACTTGATGATCTTCAAGGTCCCTTCCAACGCTAGCCATTCCAAGATTCTAAGTATACTTTAGAACCCAAGTGCAAGCTTGCTGGTCCTGTTTCACCCTCAAAGAAGGGCTTGCCTACCAAGGAATTTTCTAATTGTTTTTTTTTGGGGTGTAGGTTTTTCCTTAGCACCGTGTCTCCAACCTGATAAAAAAGGACACCTCCCCTCCCTGCAGCCTTTGCTGATTGCGCCGTTGCAGCAAGGCTGCCTTTCCATGAAGGGACACAGATGTCGTGATGCTCCCCGATGAAACATCTGGAAGATGGTCAGCAAGAGGGATGCACGTGGGTGATTTCAGCACTTTGCTTCTCTCGGTAAAGGGTGGGACGTAGAATTTAACTCCTGGAATGAACTTCACCAAGCCAGAACTACAGGTGATGGGAAAGCTACCCTAATCAGATGGAAACAATAAAGAGAGGGATACTGGGAAGCCATTGGTGGTGTTTTAGGGCTAGAAGTAGTGAAAAAGGTCATGAAAAATTTTCCTGCTCTGAGCAGCTTTCTGCAAAGGGTATTTATATATTATTTTAGACACCAGAATCCCTGACCAGAGACCGGTAACCCCCAGGTTAGCCAGCCAGACTCCCCCATGCTCCCTGTTCTTCAAGCCCCATGAGTCTTGCAAACTTGGTGCATTATTAGCAGGCGGGAAGAGCCACATTCACTTCCAGATTACAGCTTTTCAAGTGCTTTCCTAACTTGTGCAGATGTTAGTCTGCAAGTTTAACATTACACAGGCACCTTGCTGACTGCTACAGTGGTCTTTGAAAACAGCTTGGTCCATTGAGTTAGACCCTTCCTGGGGAGGTACCTCTGGGGAGATAAGTGTGGAGGCATCTCTTGCCTTGCCTTAAGGAGGAAAATAGGCACTGATTGATCTGGTAATATTTGCTGTTATCCCTTGCTATTTATAGTTCAGTGGATAAAGGACAAACACCGTGCATAGGTAATAATGCCAGTTTAGCTTCAGAGAGTTCAGTGTCTGGGTTAGTAGAAGGAAGAGACTCTGTGTGTGTGTGATATGGGGTGGATGGATTTGGAAAAATGAAATAACACAGAAAGCAGCAGCATTGCTTTACAAGTCCTTCAGCTCGGAGTCTCCAGAAACATGGAACTTTTTACTTTTTAGCTGCTGGAATTTTACTTTATTGTTATTCATTTCTATTCCTTTAATAAGGAATCCTGAGTTGAACTCCTTGCATGCTCACTCCACTCTGCCTTTGGCTGGCTTACCCAGGTCTTTCCCTTGCAAACCCTGGAGTGAATCATTTAATCCCCTGGACTGGAGTTAGAGGAGACTCTGGAGCGGCTCGTTCATTCACTGGCGAGGCTGAGCTTCTTCCCCTGCGGTGGCAGGGACAGCCTGCGCATGTTCCTGGCCCCAGCGAGCTATCCATTTCACTGGCTGGTTCGAGCCGCGTGCTCCCTGCATTCCTTTGGTCACAGGAGCGTAGGAAACGATCTTACTGCTCAACTTATATAATGAAATGCCCTGGCAAAGCAGCCATGATTTTGTCATTAAACTCCAATGCCGCCTCTCTCAGCCCTCCCCTCCTCCCCTTTCCTGCCTTGAATCTATGCTTGTAAAAGCAGCGATGGCTCTACCATAGAAATCATTAATCCAGCAAGGTAGGGAGGTCCCCGCACGAATGTTGCTGATATGGACTTTTATCAGTGTGCTTTGCTATCCCAGGCTTCCCCCCTCAAAGTCTTGGGACCGAGTGGTGGTGGATGCGGGCAAGGACTTGGCCTGACGTAACACAGGACTTGGTGTTTCCAGTAACCACTGGCTCCGAGCGAAGACAGAAACCTGGCGAGGGACTTGTCAGGGTGAGGAAGGAATTTCCACCACAGCATGATGTTGGTTTCGTGATTCAATACAATCAACGTGTGGGTTTGTTTTCCTTTTTTTTTTTTTTCCTTCTCTTTCTTTTTTTCTGACTTGGAAGAAAATGGAGGTGGTCACCCTACAAAGCAGAGTGAGCTTGCCCTTCAGAGCTGAAGGGCAGAACGTGACAAAGCTCCATCTTACCGGAGCTGGGAAGGCAGCAGATCACAAACTTCTAACGTGACTGCAGCCCAGCTCAAGACTGCTCAGAAATATACATCCCACCTCTAAAGCAGAGCCAACAAAACCACGGGCCTAGGAAACTGGTAGGTTACCTTTTCTTTAAGGCCAAGGTGCTGGTGGTGGACACTTCTAGAAAAGCTCTGGAGGAGATGTTGCCTCACATATTGCTGGAATCATCCATACTTACACCGGAGCACCTACAATTTTGGCGTAGCTTAAACCATCTAGAACGTTACCTCATGGTATGGTGAGCTTTATGGGACAATCAGGTTTACTTTTCTACCAGTGTATTCACTAGTGGCCAGAAGCTTTTGGAAGAGATTGTTTCTGTGTCGAAAATAGGATTTCTTTTTTCCTTTTCCCACAAATAAAACTTTCAGAAAAAGGGAAAAAAACCCACCAAAGCAGCTGTTAGCAGGCTGCATTTTGCAAACATATGTCTGTGTCTGTACATATGCAAATGTAACATTTTGTAGGATGGAAACATTCTGTCCTAATCTTGACAGAAAAGAGAATTATGCGTTTTCATGTTGTCGTGACTTTTCCTTTTGAAGGTTGTTTTATATGCTGTAACAGTCATTATAATTTTTTAGAATTGTTATAATAGGCTAAATTTATTCCATACATGTGAAAGTTTTTAGTTTTAATCCAAACTTTTGTGTCCTCTTATGTCCACTAAAAGTAATTTTAAGATTATTTTGATGTTGTTGACAGTGATTTTCATTTTTCAGTGTTTTGAACTGTTGCAGAAAAGTAAAGTTCATCTTCTCATGGAAACCTAGAAACATCTCAGAGGTAGAAAAGGTATGTGCCACTTTTCTGCTCATGGTCACCATCAAAACCTCATTAACAGTTGAGTGGATATTACAACACGTGCTCTAAGAACGTGCACTTTTGCCACATGTGCAAGGTTAAAGCCTTATATAAATACTGATATCAAACCTATGAGCTGTGAGGTCTTTCTAACTCTCATCAGCATGAAGTTGTAGAGTTGATGGCCAGCAATTGCTCCATTCTATAGGAAAAATATGCTATAATAAGTAAGCTTTTACTTAATGTGGCAATATTATCCAGAGCTGCAGGTTCTACAGAGTTAAGGTCACAAGGTATGGGGAAAGCTGGCATATGGAAATCCTGTTCTAGTTAAAGAACCAGGAGCAAAATGAAAACCTAAACATGGCCTGGGTGAATTTCTTCTGCACTGCGTTATGAAGACATCTCCCATTTTCCATCCTGAAGAACAGGAGAATAAGGACTCGGGATCAATGAGAAATTGTGAAAGTGAAGGAGCTGAAATGCTAATTTCCACTTGATAATGTCTGAATACTGTTTTGTGTTTTCTGGGATGTGCCATATGGTGGGGAAAAGACTCAGTGTCTGATGACTCTGGAACATTGTATCGTGCATCTTAAGAGAAATTACCATGGATGTCGGGAGTGTGTCACTGCAACAGGAGGTGTGCAGTGGACATAGCTGAAGGCTAGAAAGGGTACAAAGAATCTGGTGGGCAGGGAACAAAGGATGAGGGTGCTCGAAGGGCGGTGAAGATGATTTAAAATGTAGATATGCATGTCTGAGCAAGACACAATGAGGTCTTTTACGATGAACAGAGAACTAGTCAACACAACAGGTAGCATCTGCAGTGCAATTCATTCCTAAAAATAGATCAGATGAATCATGCTCTGAAAGTACCTTTTTCTCTCCAAGACTATAAAAATGGTTGAGGGACACCAGTTCAGATAGACATGTAAACACCAAAAGTGAAGGGAGGCAAGCTCTTATTCCCATATCCCTGCTGGATAAACCAGAAACATAATTAAGCAGCAGGTAGACACAGTAGTAAGTAATGCAGAATGAATCAGAGCAGAGGTGACTTTTGGGGAAGATAGAAAGGTAAGGCGGATAAGAAATCGAGAGGGACAGCAGTACCAGGATGTTGCCAGGCCTATAGCTAGAACAGAATTAAAACAGTAGTGCACACAACAGCTTCAGCAATTGCTAAAAATTAGCATATTTTTAGCTGAAATGCTGAAGATTCGTAGAGCTTTTCACAGTGCTGATAAAGACTCAAGTGGAGAGAGAATTTGGGGATTGGGTCTGTCATGGATTTGAAACCATCTCACTGGTATCATTCAAGCCGGTACCTGTAACTTCCCAGATGGCAGGCTAAACTCTCTCTACTTAAGGTTCTCCAAGGAGAGGGTAGACATTCCTTATTGTCTTCTGGGACCCTGCAGAAAATAACCCCTTTATCTCAGCCAGTACTTGCAAGAAAACAGCTCTTCATAACATCTCTGATGAACAAAAGTTATTTGTTGCACTGACAAACTCTGTCTGAGACACAAATGCAGGGTTTTTTGCGAGCAAATAAAATCCCATCCAACATCTTCTATTCTTACTCATGGTACGTTACTACTTATGAGAAGAGACTTTGACCATGAAAGGTCCCATAAAAAGGGACATTATGGGCCAGATTAGTGACTGGTATAAATTTAAATCTCCGGAGAGACGCTGATTCACTGAAAACAGAGTGTATAGCCTTCTATTTTCTGCTTGGAAAATTAGACAAGCTACGATGTGCGTGAAGGCCCAGCCCTGTCTGGAAATGCCATCTGGTAAAGGTACGGTGGTGCATGTGGCCATAGCTAATCACAAACCACACAGTGATTGCTGAAGGGAAAAGGGTGGCTTTCCCTTTTGCAAGGATCTGGAGCGAGTGCAGAGGAGGGCTATGAAGCTGGTGAAGGGCCTGGAGAATAAGTCTTATTATGAGGATCGATTGAGGGAGTTGGGGTTNTTGAGTTCTGAAACCGCTGCTCTCTGTGTGTCTCAAGAGGAAAAGGAATGTGAAAGGAAACATTCATGTGAACGTCTATTTGTTAGACTTTTCAGGTAAACAAGGATTTCCCCATTTTCTCTTTCATCCTAAGCACATTTCTGAGTGATTTAACAGCAACCAAGCCTGTTTGCGGCAACCGGGCTTGTTTTTCTACCCCTTCTTCCCGGAGGCACTCGCAAATCCCGATTTCCCAAACTGCCCCGGCCGTGATCCTGGGTCTGCAGCATTGCTAAGCCTCCTGTTTGTATCAACACCTGACTGGGAGCCCAGGCGGCCAGAAAGCTTTTCCTCCGGCTGCAGATCTGAGCACACACAGCGGGTACGGGCTCAGCAGTGACAGGGTCCTCCCAACATCCCCTTTCCTACCCTCTGAGTACCGTTGGTAGAGGATTTGCCTCCTTCCCTTCTAACAGCAACGTACAGGGTTGCACCGTCCTGTGGTCAGCCATCCCGTAAACAACAACAAAATGAGCTTATAACTTTAAGCCTCCAAATGAAATAAGAAGCTAATTTGCCCCATTGCAGTGCTTGCCATCTGTAAGAATTAGTCCCAGGGGGAAATGAATAGAGCCATTATTCCTACTGTGCTTTTGGCTGTGTAATTCCTACAGTGGTGAAACAGTAGACAGCAAGAGGAAAAACATAATACTTGTGTGACCAGCTTGCCATTGGCTGAACGAGGTTGTGTGTATCTTGTTCATGAAATGAAGAGTCGGGCAGACAGCTTAAGGGGTGACAGACTTCAATGTCCAAAATGCTTCTTAGGCACCAAGTAATTAAAGCACTGTGTGGAACGGATAGCAGAGCTAGGAGGCAAGTTAAAGGTTCATTTATTGATGTCTGAGGCTCGTGAATGACTCTGCTGCAAACCATGGAAAATATTGGCCTCTGACTGCAATTATATTTATGCTCCCTCAGAAAATCTCTCGCTCCCTTTCTGTCTCCTGTGTTCTCCTTTTGTTAGGGATGATGTTAAAAGCAAAGCATGACGGCCCGTTAACCCTCGCTGGTTGAACCGAGCAGCCTCGTTCTTGCCAGGGGAGGCTGGATTCTCCCCTGGTGGAATCTGGCCTGATTCCTGTTTTATACTACGTGAGGATGTGGCCTCTAATTTTTCAGCTGAGCCGAGCCCAAGCCATGAAGTAAAAGGTTCATAAAGTAAGATTTTCCAGTCTTAAGTAAACGTTACTTTATCTGAGAGGAATGAACAAGAATGAGAGCAAGCACAAGGAGCAAGAGAGCAATGTGTGAGACTCCTCTCCAGGGTGAAAAACGGTCCCAGGAAAAAAAATGGATGCTGTCACTGAGCACAACTGAGTAAACACTGCCTCCTGGAAAGGTAAATGTTATATCCAGGAGATCATCTAGGGACTCAGCTGCTATCAAAGCCTGCTGTCCAAAAAATGAGAAATATCTTTATCCCTTCTCTCTAAGTTGAAGGGTGAGGCGCAGTTCAAGTAACTCATTAAATGTGTCATGGACCTGCTCAATATCATGGAATCACAGAATGGTTTGGGTTGGAAGGGACCTTGAAGATCATTGAGTTCAAACCCCCCTGCCATGGACAGGGACACCTCCCACCAGAGCAGGTTGCTCAAAGCCCCATCTAGTTTGGCCTTAAACACTTCCAGGGATGGGGCAGCCACAGCTTATCTAGGCAACCTGTTTCAGTGTCTCACCACCCTCATACTGAAAATTTTCTTCCTCATATCCAATCTAAATCTACCCTCTTTCATTTTGAAGCCAATATTGTATGAGAAGTCCCATTTCCGGGACTTTGACCCCAAACCACTTGGTTTTCTTTGTCCCATTTACTTTGATGCTTTTTGGGCTTGGCCAATGAAGAAATAAGCGAGTCTACTCATGACAGGACCATCCTGATTTGGATTAGGGGCACCAGTTCTACATTTAAAACAGAGAATCACTAAGCCAGGAAGAAACAAACAGTAAAACATGTGATGGGAATGTCACCCTTTCAGCGGGGAGAAAGGTTGATGTAGTAGGAGTGAGGAAGTTAAATTTGAGGGCAGAGTAAGTGATTCTGCATGATAAGCAGCTTTTCTTGTGCAGCCCAGCACCACTCAGTGCAGGCACCGGTTCCTGCCAACTTTTTGCTGCTGACACGACTTTAATCGGTTATGATTTATTTTTTTTCTGTCTGGAGGCACCCTGTCACTGTTCAAAGAGAACAACATCTCCATCAATGCTGCTGACCTGTGCTACTACTTGTTTTTTGTCCCTTTTCTTGCTGTACCCTTTGGCTTTATAGCTTGTTCTGTGCTAAGACTGGAATTGTTCCTCTTGTTTGCCTTCCCATCTCCCTAAAAAGTCTTTCAGCATTATGTGCTTAGCATGATCTTTCTTTCCCCATACAAACCCTGAACCTCTATGCACCATGCCCTTTCTATTTGCTGTGATGTTGGCCTTCTCTCCTTTTAATTTCAGAAAAAGCATTGGGTGTATCAAATTGTCTCAGCAATCGTGAGGATCTGAGCAAGAAGATGTGACAGAGACGATGTGTCCTTAAAGAAAATGCTTCAACCCACCATGCTTCATTTTATTCACATCCTTTTCTCCTAGTTTATCTACTTGCATCATCTTTGGAAGCTACTCATCTTGAAGACTTTGTTTTATTAGGAGTTCTTCTTTTGCCAAATTATCCCTTCTTTTATCACTACATGCCTTTGCATGAAGTCTCTCTCCAGCTTTCTTGCACATGCTGGAAGGGGCTACAAGGTCTCCCCAGAGCCTTCTCTTCTCCAAGCTGAACAGTCATAACCCTCTCAGCCTGTCCTCATAACAGAGGTGCTCCAGCCCTCGGAGCATCTCTGTTGCCTCCTCTGGACCCACTCCAACATGTCTGTGTCCTTCTTGTGCTGAGGACTCCAAAACTGGATGCAGTACTCCAGAAGACCTAACACCTTAGACTCTCAATTGAAGAGGAGTCCAGCCTTTGCACTGAGAACACAGGAGCGCGGCACAGGAAATTAGCAACCCCTCCTGTGTTTTATTGAGCAATCACACATTTTGATGCTTTCTTTTAAACTTGTGGTGAGAATAAGGATTTGAATCACAGTGGAAATGGAGCTACAGTGTAATGTCTCCTCAGAAAAGGGCCTTGTAGAGTAGGGTCCAAATCACCCACCCACTCAGACCTTTTCCAGCTCTAAAGATCAGAAGAAGAAATGCCTTTGATGCGGAATAGGTTTCTCAGGCATGGTAGGCAGGTTCAATAGTCTTTGCCAGCTCAGCAGCTGCTCTCACATCACTTGGATCTTAGTGTCCAAGAGGCGAGGTGGTGGTGTTCTGCATGAATGCTTTGGTAGGGGAGAGAACAGATTTTAACATCTTCTCCAAGACCAGCAACTCTGACAGCTTTAGCTCCTAAAAAAGGAAGCCTTAGCCAAATTAATCGCTTATCACGCAGGGAGCTGGTAAGGGGTGTTTCAGGGCTGCAAGTGTATATTGGATGTCTGGAGAAAGAAAAAGTATTGTGTTACTGACTGAAGAAAAATACTTTTCAGCCAATTTGCACAGTTTGAGCTCGTTGCCATGGTGTTCCTGCAGGAGTGGGAGTAGATAGGAACTTGCTGTGGGATTTGCAAGTGCTGAAGCCCTGAGGTCTCTTTCTCCATCCACCCCACATACTTGTCCAGCTATTAATTGTACAGGAGAAGCTTACCAGATCTGCTAAAGGTGAGCCAATAGTTTACTGGGAAGGGACCAAGACAAAGCATGGATTTTATAAAAGGCAACACCAATCATATTGATTCCTTGCTCACAGGCGAAACCAAATGGATGCGCGTGTGCAGGCGCAGTGGAAAAACGGAGGCTGAATTGCTCCGAGCTGCCATTACGTTAACAAGATGGCTACCCACAAACCTGTGACCCAAAGTCATATGTTCCTACTGGGAATATCATAGCACAGAACATTACGTCAGCCCCACACAGTCCTCTAAGAACAGCACTGCCTTTCCGCTTAGCGTTATATATTCCTCCCTTCCGTCTCTTGGAGAATTACCAGAACCGCTAGTTCTAGGCATGAAAATCTGCCTCCGGATCCTAAAGCCAGCTAACACATCCCACAGAACACTTGTGTTCAGATGGGTGGACAACATTATAGGTCAAGGAAGTCTGCCTAGTATTGCCTTCTCTGTGCCAACCTGACGTGCTGCAGGTGACCTTCTCAGGTCCCTGGACCAGGTTTGTGGCATTGACCAGGTCCAGAGAAATGAGAAGGTCACCATCACCACAGTAATGAGATAGAAAGGAGGTTGAGGCAAATGAAAGCTGGATTTGGAGAAAGCTTCCTGGAAGAAAGCAGTTCAATTAAAAGAGTAGAAATGTCCCCAGAGGTGTGATGAAGGCAGGGCTGTATTGCCTGTGTTATTTAAAAATGGACTGGCCACCGCATGCAAAATCGTGTTAATCACGTAAGATTAATTGTGTTAGAGAAAAGGAACCTTGTACCAGCCCTTCAGAGACATGAGACCCACTCACATTGAAGAAGGCCTTGCCCTGATCCATATGATGTTCCCAGTGGAAAGTGTAGGTCCATCCAGCCCATGCATGTCTCAGCATGAGCCTTCTGGGCCACACTGCCGCTGAGCAACAGCACATTTTTCTTGTCTCATACAGTCCCTTGCCAAACGCTTACTTATGACCCAGCAACCACACTCGGACTCAAAATGTGTGATAAAATACTTTGCTGAATCAGGACCTGGATCCTTCTTAATCAACACCCATATGCTGTTTGCAGTTGCCATTAGATATAGACATAGACATTGTGAACCCGTGTTTATATCTCTGATGCTCTTGACATCACCCTGACTACATCCCCAGAGGACTGAAGACAGGGGAAAATAGAAAAGGTCTCCCTTTCCACTCCACAGGAGAGTTTTCCTTTTTATGGTATCTTATAAGTGAAGAAAGGATTATATTAAGACCACCTATTAAGGTGCCTCAATGGATGAAGATGCCCCAGATAGTATTATTTCATTATATGGTAGTGATGAATAATTTAGACCACCCACTCTCAAGGCTCCTAGAAGCTGCCCCTGGGTCTATGGAACGAAGCAGTCACAACAGAGGAATTAAGTTCCATGAGTAGGTGGTCAAAGGAGAGTCCCATCTTCTCTCCATTTGCTGGAAAAGGAGCCAGGCTCTGGTAGCCCTGGCTGCTGGGTAGTTTGAGTTCTCATCACCCTTTTCATTACCTGATTAGGAGCCTGTATCTGTGAAAGGCACCACAGTGAGCTAAAGGAGTATTGCCTTCGGGAAGAAGCTTCTCTGCCACCTCTGAGTTTCTCTCACAGATGGATGAGGGTGGTGAAGCCAGCAGAGACAGAAAATCAGCCATTAGACACCCCGTGATTAGAGCCCCTCTCATTATTTTAATTTTGGTTTTACAGTGAGACAAGCTGGCAGCCTTGTGCTGTGCTTGGCACTGCAGAGTAGTTTAATAATCACCTAATAAAACTTTTCATCTGGCTTCCCACGTCCCCTCCCTTTCCCAGATCCCTGCCCTTCCCTGCACTCCCTATCAAGGATACAGTGTCTTGCATAACACACATCATTGCTGTAGCAACCTCCTTCTCACTTGCTGCTGCTGCAGATGTTCAGGTATTTCCAGATATCCTAATAGTTGCATTCATTTTAAACCAATTACAGCCAGAACTGCCATTTGTAGTCAGTCTCCATGAGTTTCCACCCATTCTATGGGGTTTCTGGCTACGTTCAGTGGTAAAAGAGAGTCTATATCTAGATTTTATGTTTACTTGGTCTACAGCACTATGGAGTAGCTCAGTAGAAGTGGTCCTTATACTGAGATGACTCTAACTGTCTTCATAATTTTGACAGTTCCTGGTGGTGATGCTTCAATGAAACCTTGAATTTTTCATAGCCTGAATTCTTCCAAGGAAGGCATGAAAATAAGATTGGAGAATCATAGAATTGTTCAGGTTGGAAGGGCCCTGTCAGACCATCAAGTCCAACCATCAACCCAGCACTGACTGACAAAAATCATCACTAAAGCATGTCCCTCAGCACTGCCTGGCTTTAAAATACCTCCAGGGATGATAATTCCTGGGTAAATCAGATCAAGGAGGGTAAATACAACCAAGAAAACAGACCAGCTGAAAAATTAACATTATTTTTTTAAAGGGAGAAATTGAACAATAGATTTGGTATAGCTTACAGTCCTCTACAAAAACTGCAGCTGAGGAGCAGGAGAAAAGACTGCATGTCTTGTACAGGATGCTACACTGTGGGCCAAATAGAGGAAATTAAAAAGCATAACCCTGATGACAGCACCAAGGCCTCCTTAGGAAAAATAAACATGTATGGAGAGGGTGAGATAAAGACGATTGAACCTAGTGAACCTAGTCCAGTGTGGACCCTTCACTCCATGGCACTACAGTTCCTTCCAAGAGCCTGCTCCAGCACAGGCTCTCCATGGGATCACAACCTCCTCTGGGCACCCACCTGCTCCAGTGTGAGGTCCTCCACAGGCTGCAGAGGAATATCTACACCATTATTAACCTCTATGGGCTGTAGGGGGACATCCTGCCTCACCATGGCCTTCACCACAGGCTGCAGAGGAATCCCTGCTCTGGCACCTGGGCCACCTCTTTCCTCTCCTCCTTCATTGACTTTGGTGTCTACAAGCTTGTTTCTTTCATATATTCTCACTCCTCTCTTTTGACTGCTGCTGCACAGTATTTCTGCCTGCTTCTTAAATGTGTTCTCCAAGAGGTGCTGTCACCATCTTGTGGGCTTGTCCTTGGCCAGCGGTGGGTCCATCTTGGAGCTGGCTGACATTGACTCTGTCGGATATGGGGGAAGCTTCTAGTAGCTTCTCACAGAATCCACTCTTGTAACCCACCCACTAGTAAAACCTTACCACACAAGCCTGATACACTGGTCCTGAACAACAAATGCTGCAGTTTACCAACTCCCCAGAATGGATTTACTGAACTAGTTCAAACACTTTTCCAAGATGTTATGAATTTTAAAGTGTATGGACTCCCTAGATCGTATAGATTATGTCCTAAGATCTCTATTGACTCTAAGGGGAGTTGAGGTACAAGCTCTGATAGCTTTCTACACTCTAGACATGTATATTTTTGCTACTCGATTCTCCCTGAATACAGTT
This sequence comes from Jacana jacana, assembly GCA_013400555.1. Lineage (NCBI taxonomy): Eukaryota > Metazoa > Chordata > Aves > Charadriiformes > Jacanidae > Jacana > Jacana jacana. Next base: position 169,429 of record VZTM01040212.1, read on the forward strand.
TAAGTCCTGAAATATCTGTATGGATGTTGCCTGGTTCAAATTCTGCAACTGAGTTTGACAGCATCTCTCAGGAGCAGAAAGCAGAGCAAGTGTGCAAGGTTTTTGTTGGCCAGGGAGCTCTCTTGGTGCTGTGTCTCCTTCCTGGCAAAGGCAAGACAGGAAGCCAGATGCTGTGTGTAGCATTTTATTTATTAAAGACATTGTAAAGTGGTGGGAGATAAGTTAAAAATAACTTTGACCAGGCCTTTTGGGATGAGTTCCCCCAGTGCTGTGCAAAGTGTACCAAGTCTTCAGTGCACATGCAGAGCCAGAAAGACTTGGATTTGACCCATTGTTCATAAGAACAACTCCAGCTGTTCCTGGCTCTGGATTAATCTTTGACTGAAAGAGTTCATTGCCAACTGGTAGAACACGACCAGTTTTGATGGACAGTGGGGTTTCACGAGGAGGAATCTTATCCAACCTCTGCCCTGGGCTGACCTCTCTTGGTTTGTGAAATCGGAGAAGATCCCAGACCTAGGTGGCCCGGCATGTGTTCAAGTGCACTTGAAGAATGTCAGCAGGCAGATAAGCTGGGTAAACGTCTAATAAGGCAAGGTTTCCTGTTCTGTTATTGTTAAAAACATATCTATAGGATCCTTTGAGATCAAGAGGTCATTTTGATGTGTTTGCCATGTGCTTTTTAAAAAGTCAGTGTTCGGCATCTGATACCTTGTGCAATGTATAATCCCCATGGTCCAAAGAGCTTTAGAGCGCCAGGAAATCCAGAATCTTGGCGTGGATATAGGGCCAGCTCCCATAACACATGGCTGCATGACTTTTCTCTGTTTGTGGTGTCTTTGTGACACCGTGGTACGTGGTGTACTCAGAAATCAGCTGTGGGGGTTGCCTCAGAGATCCTGTGAGAGAACCCCCCCACCCCTCCCATCTAGTGCAACTTGTAGGAGCCCCAGACAAAGGAGGCTTGTTCTTTCAGAAGAAATAAATGATGGCTGAAAAGAATAAAACGGAGAGTCAGGCAGCCCTGGTGGGTCAGCCCTATGCAGATTGTGGATCCAGAGATAAATTGCATTTTTTATACAACTTCACTTACATGAGCTCACTAAACCATCTCCTCTAGACTGACAAGTCCTCTTGCATCTCAGCCTCTGAAATATTTCAGTTACTACTCTTTCAGCTTTCCCAGATAAAGCCCTCTCCAACCTTTTCATCCCCAGAGTGACCTGACCCTCAGGATGGGATCCACAGTCTAATAGTGGCACCACACAGGTCGCACTGAGCAGGATTAATTTGGTTTAGAGGAATACAGATATAGTGCTTACATTTGAAGTGTTTAAATTAATGGCCTTTTTGGGCAAAGAATAAGATATTGCAATTACTTGAGTAAATGATATCTCCTGGTCTAAAGCAATAAGAAAATCAACTGCTAATATTCAGTGGTCTGGTAGGACCAGACAATGGAAAATGGGTTTTGGATAGGTGGCAGTTATAGTTATTGTCTTATTATCATTATAATTTATTATAATATTATTGTATAATAATATATTATTATTATTATTCTATAGTTATTATCACCCGAGGATCTGATCCATGGAATTTTCTCCTGTATACTAACGGTGAAGGAATTTACCTCAGAAAAGCCCAGTCCCTATCAATACCTTTGTGAATCCCCACATCTACACCTTGGTGGACCTAGAACACCTCCAAATACTAAATGGCATCATCAATGGAACCCCAGGTGGCCTTGTCTAGTTGGGGGTGTCCCTGCTGACCATGGGGAGGTCAGACTAGATGATCCTAGAGGTCCCTTCCGGCCTGGAACATGATTCTACGATTCCATCCTGCAGTCCATTTGCACACAAATAACACAAAAACATCACTAGCTTCAAACTGTTTGAGGTATTTTTCTCTTCTTACTCTAAAAATATTATTAACATCTACATGTTCCCCTCATCTCTTCTTCCTCCATGAGTTTGCAGAGTAGAAACCCAGACCAGAAGGACTTTATTTTCCCAGTGGAATCATAGCAATACTCCTGCCCCTTAATTTTTTTCTAAATTATGAATTATGTCTTTCCTCTAGAAAACTTTCTTGTAACCATGGCATTTAAAGAACACTCAGAGGAACAATGTCATTGAAAAAAAGAAGAAAAATATGGAGAATTCTCAGCTTAATGGTTCTGTGAATTATATGCTTTTCAGAAATTCGCACAGGTAAATTTTCTCTCAATCTCTCTGCAACCAGAATTAGAGACAGGGGGCTTTCATGTGGCCTGGCATTAAATAAAAGTGAACAAAAGTCCTAACAAGAAACTGTTAAGCTATAATAAAGCAGATCAATGCATGAGAAACAATTATTCTTCTCTAGCCAGATAAAACTGGCAACTCAGGAAGAAATATGAGTCTAAAAATTTCCTATTCGGGGAGATTAACAAAGTTATTGTAGAATGATGAAAACCATTTTTGCTTAAGCTAGAAAATGGTCAAAAGCCAGTATTTCTGCAAATGTTTATCTCAATATGTGGATGACGTTTAAAATTAAACACATCCTCAATTTCTGTTGGGAGTTGAATCCTAAATGTGGGATTCATCTCAACTGACTTAACTATTTGTTTTAGCAAATCAACCAAGGTCCATTTGATAGTCTATGGGATGGGAGATAAAACCTCTAAAGGGTGTTTCCTCCTTTCAGAAAGTGCCTGTTTCCTTCCACAGATTAAGAAGAAAGCCAAAAGTGACTAGCTAAGTCTTCAATGTTTCATTGAGACTACATGGTTAATATCCAAAATGACTTTAGAAATGGTGGGCCTATAGTCTTTCCTTATGCAAAACCTGGGGAGAAGCTGGTGAGTAGAAAAGAGTGGGATGCAACTAAAAGCAATCAGGATCCTGTAGCAAAGCATGCTATTGCTTGTACCAACAGTATTGGGCTTTCTAGACCCTGCTGATGAAGAAAAATTGGTGATTTATCTTAATATGTGTTACTTCTTAGCTGAGGTAGCAAAAGGATGCGTGTAGACGTCTCACGTCTTGGTTCAGCTGCTTGCAGATAGGTACTGCATGTCAATCAAGATGCCCTGAAGTATCTTAGATACAGGAATACTGGGGGACCTCCAGCTTCTGGGGTAACAATTAGAGGTTGGTTTGGACAACATGCAGCAGCCAAAACAATGCTAAATGCCTGCATACTGGCAACTGAATCCTGTCCCTGCAGTGAGATATGCAAGGTACATCAAGGCATGGATATTCCCAGCCCTTTTTGGTTTGTCATCTTGCCAGGGACATCCTGTGTCATGTAATGAGATATGGAGAGGCTTCACGCTGGAGAATAGACTTCAGCATACCAGTCAAGGGAGGCAGGATAAGCATTTAATTGAGATGATGAATTCAAAGTGAGGTCCCAGACAAAGTCTTACGTTAGGGACACCACCTCTTCTACTATCAATTTTCTCGCATCAGTTTTGCTTTGAAACAGGACAAAACAAAGCGGTAAAGCAGAGTGAGGTGTAAGCTTCAAAACAACCAAAAAGAAGGAAATCTTTTGTGAATGAACTTCTACTTCAACAAAGATCCAAAATGACTCCCTTTCTATGAAGACCACCTGCTCCAAATTCTTACCCGCCTTTATTCTCTAAGGCTGCCATAACAAAACCACTCTTTAGCAAGCCCCTTGCTCCCTGTTAGAGGTCTTTTCCCTGATTTTTCACGTTGCATTTTAATAAGAAGTGCACCTGTGGTCAGGGACCACCCAATTGCAACAAGCCCATTTTGCAGGGGTCCAAGTGGGCCCTCAGAGAGCGCTTACAGTTCACCCTTAAGAACAGAATGTAATTACAGTCCCTCCAGATGTGTCCCCTGCATTGCTAACGGAAGACTTGTATACGACAACCAATGCAAGCTACACCTGATTTGTGCTGTCAGGGAACTTTCTTTAGCCCACAGGAGGGTCTTCTTCCTCCTATAGAGTTACTATGAGCTGTTTTCACATGCTGATAGATGCTCAGAAGCGCTGAGCCCAAGCCCTCAGCCCTGAAATCTGGAGGAACTCCATCAAATCCACCAAAGCCCATTTCTCCCACCCTCAAGGACAGACATTGTGTTTTGCAGAACTCAATACTCCAACTTTATACTGTGTTGATACTAGTCTTGTCTTGCTGAGTGTTTTGTACCTCAATGGAGGACTCAATTACAGGTTCCTCCCTCGCAGGCAGCATCTGTTCCAGACCCAACCTCCAAGCTTTTCCTGTTCTTCTCAAATGTCTGAGTCCCCTCACTGGTAGCAGTTGCAGTGAGTTTCTTCTAGCGCAGGGGCGGGACACTAACATATTTAGTGCCAAGTGTTCAGAAGTTCCAGTCTCAGATTCCAGTCTCTTCCACCACGTCCATTGTTTGCAGGATGTGGCTTTGTTACCGACTGCGAAAGGAAACACAGGAGCAAAATACCTTGGGAAAGGCCATCCCAACAATATTTCCTGCATCCTGGGAAGGAGAGACCTTCCTACCAAGGTTTTTCAGCTGTTGCCAGTAACCACCATGGGAGATTCTTAGACCATTTCCAGATGAGTGTGTTTTCATGATATACCAAGCTTTTGCAGCTCTGAGTTTTTTTTGGACCTCTGAACTCTCCAGAGCTTGAACCATGAATAGCAGTTCTGGCTGTCCCATGGTGGCCCATTGTTGTTAACAGTATGAGTCTTGTAACATTTCCCGACCTGGAAATGCCCTAATCCCAACAGTTGTAGTAGCTATTTCAGGCATTCCCAAGCTAAAGATGTCTGTTAACTTTCCTTTCCCAGGTATGACTGGCTACATTTCTTTAACTGTAGCTGGTGTCTGTAGGGTCATCTAACTGTGTGATATCTTTCAAAGGCCCATGAAGAATCCAAGAGATGAAAATTTTACCTCAAGGCAAAAGAACTGCAGCCTGTCTCTTTAATACCCAATATTATTGATTTACACACTCAGTAGAGCTGGATCCCATATTCCACGAAGTAATATGTTGAGATAAGGAGAGACAAAAGTGGAAAGATCCCTTATTTCACCTGAAAAATCCCAGACAGGGACACGAGCATGCCTGCCAGGCTGTAAATATGCAGCAAACCCAGGGTGATCACGGTATTGAACATGATTTTATGCACCCTGTGCTGAGAACTTTTACCTACACAGTAGCTTCAACCTTTTCATCATGTGGCAGATTCTGTGCATACGCAAAACGTTGGTGCTACATATGTGCTGTGAAACAACCATGTCCAGGCTCTGTTAACCTGTCTTTTCTAGTGCAGCAGAGCTGGGGCTTGTTTGTCCCAGGAGTGGACATTCTGCAGCTGTTACTCTGGTGGGAAGTCCTGGCTAGATGGGCAAAGTTTTATTTTTCACTCAATGAAATTTAGGGGTGACAGAAAAAGACATCTTCATGAGTAGTGGAGCTGTCATAGATTTATCAGGAGGCAAAGAATGGCATAATAGATGACAGAGAGGGGTACCTTTCCCTCGACTGTAAAACTGCTACGTGGGATGAAGATTATGGCTTCTGACACACCTTCATCCCTGCTGTGGATACTCTTTCTTTCAAGGTATGTGTCTGCCCACGTGTGCCTTTGGATCATGAGGCAGCAAGTTTACTTCCTTTAAAATGTGCTAGAATGGCCAGAAATGCAAATCTTTATCTCACCAAAGCATGGAAGTATAGAATAATAGAATCATAGAATCATAGGAGGAGGCTGGAAGGAGGACCTTTGGATGACATCCAAAGGTCATCTCGTCTGACCTCCCTGCTGTCAACAGGGACACCCCCAACTAGAACAGGTAGCCCAGGGACTTGTCGATCCTCACCTTGAGCATCTCCAGGGTAGGGGCCTCAGCTACCTCCCTGGGCAACCTCTTCCAGTGGTCCACCACCCTCAGAGTGAAGAACCTATTCCTAACATCCCATCTAAATCTGCTCTTCTCCAGCTTGATGCCATTGCCCCTTGTCCTGTTACTGCAGGCCTTTGTAAACAGACCTTCCCCAGCCTTCCTGTAGCCCCTTCAGGTACTGAAAGACTGCTCTTAGGTCTCCTTGGAGCCTCCTCTTTTCTAGGCTGAACAACTCCAGCTCCCTCAGCCTGTTCTCGCAGCAAAGGTGTTCCAACCCCCTGATCATATTAGTAGCCTTCCTCTGGACCTGCTCCACCAGGTCCATGGGAATAGAAATCTATATTGAGGGCTCCAAACCTGCACACAGTACTCCAAGTGAGGTCTCAGCAGAGCAAAGTGGCAGAATCACCTCTCTGGATCCGCTAGTGTCTAAAGGGGTCGCATCACCAAGCACTAAACTCCTGTGGCTGTAGTTTTAACTTTGACAAAAGAAAAATGGGTCTACCTTGACCTGATCAGTTCAGGAAAGAACTGGGAAATGTTTGCAACGTAGCTCTCCCTCTGCACTATGATTCATATGGCTATGAATCTCCCCGTGCACGCTCAGCCGAGGCAGCTCTGTCAGCAATGTCAGAATTAGTAGCAGTTGCAGGAAGAAGGGATAAATGTGCTTTAGCTCAACCACAAGTCGTTGGTAACATTCCTCCCGAGGAACACAGGAACCCGTCCATGACATCCAGTGCTCTGCTATCACAGGCAACATGATACCCATAATCGGTTTATTAAGCTGCATCTTAAAAATGTACTCACATAGTGGGGATAATTCCTTCCATTCCAGGAATCACTGGGTAAAGTTTCTAGACTGAGTTAAGAAAGGTCAGGTTAGATGATCATAGGGTGTCTGCTGGCTTCAATGTCTCAAAATCTCTGCAGGGATTTAGAAGGAGCCAACACATTTTCACTTGTAAGTTAGGATTTAAAGAGAGANCACAGTACTCCAAGTGAGGTCTCAGCAGAGCAAAGTGGCAGAATCACCTCTCTGGATCCGCTAGTGTCTAAAGGGGTCGCATCACCAAGCACTAAACTCCTGTGGCTGTAGTTTTAACTTTGACAAAAGAAAAATGGGTCTACCTTGACCTGATCAGTTCAGGAAAGAACTGGGAAATGTTTGCAACGTAGCTCTCCCTCTGCACTATGATTCATATGGCTATGAATCTCCCCGTGCACGCTCAGCCGAGGCAGCTCTGTCAGCAATGTCAGAATTAGTAGCAGTTGCAGGAAGAAGGGATAAATGTGCTTTAGCTCAACCACAAGTCGTTGGTAACATTCCTCCCGAGGAACACAGGAACCCGTCCATGACATCCAGTGCTCTGCTATCACAGGCAACATGATACCCATAATCGGTTTATTAAGCTGCATCTTAAAAATGTACTCACATAGTGGGGATAATTCCTTCCATTCCAGGAATCACTGGGTAAAGTTTCTAGACTGAGTTAAGAAAGGTCAGGTTAGATGATCATAGGGTGTCTGCTGGCTTCAATGTCTCAAAATCTCTGCAGGGATTTAGAAGGAGCCAACACATTTTCACTTGTAAGTTAGGATTTAAAGAGAGATTTGTTAACGTGCTGCTCTCTCTTTCTCTTTCCTCTGCATATCAGTCAATCAACAGACATATTTCTCTTTTTTCCCATTTATTTCCTTCCTGTTGCCCCACTCTTCATTTCTCCTTCCTCTGTCTCTCAGCATTGTAGCAGAAAAAAAAAACCAACAACCCAAAAGAAAATCCCCAGCCACACTAAGGAAAGCAATATAATTCCACTGCCCCTCTGCCTCCCTCCCTGCCCCTAGATCCATACCTACTGAACAACCCATCATGAAACACTTCATTATGCAGCAAAAAGCAGGAAAGTGTCATGTTTATTAGCACTTTCAAGTGCAGTCTTTACCACACCACCCTCCTACAGAGGCCGTGTCCCTCCACAGAAGGCACAGACACCATGGCAAGGCTGGGCAGCATTAGGGAACCATGGACCTTTTTCCCCTTGCCTTCAGAGTGGAGATGCCTTGAAGGTGCTTTGCTATTTACCCTCTCTACTCAAAATGGCATCTGGTGGTGGAGAATATGGATAAACTTTCCATTAACTCGTGGAGAATATGGATAAACTTTCCATTAACTCCCATTAATGAAGGACTGGAAGGTTCACAGGTACCTTCATGTGCAGCCACTGAGGACTGAGAGAAGGCAAAACTGCTCCAAATTCATTCATGAGGTACAGTAGCGGCATGCTCAAAGTCAGGGACTTACATTTGGGGACATAAAAGTGGTATATTGGAAAGGCTTGTGCACTTGTCAGTGATAGGACAAACACTAAGCTGTCCCTGCTGAAAACATTTTTTTCCTCAAATGAGGCAAATTTCTAGCTCATGCTCACATCGGGAAAAACTTCATCGCTTCCGTCTGATGCCAGTGACAGTATTGAGCAACCTGGCAAAGGCTCATGGAAAAAAGCCAAAGCCCTTAAAAATAACAACAACAACAACAACGGAAATAATGCAAGATTCCAATTAATCTGCTGTGCCGCTGAATGGGAGCAATGCATTGGCTGCTGGCTACTGTGAATTTATGGAGCAACTGGATGGTCTGCTCTGATTTATTCAGCAGATTAGCCACAACCCCTCCATGACTGAACACCAAGTTCTTCTTTGCTTGCCCTCAAATTATTATTGAGGTCAGCAGAGGTATTCTGATCCAGGCCAAGTGAGAATCTGGCACAACAGTACCTAGTACTACAGCTACATTTTCCATGACTTTTTTTTTTTATTATTTTATTATTTTTTTTATTATTTTAACGGAGAGTACAAGTTTCAGAAAGAAAATGTTACTTTCTGTGAAAACCTAATGATTCAGCACATCAGAGGCAGGCAGATAGACAGGCAGATAGTATGGTTGAAAGAAGGTATGTCAGACATATATTGGAACATTTCCCTGTCAAAAATCAGTCAGTTTTTGGTTGGTATGACACAGACATGATGAGCTGACACTGATGAGCTGTTTATGATAGAAACCCAGGAGACTCCAGCTCTTTCCTCGCCCTAGATTTTCATGTGAATTCTCCAATCACTAGGCAAAAGATTCAGCCTCCTTTTTTCCTGCCCCAGGTAACTTTTCCTTCTTTCCCTGCCCAGCTGTATCCTGAACAGAAGGGACAAAAAATACTTTGTTGATTTTTATTTTGTCTAAGCCTGGTACTAGGGTTGCAGTTCTGAATCCTCAAGACTGCTGTGGGAACTGAAGCCAGCTCTCCTGCTTTTTTTTTTCTCCTGTGAAATATAAAAAGACTCCGCTTTGGCATCATCTTCTACAGTCAGTCTTTTGGATGTAGTGGTCCCTGCCACTAAATTTCATTGGTATACCAGGCAAGGTATGAGTACATGCCTTAGACCAAGTCCTCCAAGGGATTTGTTTGCAGGAACAGACATCGGATTAGCCAAGACATGACTTCTGGGTCAGCAAGGAATATGCTTGTGGAAGCAGGAAGCACTGCACTGAGAAACAAGTTTTAGGTCTATACATTTTTTTCATGTGGATATCTGAAAGATTTGACCGCTCAAGGGAAAGTCCTTCCTTGGAGGGACGTTCATTTGGTTATTATATATGGTCCTGTATATGGGGTGTAATTAAATTTTATTATATGGTTCCCTCCTGCTCCCAGTTTCAAGGGAAGATGTAAAGGTGAATATTTTCTCTGGAGGAACAGAGGCTGACAAAACAACTTGTGTTTGGGCTTATCCCCTCTTTTTTTTCTCATCTATTCACTCTAGACCTGTTCAATCAGAGGAGAGAAACAAGCAACCTTGGGAGATGAATCACACAAACTTAGAAACCTGTTCTAGGCTGCAATTTCTCCGTTCCAACTATTATATTGACGGTGGTTGACTAGCAGAGATTCAGATATCTAACTTTTGGGCACATAAAAATAGGACAGATGAATGCCAGCATGTATGCCAGATATGTGCGTGGGGATTAGCAAGGTAATGAAATGTGCCATCTGCTTTTTGTCTTTCTCCCTGGTGGCAGCTTTAATGGAGGACTTTTATCCCAGTCTTTGAGATGATTTCACAGCAAATTGGTGTAGGTGTTGGCAGAAGGAAGGTGTATAAGGGATCGCAGGCAGAACTTTAGTAAAAATGTCATAACCTTATTAGTATTACTATTAAAAAAGTTCTGCAAGCAGTTATCAAGGTGTTTAGCTTCCTGAAATTGGAATTTATTGAGATTTTGTACCAAAAAAAAAAAATTAAAGTGAAATTAATCTCTCTGTTTATTTAAAGAAAAGGAAGAGGAGAATTGTCTGACATTTAGAAAAGAAGAAAAAATAATCTATACCGAGGCCTGTGAAATGAAAGCAATGGTGAAATGTCAGTATTGCTTCAAGAATCGTTTTTCAAACCTTAGAACACAAGCAAGATTTTGCTAAAGTTTAACTAAATCACCTTTTGATTTCAGACTTCTCAAAACTTTTACCACTGCAGGTTTTCTGGGGGATCTGGAAACAGGACAATTCTGCAGGAGGGGCTGTTTTTATAGTATATTTGGACTTGAGAAATAGAAGTCTCCAAATAATCTGAGCTCATGTGGATTTCTCATGTGGATTCCTGACCCACCTTTCAATGTAAGTCAGCCAAATTCTCATCTGGTCTATATCAATGTCATAGGGGAACCTCCAACTTATACCCACTGAGGACCTGAATCAAAATATTCACACTCTAAAATGCAGATTAATCATCTAGAGGTGCATTAGTTGGCTACTGGTATTTCCCAAGAAGTTCTGTAAATTTAAAAGTTGAACAAGAAGATATATTGCCTGAAGTTCCAACTCCCTTTTCTTTCCATTATCTCAGTGCGTCGCCCAAGTGACCCTCTGATGGTAATACACATAAATACATCAGAGACATGCCCAGTCCATGATTAAATACCCCGATAATTTTGAGGCCCTCCAACATATAGTATTTCACGCTATCGCAAACGCTAATGCAGTCAACCAGTAGCCACAATCAATTACCCAGAGAGGCTGCACTCGTGTTCCCTCTCCAAAGTTTCTTGATTAGGTGCCAACTGCGCTAAAGGCCTATCACTTTCCAAAACAAGACGAAGAAGAAGGAAAAAAAAAAATAAAAAGAAAAAGAAAAGAAAACTCCCGCAGCGATATTTTCTAAAATAGAAATAAACACACTGCCTGCCTGACTTGGAATGAAGCAGCCCCTGGCCAAACTGTTCTGTCCAGGGCCGCTAACAAATAGTTAACCCTCGAACCCACTCTGCATCCCACTGATGGACTCAGAGAACACACTTGGATAAAGCAACCAAGTGACTGGGAGCCACGACCAGTTCCAAGAACACTCCGGGACCAGAAAGCTCTGGCTGGGTAGGATTTCAAGGTCTTGTCCACAAGGATCCACAATTAAAATTTCTTCTGCTAAGGTTTCATGGTGAAATAAAAACCCTGAGATTCCAACGCTTCCCCACTGCCCCCCCTTACCCTCCTCCCCCCCTTCTGCTTCCAAACATCACTCACAATACGGCTCGGTGGAAGGAACAGAAAACCTCCAGTATTTTGGCAATCAGCGCTGCCCTCTTTTACATATTTCAATTCCATCTTTTGGAAAGGCTGCAAATCTTTCCTCCTGTTTTTTCTCTTATTCTGTCTTCAGCTAGCTTGGCTGTACAGTTGCTGTGTTCATGATACTTGTGATGATGCTTAAATGGAAGGGAACTTAAGGCCTTTCTCTGCCTTTCTCTCCTCAGGCTTTAAAGGCGTGCTGATTTACGGAGTGAAGTGATAACGTAACCTGGCTTGTTTCCTTCTCTCTACCCTAGTTTATTTTTTATTACATTTTGTTTGTGGTCTTCAGCTGTCATGGGGTGTTATCTGACAGGCAAGAGCTGGATGCTATGAATTCTAGCATCACTCCCAGCTTGACAGCCTGTGCCTCCTCCAAAGATCACCAACACTCCAGATAGAGTGGGCAGAAGGACCGTCATCCTCTCTGGCTCATGGCCTGAATGTGACCGAGGTAGTGTCTGACGGAAGGGTTGAAGCTGGTCACTCTCCCCGTGGCCACCTTTGCTATCAGACAGGGAGAACGTGGACCTTGTCCTTTAATCAAAACGCACCTTACAATTCCAGAAGCATTGGGAGAACTTGGGGAACAACACCTGTACTAGAGAGGACAATACCTCACTGCTCTGCAGGTGGGGAAACCAAATTATGGGGCAGGAGTCCAAGTTGCAAATGGCTCATGCCTGGTGCTTCCAAAGGACACCAGAGGGTGAAGGTCAGTTTGCCAGAGAGAGTAAGCTTAGGCCTTGTCCCTCACTTGACAGTATATTTGAGCTGCTGCTCTCCTTTCCCAGGGGCTCCATGGGTGTCCTCTGCAGGTAAGCCCTGTGCAAGTGGTCCTGAGCACCCAAGCAATTCTTTTAAAGGTCTGTTGCTACTAATCTTCAGGATCTGGGGTCTGAAAAAGTAAGAAGGAAAAAAAAAACAACCCCAGAACAACCCAAATGAAAAATCCACCTTAAATTTAGGAATAAAAGATTTTTTTTTCCTTTCCATTTGTAGAATGAATAAACTTGAATCTTCTCAAAACATGAGGGGAATTTAATGCTGATTTTGGCCTTGTCATTGTGCTTGTATATCACAGCTAGACAGGAACTGTTGATCAAATTTCTTGTTTTATTTCATTTAAATGTCAAAAAACAGAAGATTCCTCCNTCCCTCTTTGGCAAGATCAGGAAGGTTTCTGGCCAGCTCGGTTACTAAGTGGTGGAGCCAAGGTGTTTGGATGTGCCCTTGGCCTTCGTTTTCCTCTGACGTTCTCTCTGTTTGCCTTATTAGCTGTGTAATTAGGAAGGACAAGAGTTGCCTACAAGTGTCTTTGGAGACAACTATTTTAAAGAAAATCATGACAACCCGTCACTGGAAACTGTGTCTTTGATGGGAAGAAAAATCACTGTAGCCGGTTTCATTGAGTGTGTAAACGTGTGCTTTGCTGCTGCCCTTAAGGACTGCCTTAATTTTAACCTTGCTAAGTGTTGAAACTCACTTTGAACTTCGTTTGGAACAGAAACCTCTGGTACAATACTGGGGAACGTGCCAATGTGTTTCGTTGAATGAAATGTTAAAAAAGTGGAATGAGGAGGGAGGAAAGAAGAAGGGAGGAGAAATCAGACGACCACGGGTTGGGCCATGGTAAAACAACACATTATCCGTGACAATCAGAGAGTTCTCGTACTGGGGAAATAACTGGCATGATGCTTATGCCAAAAAAAAAAAAAAAAAAAAAAAAAGAGAAGGGACTTTTTGATTCCAGCATTGCTGTAACTCCCTGTTCATATACATGGTCTGATGAGCTTGAGAAACGTCTGGTTTTGAGCCTGTTTCCTGGAAGAACTGAATAGGTATGCTGGATGCCAGATATGCAAATAGGTAATTGTCTCTTTCCCCTCCTTTTGAATCAAAAGGTTGATAATACCCATGTTTAATTGAGGGGTACAAAATGTAACATTATTGAGTACCTACAGGCTTGATGAAACCAGTCAGCTCAGGAGAGGAGGGAGGTTTCCTGTTAATATCCCCACTGAGGCGGTGGCTGCAGTTTGAATTCAATGTTTTATTAGAGACCTGAGAGGTCATATGTGGTGGCAGAAGGACAGACAGAACACCTTTGAAGCCCCAGACAGGGCCAATATTCTTTTAGGCTCAACATCAATCAGCCTGAAAAAATGGGTGGGATTCACTTGGTTTCCACGTCTGAGCTTGTCACTTCAGGGCTCTCTTTATAGTCACTATCACCAAAGGTGTCTACCATAAAAATTATCTCATCTTTTAGCAGAATTCTCCAATAGGTCCAAGGAATCATACTCTAAAAAACTCGTGGCTCACTTTTGCATATAAAGGGAGCGTACAGGGAGCTAGAGGAATACATGATAAACTTTTCATGTGAAGTCAGGTACTTTTCTTCTCCTGCTAAAGAGTGTACTTGTTGTCTCTTCCATTTCTTCTTTCACACCATCCATCAAGTGTATCTATGTGTAGACAGAGCTTCAAAACTAAAGGGAAGAGGTGATATGTGATATTACCAACCTTATTCGTGGTACCAAACACTTCCCATTCAGTCGTAGCAGAGATTTACCCTAATCGGGCTCCTTCTCACATCAGCCACATCTGCCACAACTGGTGTTTTCCATCTTTCTTCTGGGTGGGGTTTATTCCCAGAAGAGTATAACCAGGACTTTCCAGCCTCCTTTTCTGTCTGCATTTAGGCCTTTTGGTTTATAATGGTTCAAAAGTCTTTCCAGGTATTTATCAAGAGCTTCCCCTTGTTTACAGCTTATAGTCCGAGGTAGCAGTTCTTCAAGCCACCCTAGCAAGGATTTCACTACCCAAAATTCATGCTCCCCTTTCCAGAATCTCCTTCTCTTAAGCCCCAGCAATTGTCTGGGCTGAATTTACAAACATGCCTTTATATGACTGGTGGGATTGCACTGGGATCACTCACCAGCCTTTTTCACGTGGGAAAACCATGCATCCCCTGCAGAACAAGAGCATGCAGATGCAGTGGTCCCATCACCTTAACGGATCATTTTTCTCCATTTTTATAACTCCTTATGAACTGTCAATAATCCTTATGGATGGTCCTGTAAAATGAAGAGACTAACTATGCTAAAAGTGGTAAATACTTTCAGAATCAAGCACCCATACGCAGACAGGAATTACATTACATTCTAAAGCTTCCTTCTAAAGGAAGAGGGGGACCTCTTCCTCTGGTGCAAAATTGTGCTTTTTTTTCCAAGAATCTTTACTCATTTAACTCATTTACTTGTAAGCCAGGACACATTGTGGCAACTCTGCATAAAATAAAATGACAGGGGGGTATGTGTCTGCCTTGATTTCACATGAACTACATGTTGTCAGGAAAGATTTCTACTCAGGATTTGTGGCTTGGCTGCTTTTCAGTCCATGCAGCCTGATGGAGAATCCTAAATGCGGGTCTTAAGTGTCAGCCCAAGCTTCCTCAAGAACCCTGCACTCAAGTTTACAGAGAAATGCTTATGTGTGGTCACTATTGTGTGGTTCAGGGCACTTTCTGGAGGCTGAGGAAAGCTAAGCTGCCATGTAGGCATCGCCTGTATTCCCAGCAGACTTGATTTCTTAATCGCCTTCTCCAGTTATGTGACTCCAGGACTCCTTCACTTTACCTGGGGAGGCAACTACACCTGAGCCAGGTCTAACCGGGCTTCAAGCTCCTCAAAGAGCAAGCCCAGTCCAAGACAGCAATCACACCTCTCTTCTAAGGTTACAGTCTTTGTATGGCTGGCATGGGGAGCCTATTAGGAATGTAGCCAATTGTAGTATTACATGTGCTATTTGTTGAAGAAGAATTTTCTTTGCTTTCTCCTGTTTCTCTAGGAAGTAGCCACAAACGTCCAGTGTAAGGTTACTGGGCC
Organism: Jacana jacana; assembly: GCA_013400555.1. Taxonomy (NCBI): domain Eukaryota; kingdom Metazoa; phylum Chordata; class Aves; order Charadriiformes; family Jacanidae; genus Jacana; species Jacana jacana. The sequence continues at coordinate 184,795 of VZTM01040212.1, forward strand.
CACACAAAATTTTATCAGATTTTAGCAGCTATTCCTGGAATTACATATTGTTTTGTCTTTTTGAACAGAAATGACAGCAGCTCGGGTGTCAATTTTCATATCAGGGTCTGTTTTTTTCCCTAGGGCTGCCTAAGGAGTTCAAGTTTTGCTAAGAGGCCAAAATTAGAAGTAAAGACTTGGAGACTGGAGGATCTTTTTTCTATTTTTTTTTTTTTTTAATAGAACAGAATATATATTTTTTTTTTTCCTGAAGTTCAAAGCTAAAGAATGACTAGGTTTTTTTGGGGGGGAAAAAAAAGGTAAAATCTGCTACACCACTGTGCTAGAAGGAGAGATCAAGACAGACTGAAGATATTGGCAGTGCTTATGTGTCTGTGGTAGGTTCCATGGTGGTATATTCTCTGGAGCAGATCTACCCCACTGATGTGGGACTGCTAGTGGCACCTTCTCCTTCACTCCTCCCTACCAAAACCCAGCCCATATTGACTCTACCAGCCAAGCCTTTTTGCAACTGCTCAAAGAAAATAGGACATCACACTATATTAGAAGAATCTCATCTGTCCTTTTGTGAGATTGATGTAATTAACTCCTACCTCACATCTCCTCGCACCCAGGCCTGGATCTCCTGTTCTTGTAGCAGAGCACTCTGTGACATCCATACACCCAAATGTACCTTTTTGGCCTGACCTGTGGTTCATATTTATCTGTGTTCAAGGCCAGACTGGATGGGGCTTTGAGCAACCTGGTCTAGTAGAAGGTGTCCCTGTTCATGGCAAGGGGGAGTTAGAACTCAATGACCTTTAAGGTCCTTCCAACCTAAACCACTCTAACTATTCAGTGATATTTTTTAAGACATTTTATGTTAAATGGAGTCAACTACCCAAGTACATGATATTGTATGTTTTGATAAGCAGTTGTCATTCTCAGACAAATGAGTTACTGTGCTTGTTTGGGACACGTTGTCACATGGGTATGACTTGAGTATACCCATTTAACTTTTGGCACGAAGTTGCATGCCCTAACAAGGAGGATTCTCATTAGAAATAGACTTTTTCTAGAGCAGAACATCTCCAACACAGCTGAGACTTTCCTGTGCAGGAGACCCTTTCTCTTCTGAGATTAGAGCAGAACAGGAAAACGGCAATGCTCCCAATGGACAACCCTCAGTTTAAAGTGGGATGATCTGTTTGCCATGCAGCAATCTGGATTTTGGGAAATGTGGGTGAGTACAGGCAGAAACAACCCTTCAGTTTAGGGGGTAATCTGGCTGCTCTGGAGCTGGGATGGGCTCCAACATTTGAGCCGCCTTGGTTTGTTGATTGCTGGTTTCAGTTTTTTTCTCCCTTTAACATTTTTTTCTTCTCTTTAGTCCCCCTCTCAAAGTGAATCTCAGCAAATTTGAAAACACACCCCACCCCCCTGCCCCACTT